>VWZW01002025.1:234754-434226 GCA_013397115.1 Edolisoma coerulescens
AGGGTGAGGAGAAGGGCAGACCTTCCTCTTCCCAGGAGGGGCTTCCCCTTGCATGCTGAGCAGACTGCCTCCCTGCTGCCCCACAGCCCACCAGGGAAAGAGGATGGGAGACAGTGCCAGAGGCGGAAGGGAGACTTGATGCCCTCATGTTCAGGAGTAGCAGGGATAGTGGAAAGCACAGAAAACTCAGCAAACACCAGTCCATGCAGATGCTGAGGGCTGCAAACACCCGCCAGCAGTGCCACAGCCAGTCCACAGGGCAGAGGCCCATGTGGGTGGGAGGAAATGGTGGGACTGGGATACTCCTGCTGGCAGGTGTCTTGTGTCCTGCAGTCCCACCCAGCACCAGCCACGACAGCTTTCCCTTTGCCACCAGACACCCAGCAAACAATAGAAGAGCCAAGTGTTGGAAGCTAAAATCTGTCACTGCAGCCTGGAGATAGCAAAACACTGTCAGGAGGTGGGAGCCAGCTGCAGCCTGAGCTGCACGAGAGAAGCACCCACCCACTCTCACGCCCCATGTCCCCTTGGGCTGTGGTTGAAGGATAAAGTGCCTCATGTGTGTCATGGCTCTACAGGGGCAACACAACCTCTCTGTAAAATGTCAAATTGTCTCGTATTTAACTTTTGAGAGAAAACCTATACTGAAAAAATGGATGGATTTTCATCTTCATTTTCACTTTTTTTTTTTTCCGACTTGTTGCCCTGTCTGCAGCCCTCCATTGTTCTGCTTCTTTCCTCACTTTGCCATTGATAAGGAAATCTTCACCAATAACAAAAAAGGGACCTGGTATTCTCAGCCCAGATCAAAAATTCTATTCTTCATCACTATTTTGTCCCCAAAAGATCAGTCTCTTCTGTCTGATCGTCCTGCTAAGAAAGAAATAGCATGGCAAAAAAAGTAGATTATGTTCTGTTTATATGGCTGGCTGGTGGAAGAGAAGGATCAACATTGCATAAGTCAACACCACTACTTAATTTTAGTAGCCAAACAGACTGCAGTACATACCCTCCTCCTCAGCTCCTGCTTTGAAACAATAATCACATTTGGAGGATCCCCAACAGCAGTGGCAGCACCCCCAATATTTGTGAAGATTACTTCCGCAATCAGAACGTTCCTAGGATCAAGATTAAGTACTTCACAGAGCCTGTAGTGTAAAGATAATGAAATTAACTTCTTACCCCATGCAGGAATTACCTTAAATCTTAAAAGGCACAAAAATTACAAAATGCAGTCATTTCACAGACAAATGGCAGGATTTTAAACATAATGTGTCTATATTGTTGAAGCATTTATTGTGCAACAATAATTATAACAATATAAATTAAAATTTATAGGGTTTTTTTACATTTAAAATGCAGTTATTAATGCCTACAAAATTGATGCATTTTTAAAAGCATTTCATTAAAAGTAGTCAACTATTACAAGAGTTGGACTACACAGAAAATAGTATTTCAAATTTTCAGTACGATACAGCTTCTGAAACCATGGTCCTTAAGCTGCATTGACCTGTGGAAAACTGTTCTGGTCAAGCACAGGCTCTGCATTCAGCAACAGTGATTAACTTTCTTATGGGAAGTAGTGGTAGAAGATTGTGCAGGCTGCCTATTAGCCACGAATTATCTATTAGAGACTTCAGCTTTCAGGCTGGGTTTATCCAGTTTATTCTGTTCCCATTTTCCTCCTTCTCTAAAGCTTGATCATGAGTATTTCTATTTATAATGAAACCAGAGTAGAAAATACACATTCCTTACAGTTAAAAAAAATCTCAAAATGTTTTTAGCAGTCCAAATATATTTAATGCTTCTTTAGTAGGATGCTGCTTTGATATGAAAAAGTAAAATGCTTCTTTAATAAGAAGCACCTTAAAGTACTCTCACAAACACTGGGGTTGACTCAGTAACCTCATGATCCATTTGAATTCAGAGCCCACTTACACAAAGTAATCTTCACACAGATTACTCCAACTCACAAATTACACACATGCCCACATAATCTACTCTTCTCTGAAGCACGTTTGACTTTAAACTTAGGCTGTCATAATAAAGACTGAAAGTTAAAGTCACATCTAAGCACTTTGGAGTAAGAAACAACTGCTTTCCTCCTCACAACTTATCAAAAGGTTGCTCCAGAATGTAAAGATGGAGGCCACACTTAAATTATTGTCCCCCTCTACCTCATAGTAGACGTGGTGAAGAGTGTGCAGGAAGAATACTTTCTCAGTACTGCTCTCACTGCAGTGCTCTCACACATTTCCCTGAAGGAAGGGTTGAGCTTCACTGTTTAGCCTAAGTCTGTGTTATTAAAACCTATATTTCAAAGAGAAAAGAGTGTATTGCAAAAGAAGCTTAACTTGCTTCACTTACGCTATCACCAAGAGTGTCAATTTAAAACTCAGAAAAAACACTATCAGATGACATTTATGTCAGCACATAAAAACTCTGAAAATAATAACCGTGCAAAAATACACTATTTCCCCAGCAGCATGAAATCATTCAGTTAAAGGGTACTTTGTAGTACAATCTGTCCAAATGTATCAATTGTGGTACAAGACCACAGTTGTACTTGTAATTTTATCTCCATTGCTGCTTGATCTCCCAGTATTTCAAAATATAATCTAAACTTTTCTTTAGTGATTCTTTCTTTTTGATGGGCCTAGCGATATCTTGAAAAGAGAACTCTGATGTAAGTCAGAAAAGGCTAAGCCCAAAGTATAAAACCATCAGAATGTGTAAGCCATATGGCAGGGTCACAATTCCTCAGTTTCCTTACCCTGGGTTATATAATTCCTCATGTGTACAACTATTAGTCTTTTCCAGTTCCCAATAACAAAGTATCTTGAAAATAAGCTACAGCTAAAAAAACGGGTAGTTATTCCTTTTTTAGCAGCTTACTACAAAATGCAGAGTGAAACAAGTATCATGTTGTTTTCCTTATTACAGGAAATATAAACCCTTATGTTCTTCGAGTCAGTACAATTTTTTGCAAGCTTTATCTCCATGGCAATGGAGACTGCACAGTGCAACACAGTGAAGCTGTAGACAATGGCAGTAAGATTAAAAAAAAATGACCCCCAGCATGAAGCTTTTTGACGTAGGCAATTATTTGGTTTTAGTAGGTGAGATAAAATTTTATTTTAGTTTTGATAGTGATTCAAATACAAATGTTTCCCACATACTGAGTTTTCCCTTCTTCAGTGTTACAGGTTCATTTAATATAAAACTAAAGGACTTGCTATACACTTAGAACAAAAGTCCATTACTTATAGGTGTCTACAAAGGCAGAGGCTCTCCCTTCACAAGGATCCACATGGAGAAGACAAGAGGCAACAAGTACAAGGGAGAGATTTCACCTCAACAGAAGAAAAAAAATTTATGGTGAAAACGGTTAACCACTGGAACAACCTCCCCAGGGGTGTGGTGGAGTCCCCGTCCTGGGAGGTTTTCAAGATGTGATTGAATAGAGTGCCAGATAATCTCATCTAGGCTTCCTTTCCCATGAAAGGTTGGCCCAGACAGACTTTCAAGGTCACTTCAACCTGGGCTCTTCCGTGATTCTTTGAAAACAGAATAAAGGTTACAGTAGCTCTAACTGTGAAAAGCATTTTATGCTACACTGACGTCTGGATTTCAATCCATTCCCAAATTATATTATCCAAAATATTCTGGAACACAGCTAAAGAAAACTAGGTATTTAATAGTTCCAGTGCTGCTTACTGCTAGAGGTGCAATTATTGATTAGGGTACAGCAAAGCTGTCTCTTTAAAATATAATCGGACAGAAGACAAATGGAGCTTTCATTCACCAGCTGTTTCCAGTCTAGAATAAATTTCACTTGCAAAATTGGTTTCTACTGCTTTAAACTGCATTTTAAAGAGGGGGCATATCTTAATAGAATTTTGTGTACTTTAATGTGGTAATGACTGCAAGCATTACATCTCTCAGAATCATTTTAAAAACACACTAGATCTTTCCAAAACTGAACTGGATTAAACAGATTTGCCTGACCAGACACAGGTTAAATTCAGGTTAGACAGTAATTTATAATCCCACATTGATTAAATGTAGTTGCAAATCACATGTTATTAAATTACAGAAATCTGAAGTAATTAAATTCACTGTTTTCTGCTCAAAGTTCCAAATATCTAATCTCAAATTGTGGAATTAACCAGTAGCTGTCCCAATGGCATGATCACCAACAGGAATAAAATTCAGATTCTCATATTCAAGAAAAAGCTGTTAGATGAAATATGGACGTTTTTTAAAATTTATTTGTCACTAATATTAGAAGGGATAACAACTTCACTAAAATATAAATTACTATCTAAAATTGTATATAGATATTAGCCAGCAAAGGATAAGGCAACTTGAATTTAAAAAATTCTGCCTGCTTTACAGGAAAAAAATTTCATCTGCTAGGGAGCATTCGGTGCAATACACTACTGTAGCTCAGATATGAAGACAAACCAGAACAGTTAGCTGCCAAGGCAGTATTCACAGGTTTCAGATATGTGCTCAGTATTCATGCAAAGGCAAAAGGCAACCCATCCCTCTGAAAGTGCTTTTTATTCTACTAAAATAAGAGTATTTGAAGTTCTGATTTCCATTTAAATGATTAAAAAAACCCTCCAAACAAGTATTTTGCAGACATGTCTACTACTGATTGCTGGCTATAAAAGACCAAGTCCAAAACCATAACAATAAAATACCTTATGGTTACTGGAGTAAAGAGCAGGATAGTGGTAACATTGTCCAAAAATGCAGAAAGAATTGCAGCAATAAGGCACAGAAGTGTAATCATGGCCCACACCTTGCCTCGAGAGAACCGATAAGCCTAGGAAAAACAAACAGAAGCAAAAATAGGGGACTAGATCACTCCAGCTTAGACTTCAAAAAATGATAGATAAAGCACCTTGATCAAAGTCAAGCAAGAGTGAGCTCAGAGCATTTACTATTCCTTTACTATTACTCCAGCAGCACCCTCTCTAGTACTAAATAATTTGGCAAGAAAATATTTCATGGAAGTGGACAAACAATCCCATCATGCAAACAAAGAAACAAGTCTGAAGAAACATCATGCTCTGCTGCCAGTCATAAAGGGGGTCTGTGGCAGGAGAAGGGCTGAGACCCCATCTTCTGCCTGCATGCCCAGGTGGACTAAGGTGGTTCAGACCTCCCACCACCTCCAAAAGCCGGGACTCGTTCCCCATCCTCAGACCAGCACTGCTGGAGTGAGTCCAGAGGAGGGCCACAAACATGATCAAAAGGCTGGAGCACCTCTCCTATGAGAACAGGCTGGAAGAGACCTGGGTTATTCAGACTGGAGAAGAGAAGGCTCTGGGGTCACCTTACAGCACCTTTCAGTACCTAAAGGGGGACAATAAGAGAGCTGGTGGGAAAATCTTTGGGCAAGGGTATGTAGTGATAGGACAAGGGGGAATGGCTTTAAACTGAGAGGAGGTTTAGATTAGTTATAAGGGAGAAATTCTTTACTGTTAGGGTGGTGAGACTGTAACAGGTTACCCAGAGAAGTTGTGGATGCCCCATCCCTGGAAGTGTTCAAGGCCAGGCTGGATGGGGTTTTAAGAAACCTGCTCTAGTGGAAGGTATCCTTGGCCATGGCAGGGGGACTGGTACAAGATGATTAAGGTTTCCTCCAACCCAAACTGTTCTCTAATTCTATGGTTGTGATTCTGTGAATTACACTTTTCATGTAATCTTTTGTTCTGCTATTGTGCAAAGGTCTGTGGCCGCTTTTCATATGTGGTCATAAAGTTAACGATAGATCCCATATTTCTTCTGTCCCACTGCCAGGCATAAATAGAGATTTCAGCTACAGCACAACGGCAGTCCTGGGGAAGTCAGTGAAATTACTCAGCGTAATACTGTCCAAATGCTTGGGTACCCTACTGGGGACCTTTAACATTCTCCTGTAAAAACAGAATTACATTAAGGACTTCCTTTCATCCACAAAGGATTTTTCCAGTATTACAAGTTGACTGTGTCATTTCTAATGTGATAAGTACACATTGACCTTAGAAAGGTTCTTTAAAGATAGTGCTTCGTGTGACATATTTGAAAAAATACTAACTGGATAAATCTAGAAATAATTATAAATACCAAAAAAACCTACCTTTACTGCACAGTAGTCAAAGAATCCAGTCTCTGAAAATATGGCCACCAAAACCATCTACCAAAAGATGAAGAAAAATATAATCACTTGGAACTGATATATAAGAGTAATTGAATCATTAGTCAAAACTAAAGCAAAGCAGTTTGTGATCCTAACAAATGGACTTCTTATCTGACACAGCTTTGAGAATCTAATCACCCTTATATTAGAATATCCACTACAGCTGCCAGATACCTCTAGTTAATGCATCATATGGTGAAATATACTTCTCAACATAAGCAGTCTGTAAATGTCATATCAGTCTGGTTGAATTTTATTTGTAGTGACTAAGTACTCAATGAATCTCCCTTACATCATTAATCAAGAAAAAACAGTTAAGTGTGTTTGTTCTCTGCAGTAATGTTCTACAGAGCACAGAAGATAGCGGCTTCAAGAATTGCTTGCATTTTCCCACATCTGGGAGTTCTCCTCTCCTTCCGTCTTTGCTTCCAACAGATTTTTTTTTTTTTTTGCTTGCTTTTTCTGTGGGGAATGCAGGGAGCAAGGACCAGCATCAGGAAGTAAGAAAAGCTCAGAATGGAAACAGATAATTGTAATTTTGTCTCTGCATATTTTATATTTTGTGTTAGAGTCTAATAGCACTTGGACAACGTTTTTTACCACAAATAGCTCTGGGCAAAGTGATTAATATATTATTACAATCTCATCAAATATTACTTCTCCATTTCTGGCTTGCTTTTTTGCAGCTTCAGACATAGCAGTAAGACAAAGAAAACCATTTTTCCAGCATAGTGTGTTTGAGGAAGGTTTTGAATAAACAAAATTAAAAAGATAAATGAGAGTGATAACACTTGACCCTTAAACAGGTCTTTCCATTCATTAACCCCAAGGACGTTTTTAGCATGTTACCAATATGATTTCACAGATTAAAAAAAAAAAATAGGAAAGGATCAACTTTTCAAAAGACTCTTTTAGAGGTCTGATCCTCATCCTTTTTGGTATATTCCTTAAGACAGAAATTTTCATCATAAATTGTAAAGTACAATTAACAAAACATTTTAAAAGGAAACATCTCTATATTTAATGGGATTATTTAGGCAAAAGGTATGTTTTATTTACCATTCCAAACAATAATGCCAGTGTCTCATAGTCAATCCACTCCACCACTTTGACCATACTTGGCCTCTGCAATCAAAAAATACGATTAATAGTGAATGCCACAAAATACCTAACTTGTGATTAGCTATGACTTAGAAACTCCACTTAATTGATGAGCCATTTAAATAAGCTGTGATGGAAATTATTAAGTGTTCCTACAAGCTACATAAAAAGGACTCTTTATTATTGCCGTTACTACTACTATTATTATTACTAATTCAAAGTACTGCTGGCATCCTAAGTGGGTCATTATCAGGCTATTGGTTGGTCTAGTTGTTCCTTACATAGCATTACAGAAATAAAAGATAACCAAATTACATGGTACACTGCAGTTTCCTTTTTGTTAAGAGAACAAAAGCATACCACTTCACCTGTGAACAAACTGGAGGGAATTTAAGGGAACACAGTAATGATGTGGTTATGAGAACAACCAAGAAAATCAATCTGAGGTTTCACTATATATCAACTAAGAGTAAGCAGCAGGAGAAACAAAAGGGCTGGAACATGCAAGCATGAGATGTAATTATTTAGGATAGTATAAAGCAATGTATTTCCATTTAGGTTTGCTTGGTAGCCTAACATTACTGAAAATAACACTTAAACTAAAGCTGGATTAAGCTGAAAATGGTTGCAGTCAGCTTCCTGCAAATCAGAACAAAAAAGCATCAACTGACTTTTTTGTACTCTCTTTGTCTATACATCAGTCTGATCTGTTTACCCACTCCAGTTTCTGTCCTACCATCTCTCTTTCTTAAAAAACACTGCTCTGCCATGTGCTCTGGAACTGAGCAAACACGGAAATTTATGATAGCTGACACCACAGCCAGAAACAAAGGGAGCACTTACAGTTGGATAACTTACCTCCCCAACAATAGCTAAGGCGGCTAAAGCGGCCAAAGAGCCCAGCATCGCTGCAAGGGTCCTGTGAACAATCTGCAACAAAGGGTAAGAATTGACCACAGACTCCTCTAAGCATCTCCCTACTATTATAAAGGAGGGGGGAAAGGATAAAAATTCATGTAGACAGTTCTTTTCTTTGTTTCCTTGGGGTTTTTTTCTGAGCAAAGGATGGCTAATTACTTTGCTATTAAAAACAAAAAAAAACCCAAACAACTAAAGCCTTCCCTGCGCAAACCCTGCTAGGAAGTCTCAGCTCTAATCTCCAGGTAGAGAAGGGACTTCAGCACCAGTTTCTTACATTTGCCAGCAGGTGATCCAAGAAGGAAAGCAATTCATCTTCCCTAACTTAAGGATCAAAAAGCCTGGTCCTGTTGGCTTCCCTTCACAGCCCATGGAAGGAAGATGCATGCCCAGGACGTGATCCACCTTATTCTTAATAGGGGCTTGCTCAGCAAGCATGCCCTGAAAATGTGCTTTTTTTCTCCAGCAACTCATCTGCAGTTATTTAATCCTCTATGTCTGGAAGATCACAGATTGTGTAAAATAACTCGGCTAAAGTAAGCATGTAATTAATGAAAATCACACTACAAAGGACTGAATCTAATTACCAGCTTTCACTATTAATGTGTTTAAATATTATTCCAACACAAGTTAGAATTATTGTTGAGAAAGAAATAAAACAGACTAGAAATATTTCACTTGCTGCTGATTTCATAAGAAATATTTTGCTGATAGTAAACAATAGGATGAGAACATCTCAAGGCCCTCCTCCCTGTTTGTAAAGGAAAAGCAAAAAAGGAAAGATTTGGCTTTGTTTCTTCTCTTTGATTGTAAAGTTTTAACAGAAATGGTAAAGAACTACACAATTCACCAAATTACTAGAAAAATAAATACATAAATTACTAACTCAAGAGTCAAAAGAATTATCTGTCTCATTCTCCTGTTTTCCTTAAAAATGCACTGAAGAATAACATTCATGGTCACAAAGCAGGAGATCAAAGGTTTTTACGTCCTAGTGACCCACTTGTTCAGAGTACAGATTACAGCTCCCACCAGCTGCTAGAGAAATGTGTGTGATAACTCACTGGTTCAATTTTGATTTCCAGTTTCACAGCAATGACATGTAAACACACATATGGCCCTTCTGATTCTGCAAAGGTGGGGAGCATTTGATAACATTCCATAGTTCTTCTGGCTGACAATCAGGTGCAGCAATTAGACCTTACAGCTCTCTCCAATGAAAGATGCCAAGCAGAGCTGTCCATTAGGGTAGGGGATCAGCTTCTTACCAGAGCAAAGTAAGTTCAAGCGTAAGCTACCGGGAAATCCTCAGCTTTCCTCAGACTGAAGGTTTTCTCCTCATCCAATCCCCACCCACGTTAGATAGCTCTTTTGCAGTTCTCAAAAACATATCATAAGTTTTCTGAGATTTGTTTAGGCACAGATTTTTTGCATATTTCCACATGAGCACTTTTGCTGTCACTGTTGTATACTTAATTGCTTACATTGGGTTGACTGCATTTTCAGTTTCCAAGAGTTTGCTGTCACCTACGGGTGAAGTTGGCTTTAATTTATGCAGAAAGAAACTGTACAAATTAAGTAATCTGTCAGTTCCTTCCTTCTGGTGGTTTTTCAAGACAGATATACAAAAGTATATCCTGAACAATGAACAAGGTGCAAAGCTCTATTACAAAAAACTTAGTAAATGTACAACTCTCCATTCCAGCCAACTATCAAATGAAAGTCATAAAATAATATAGAGCAAAGAAAAAACACTTTTTTAAACTCTGAGACATGTAAATATTCAAAATTTGATATTTAGGAAGCTTTAGGAAGGAATAGATCACTCTCTTTAATTTTCTTTTCACAGAAAATAAACCGCAAACAAATAACATATTTGCAAAGGTATTTTTAAAAGCTTACAAACGTAGAAGTTAGGAGATGCAGGTTATGAGTTGTGACATTCTTTGAACCACAATTCCATCTAATACATATTTGGAGGGCATTATACCAAGTAAAATTCCATTATTAGTCTTCTGAAAAATAGTACAGATGACCAAACCCTTTTGAAGATTGGCAGGAGGATAAGTATCTTTTCAGGATGAATTTTGGAGTGTATCCATAAACAACAGCTCAGGTAGAGAATTGAAAGAGCTCAGACATATATTAAGACAGAGACTTAATCCCAGGAAAGATGAGAGATTTAGTGGACTTCTGAATCTAAAGACATTTTTAAAGGTTAAGTGAGAAATCATCTGTATTCATCTGATCCTTCTCTCACTTGAGAAAGTGCATACCCCTGTGCAATGACCACAGAGATGAGAGAAGACAGAACTGATGAGGAGGAAGGTACAAAGCTTTTAGAATATCAGTTTGCCTGCCAGAGCCCCCCACCTCCCAGTCCAACTGCAAGCCTTATAAACTCTTTGCAAAAAGGGCATCTTCACTATCAACATCACCTTTATTTTTGTCTGAAGAATACCTAGCAGTGCTGACTTACTGCAGCAGCAAAGGATAGTACTCTCGCCTTTTTCAAAGGGACAATTATACCAGTACAAACGGCTGCTGAAAACAATGCAGTCCAGATTTCACTCTTCACAAAGCAGGATTCAGTTGTAGAGGTCACTGACACAGGACATTACAAGGTTAAGAGATGAAGAAATTGAAAACAAAGGGAATGGATATTTACAGAATTTTATATAAAAAATGAAAATACCCAAATCTGGAACAGTGAAGGCTCTTAAAAACAGTGTCAACAATGTAGGTGTGTTGATAGCAACATCACAGGGTCAATTCAGAACAAAGACTAGGAAAGGCTACTATAGCAATTTTGTTTCATAATTCTCTGTAGAAAGTTTGTCTCATGATTGCCTGCTGTGTGATAAACGCAATGTGCTAAATGCTGATTCTATCAGTTTCCATACTCTTAATTCAGGAGTTTATTTTAAAGTAAAATATTAAAGAAACCCAAATAATTTATGCCACAAGTCTTTGTGCTTGATATTAATTAACAATATGCAGTTCCAGAACTATAATACAAATTGGACTTAGAAAGCCTAGACCTTCCCCAGCTATAAATTTCTTTATCTATCTGAAAGTGCTTTGGAATTTATGTACTAAGTTCATCAAACCATTTGGTAGAGTGCAACAGCATCATTATAAAAATTATTCTGAATTCCAAACACTAAATCTTGTATGGTGCTCCAGGAGGCAAAAGGAAAATATTTAGAAGCCAATTGAATGATGACCTGTGTGCTATTTCAGAGCACACCTTTATCAGCTGAAATCCAGGGCAGGCATATTTCTAAAATGTGCTTGTGAAGATATTTGGAAAATGACACATCATACCAAATATTTTATTTCCACAAGTCCTTTGGTATAAGTGATAAATAGCAGTTGAAAGATGAGTGTCAATGATTTTAATGTAAAGCTTCAAATGCAGCCCCTATTCATTTCTTATCCACTTTGTCTCCAGTGAAGCCTGCTTTATTAAACTTCTTATTTTACTGATAAATAAATTTACATTTGATTGAGAGGCAGCATTGCTGCATTTCAACAAGAATGCAGTTATTACCAAGCCTATATCCACATATGGGTTTTATGCCTTTTTCACCTACCTCCAGAATAGCTGAGACCTTCCTTATAAAATCAACTGCCAAAACCCTCTTAGACTTCATAAAATCTCGAGTTCATTTCTTTATTCTCAGGGGACAAGATGGGAGAGACGTAAAATTTACCCTAAGATAGGGTTTTTTTACTTTATATTTTGTATATCTTCCTTGTTATGTTTTAATAAGGATTTATTGGGTTAAAAGAAGACATCCTCAGCAGTGGAAGAGGTTTTTTCCACAGACTGGTTTTCTGAAAGACAATCAAAACAGTATTAGCCTGAACGCCTGTGAAAATGTGCTCCTCAGTCACATCCCTTGATGGACTTAGCTTATAATTCGCTGTCATGTATTTATAAATTCTGGTGGTCTGCTTTGCCTTGGACTATTCCAGTTGTTTTAGCAGGATACAGATGAAACTTCAGTCTTTCATGTGTACACATATTTGATTCACTCTTAAGCGGGTGAAAATAAGTGGATCAAAAAAACCCACGTTCTGGAAAATTAATGCAGAAGTCTAACACTGGCACCAGAAGCTGAAATCAAAAATGTAGATTGCAGAAAAACAATGGTAATTGAGCTTAAAAAAATAGGTCATTTTTATTAACTGTCATGCAACACAATTGAAAATTTGGGCTTATGATAGAAAACAAGGGTCAAAAAAGCCTTGAAATACTTTGAACTCTGCCCTGCTGTAGATCCACTTCAATGCTGAATGGCATCAAATTATCAGTTCATTGAAATTTGCTTTATTTCTGGCAAATTGTACAATTTGGACACAATAAAGCAACAGACTAGAAATATAGGATACAGTCAGATACAAAGGAGGTCAGGCAGCAGAAAAAGAAGGCCTGTGATGCCAGACATATTTATTTGATTTTCCACATGCTCACCTCTAGTAAAGAGACTGACCAGTACCAGTTAGTGAAAGCACAGCAACATACCTCCCCTTCAGCTGCTGATGGCAGCTAATGCTTTAACTCCTCACCCTCCCCCACCTCAGTTTGCGCCCTACACCAGCTGTGCAGAAGCAGTTCTGCAGCTTCTTCAGCCATGCCCATGGCACCATGTCCAGCACATGGGAACCCCTCACAGGGGAAGTATCTCAACTGCTTGTGCAAAATGAATGATAACAGAAAATTAATTGCCTTAGAATTACTTAGCTAAGCAGTAGCAAATAAACTCTGTAGGGATTTTAATGAGACAAAAGGGAGGTGCTTCACATAGCCTAGAAAGTATGACATGCTGGTGCAGTGTGCAGGGATGGACTAGAGCAGCTCTTGAGGCAAGCATGTAGGGTACACTGGTGAAAAATTATGTGCATCAAGAATCCCAAAGTGACTACAAACATCACAAAAATCGGTGACAGCAAGAACAGCTATTTATATCTTCCTCTGCAGATTAGGACACTATCTATATGTATTCTATACATGCAGACATGAATCATAAAATAAGACTTTACACTAGGTTAAATATTTAGAAAATCTAATCATAAATCTCATTTCTGTAAGTCAAAATATGTCAAAACTTTATCACTGTACATAAGTATGTCTTGCTTGGGAAAAAAAAATCCTAGATCAAAAGTTTACTCATTTTTACAAGAAATCAACCGTGAATCAGTATAATAGTACTGCCATTTGCATGAAATATGTGACCAAGACCAGTTAAGAGCACTGACTGGAGAAATCTGTGGATTTAGAAACATTAGCTGCATATCTTAAGACTAACATGCATTCTGATTCAGTTTTTGCACAATAAATGTTTATGCCTGTAACTGTGAAAATAATATTCCATATATATTCATATATATTCAATAAGCTCTTTTTAAAGACAAATATCCAACCTTAAATGACTATTTTTAAATGGAAACACTAGGTTCTGCAGCAAATTTTGTCATTTCTGAACATCTACACAACCCCAAGGAAAGAAAGCACCCATCTATGACATTCTGCTATAATACCTATTTCCACTCAGATAGTGTGCCAAATTACTTGTTCTGATTTGATGTCAGTGGAGGAAGTCCTGGTATTAACAACCCGGCCCTCAGGGGAAGTCATGGAAGGCAACAGTTTGTCACTTCCTAATACAATGCTACACAATATAAACACTATACAAGATGATTATCTCAAATAGAAAGTGATTAAAAGTAATACTATATGGTGTCCAAGACAATGCCTGCATTAGATCATTTTTATCCCTATGATATGTGTGCTGGTTTTATCTGGGGTAGAGTTAACTTTCTTCACAGGGNAAGAAGGGAAGTAATCCCTTGTTTTGCTTTGCTTGTAGGTGAAGCTTTCATTTTCCTTATTAAACTGTCTTTATCTCAATCCATGAGTTTTCTAGCTTTTCTCCTTCCAATTTTTTTCTCTGACCCCTCTGGAGGGGGGAGTGAACGAGCAGCTTCCTGGGGCTTGGCTGCTGGCTGGGGTTAAACCGCAACAGCACATGAACTAGAACAAGCTAAGAAATACAAGGTAAGGATATCTTATGACTCTTGTCTAGGATAGGCAGCCCTGAAATTCTGCGATTAAGAAACTGCATTAAGCTGACATCAATTCTTTCTATACATAAAACAATGCAGAGAGAGAATCAGGGAGAGAGATAGAGAGAGAGACTTAAGGAAATCAAATTATTTTCTGTGAATAAATTACTGGATTAATTCATTCCCCTCTTCTATATCAAAAATCTATAGGTTGATTCTAGATTCTGCAGAGATATTTGTTGTTCCATAGTTCTGTCAAAGGCTTTAAATGAACAATGTGCACAATCTACAATCTTTTCAGTGCCTATGAGTTTTCTCCCTCAGCTATATCACTGCTTGCTGTTTGTAGAGTAACTGAGTGAGTAAAGCTTCATGCTGATATGGAACATTGGATTAACTGGTTCAAAGTGGTCCTTGAATAATGCAAAGACAAACATAACCTTGATGCATGAGATTAAACAAACTGTTAAAACCCTTATATTTTCATGCCTTGGAAACTTGAGGAAAAAGCAAAGCTGGAGAAAAGAATGTAGAACTAGGAAGGAAGGAGGGAAGTATGATTTGTAGAGATGATGGACAGAGGACCCAGAAGAGGGTTTAATCCTATGTGATGAGGGTTGAAATGACTGCTAAGTCTTGTTTTGAAATAACCTCCCACCTCAGAATATTAAGGTTAAAAGGGACAAAAAGGTACAACATCATGCCTAGTTAATATTTCTATCAGAATCATACAAAAGAGAGAAGTCTGCCATACCTATATCACTACATCCACAAGTGGATGTTTTCCAGACTCCACATGCTGGAATGGTTCTGATGTTAAAAAAATCAGCTTTATATACCTCCAGAAAATTCCAGAAGGTAGTATCCAGTAACATCTGATAGCTTGATAGCCCCTCAGAGTCAAATTTTAAAAGCAAATCTGTACTTGGTGTGAATTTGGGGATTTTGTCTTGTTATAGAAGTGGACAGACACACAGAGAAATGAACGGACTCATGTTCTGTAAATCAGGGCCTTGAGTCCAATCACATCAAAAGAAAGTGGAGCCCTGCAGAAAGACAGGATGGTGATCATTTTTATGTGCCAAGGCACTCATTCCTGTAATATTTTAGCTACGTGAAACATGTTCTATATGACCTAAGTAAAGAGATCTGGTTATGAGCCAGTAAAGAACCTAGAAGAAAATAAGCCAAACTGCTACTGTGAGCCGACATGATCAAAGCCATTGCTTACCAACAGGCTGGCCTAGGAACAAGCTTTCAGTCTTGCAAGGGTCAATCCAGTTCTACAGCATCTATCTCAGCAGGCTTCGCTGACTCCATCCACTCCAGGTATTTTGATATCATTCTACACCCTCATTCTTCATGTCCTAAAGGCATTTGTGAGGACTGAGAGACCCTCAATTACATTTGCAGTTTCAGAACATTTTCTGAAACTAAAGATGCCACCATTTGTATTTTCCCAGTTATCTAAGCATTCTTAAGACTAATGAGACTGTGAATTTCTAGTAAACAAATGACATGGACCAAATCACGAAATTTTACTTTCCCTGTCTGAACCTTTGTCAGCCCTCTTAAAATAGTAGGATAATACAACCATACAGAAATACAGCCATGCACTATGAACAATAGTAGAGCAAGCTGCAGTACTTGCATTACCTTTACAGGGAACTTTCTGCTCTAGCTAGCAGTTTCTCTGGAGAGTCTTTCATCCCTGACATCTCCTGTCTTTTTTCACTCCACTTTTCTTCTCTGAATTTTTTTCCTCTTTAAATCATGTCATCACATCTCCCTTCAAGCCTGCCCCCTACACTTTCATGTTTTTTCATTCACTTTTGCCCTTGCTCTTGCTGAAGGAAGGCACCATCTGAGGCCCCAGAAAGAACTGAGTGGTTCTCATCCATTTGTGTGCATTAGGAGTGTATGTGCATTCTAACAACTTGTTAAAATTTTAAGACTTCATGGCTCTCTACCCCTCTGGTTGCCGTAGGCAGGGTAGAAGCTGAACAGCAGCATTCAATTAAGCTAATTTAATGTTCTATTCCCTCTCTCAAACAGAAAGGAAACACACCAATCCACAAAATACATAGTATACGAGGCAGGGCAAAACATTTGTGTTTGCCAGTCTTTCACAAATTGCACAAAATACAGTCCAAAATTAGGTTTAAAAGGCCCAGAAAACAGCAAATGGACATTGGGAAATTAGTTTTTGCATTTAGTGTTGAAAATACGATTCATATAATTTCAAAAAATAGCATTCTGTCACCATCTTTTAAAGCAGACAATCCTATCTCGTCCTTAGAATAGTGAGCAGCACCATCCAGTGGCAATTTTTCTTCTACTTAGTTCTTAATTAAAGACAGTGTACATGCTGAAGTATCATAGCGCCCAAAATAAGGTATTTTTCTTTAAAACACACATATTCAGAGCACAGCCAGACTTCCACCAAGATAGATCTAACAATTAGGCAGGCAATAGTCAGTGTAAAATCAATATTCATATTGGATTAATAATACAAAATTATTATTATAACATATCAAGCTGTGATCCAGCTGAGGATTTTGCTTGCTATTATACTGCATTTTTGTTTTAATTGAAACTCATCGCTTCCTCATCTTACAGAATTTTGCTTCTTTTAGGCTTCCTTTCCTCTGCTGTAGTTAGGGCAGGTAAAAATGACTAGTTTATCTTACTGGTGCTGGCTCTGTCCTTTTAGAGCCTCCTCATTGTTGGCAGTAGCTCTACTCTACACAAGTAGTCGAAATCCTGGCACCTCGAGGGTACTGATCCAATCCTCTTCATAAGGAACAGCTTGCAATGCTCTTGCACAGCAGATTTAAAGTAATTTTGAGCTTCTCAAAATGCACAGAGGTCACAGCCTCCTCCTGAATTAGAGAAAGGCATTAGGGAATGACAGTAAACCTTGACTGTCCATAGTGCTTACTTGGTAGCTCGGTAACAGGCTGTTCCCTGTGGAAGAATATCTAGGGTACCACGTGTTGAATATTCCACTCTGGGGTACAGGACAGACGGATCTGTCCCATGTCTGGATCTCCTTGTTCAATCCAGTCATCTAGCATCTACCTCAGCAAGCTTTACTGCACACCCTCAGTTTATGGTCTAAAACCAGTGCTCATGGGGATGGCAAGGGTGCCCTCATTATAGTGCACATTTTCAGCTGGGGAGGTAGGTGGGGAAGTAGACTTCTGAATGGTAAAGGTGCTTTAGAGCTATGGGGACTCCAAACAAGATCCAAAACCACTTTTTGCCCAGGGCAGGTGAGGTTAAACTGCTCCAGAGGAGGATAGATTTCTATCCAAGGTAAGTTTTACTGCTGCATTTTATGTTTAGGTTTCACAACCATGATTTTAGGTTCTGTGCAACCCTCAGAGTCCCAGTATTTACAACTTCCGGGCTTTTTTACTCCCTACCACACCCATACAGGGGGGCAGATAAGGGGAAAGTTTTATTCTTGCCCAGGGAGGTATGGCTTGGACTCTAATCAAAGAAAGTAGAAGGTTTGTTCTGATAATCTGTCTGTAATTTTCTGCCAAATCCTACAGCAGTGTTTTAGTCCCTCTTCACAATTTTTTTTAGCCTAGAACAAATGAAATCCATTGCAGCAGGAATATATTCTCTCCCACAAAGGCCAGGGAGTGCATCAGCTACTATTTTCTTTTTCACACAGTCTTTCCCAATAACTGCTATGGATTTTCTTCTGTTCCTTTGCTACCAATCTTTTGGGAGGACATTTGTGGAGGTGGGAACATTCTAATCCACATTCTTCTCAGTCTATATTTAAAGACAGATCAATACAAAGTCGGATGGGAAGTGAGAAGCCATGCTGAGTAAGCTGATCACTTCTGTGATCAGTCATACTTTCTGGAACTTTCCTTACCAGAAGAAAATCTTCCTTAAGATTAGCCTATTTCTATCTAATATTCCATTTATATTATGCTTCATATAACCAATGAATATTTCTTCTCTTTTCCTATTCCCTCTCTAAAGCTTAATTTTTTATACAAAATCTGGACTGTCTGAGCATAGACTGCAGTAGTAACATCTCATTCCATTTGTAAAAATGTTTCCTGTGAGGAAACAGCGGTTCAACCAGCCTACAGTGACAGAAGAATGGTCAGACTAAAACCACATAAAAGTTTTGTTCTCTGGGGCTAATTTCTGCTGGTTAGATGCTATTAAAAATCACTCTGCTTTGGGTTAAAGAAATCAAGCTTAGAGGATGTTTACTCATAATTTAAGTTAGTTAATAATAGAAAAGTAATATGGAGAGAAACTGACAAAATCCATTTCCATTAAAGTAATGAAAACTGTGATTATAAGTCCATACTTCATGGTATAAAGAAACTAGAGCTTTTAAGGTCAGATCTTGCACTTTCAGGTATTTTTGTTTTAAGAAGAAATAGAGACATGTAAATGTCATTCAAGATGTCAGATCATTAAAATGCCATTTAAAAGATCCTAGCAAAATCCTTCGTAGTGCTGCTTACAAGACAGGGTATGAAGCTAAATAATAACACCTGTGATAAGTCCCATGGAGGCTCTCACAGAATTTCTGATACTTGCTTGTATCACTTTCCTGCTATTTGATGTGCTATTGGTGTCTCTTATTTTTTCTTCTATTTTTTTTATTAATTTAGTATAATAAATGTTATTTTGCCTTTTCTCCTGATTAAATCAAATGTTTTACAAAATAGCTTTTAAAAGGCCATTACTTTCACATTTGCTTCTGCTAGCTCATTCAAGTATCGTAAACAGCTAACGCTGCATTTTAACACACACCACAAAACAAATGCATTATTAAGGGAAAGTATTGGACAAGGGCACACAATAATCCATTTCAATTAATGAGCTCTATCCTTTAATAATTGATGTCTAGCATTCCTCCTTACATATTTCTAATTAATGCAGGTTTAACATAGCTGCAAATATGCAGTTAATAATTACTAATAAGAGCTTTACCAATTCAAGAAACTTTTCTGAATACCAGTGAAACTTTAGTATTTTAACAGACTTAAGATAGAGATAGACAGATAGATTTCTTTTTAGTGTAACCAGTGTATTATCCCACTCTCTGTGCTGACAAAAACAGGGAAAAGGTGAGAAAGCAAAGATACCCAGCTGTGCTTATTTGATGTCTCACTAATCTATCTAACTGATAGCTAACAATGAGATTTTATCTGCACTATTTTTCCTTGACCATCCCCAATGACCAGAAATGATACACCATCCAGTTAATGGGCTACAAATAGTCACTTTACATAGGAAAATGCTTTTCTGGAAGAAAGTATGAAAATCAAAGAAGACAAAGGTTCAAATACACTCTTAGCAGAAAGAACAAAGATGTGTGGAGCAGGAGATAATAAAAATTAAATTTTCTAACGTTTTCTTTGCTTGAATTTTTTTTTCAAGCTCTCAGTCAAGAAAGACTATACGTTTTGAGGATCAAAAATAGAAAAGCCTTTCTGAAAATACATTGTGAACTTATCTAATAGAGCAACATCAGCACAGAACTCTGTACATCCACATTTTACACCAGATGTCCCTGTAGACCAATGTGAAAACTTACTTATAACCCATCTTACCCATGTTCCACAGTAATCCTGCAGGGTCAGACAGTAGAGCTGAGATCAACAAAGGTAAACCTGGCACACTTTCTTTCTTTTTTTCTTATTTTAACATGCACTTGTTTGAACTTTGTGTGCAATGTATGCTTTCAAGAACAAAATTAAATACTTTGTGGTTTTCAACAAGCCTATAAAATAGAATAGGTTAGATCAAAGCAAAAGCACCACAAGAAGCTGAATGTTTTTCTCGTTCGGGACAAGGAGAGGGAATAGGAGACTGAAATGCTAAGAGGGAACTGATTGATATTTGAAGAAAATAATTTTCAAGAGAATTAATATCTAATGAAAGAACAGATGATTGCATAAAGGGGGAAAAAAAAGAAAATAGCTCAAAAACTTCAAACAAAAAACTAAGGGATGACCAAGTAAAGAGAGCTAAAAGCAATAAACAAAAATTTCAAGAGGCAGAGTAGTAGAATTGTGAAGTAAGAAAATATTCATATTTGTGGTAAGCCTGAAACTAGAAATCATTGGAAATTAAAGAGGAAAAGGGGCATCTTCTTTTATCAGAAACATGCTTGTATTTTATGAACACACAACATGTAATCAGCTTCAAAAGAAACAACACTGAAAATAAATGCCAGAAGAAATGAAGTTCAACAGTTTGTTTTCTGAAGAATAGCACATCCTGAGACCTCCACTGACAAGGAGAGGTGCTTGATTTAGACATTTGATGCTAAAATGGAGGCAAACAGCTGCCTCAAAGCAGGTTTTACCCTGTGTGTTTACAGCAGTAAAAGTTTGGAGAAGACAATTGTTTACAGTAAAGGCACTTCAGTTTCCTCTTACTTGATCAGCTTCTCTCATCATCCTGTATTTGCAGGAAGCAGAAGCTCTTGCAGCCTGTTTTGCATGGTCCCTGGTGACTTAGCCAGCAAAGAGCAAGAGGAGAAGGGGAAGAAGGGATTAAAAGATGAAGACAGTGGGGATGAGGAGGCTGTGGGCAAGATCTACCATTTATGCTGGGGAAAAAAGGGCTGAGCAGGAGGAAAAGGAGGCTCTTGTGATTTGTAACAGATAAAATGCTTCCTCTTTCTTCATTTTTAAAGAAAATTTGTGAAAATATAGCTCTAAAACTGGTTTGGGTGTCCACACTGTCTGAATTTTGAAGCTGTATTGCAAATAGTAATTAATACAGGAAACAAATAAAGACTGATAAAAGATGGGGAGCAGCAACACCAAAAATGAAAATCCATGAGCGAGAGCTCCTGCATTAACATTGATTTCTCTAACAGTGATAACAGCTAAAGGGATAGAGAGTGCAATATGTTGAGAAAGAAGGACTTCAGGCACTGAAGTTATAAATACTGAATATAATGAAAGCCACTATTACATATTCTAACAATATTAACATCCATTGCTTGAAAGAAATCCATGAGGGAACCATACAGCTTAAAAACTTAGAGTTTAGAATTCACTCTGGTTGTAGCATTTGTAATTCCTATAGACGCTATGGAGAAAATGGTTAATATCATGATGCAATATGTGACTTTCTACATTCTAAATTTCAAAAAAGTTTACTTATTAGTATCTATTTCTACCTCTGAATTTGCAGAAATAATTTTTCTGCCAACAACAGAAATCTTTCCTTGACATTTTCACAGAAACAAGAACTTAATGAGCTGTTTTCAGGCTTTTCCTTAAAAATAACAGGAAAATGAATGCCTTCCCTGGTTCTGCTTTTCAGTTTCAAGCCTTTATTTCTTTTTCCACATTAATTGTTTCAAAGCAGATTTTCAGGATGCAAACGCAAAATCCCCCTTTACATACATTTAACACCTGATGTTTTTCCAACTGTGAAAAGGTTGCATAGTTGGGTTTGGGTTTTGGGGGGGTGTTTTGTGGTTTGGTTTCTTTTTCGGTTGGTTCAGTTTTTTAAAAAAAGAAGTTGCATTTAAAAGTATTACGACCATTTTGGTGCTGTGCTGCATGCCTACATGTATGTATAGAAAAATCTAGTCCAATCCCCCTCCACATTTAGCATTATACCTCTTTGTTCATTTATAATGTACATAGAGGCATTTTTAGGTCCAGAAAGAAAGAATCCCTGCTGAACAACCTAATCTAAATGTCTAAAGCATCTGTTGTGTTGTGTGCATCCATTATTGGTATTTGATTAGGTGGTGTTCTACAGCCTCACCGTTCTAATGGGTAATGGGGTGAAAAGCTCAAAACATGCAATGGATGTGGAAGACAAATGAGTGTGCTGGACATATTTACTATGGAGCACCTTATAGACTTGATTTCTTTCATTTCTTTGTTTCATACTAGTGTAAACTAGGTGTGATTCGACTCAGAGAATTGACAGTCTGGATGCTCATATGAATTAAAAATAAATTTTTAAAAAAGTGTTCCTCCCCATCTGCTATCCATTTTAATGTAACAGGAAGTGTTTTCAGTTTGAAGAATTCAGCTGGAGTTCTGTGCTATTTATGATATATTTTCCATTCTTAGCGTGATGCAACGCATTTCTATGGGATTTCATACCTCAAGGTTTTGGAATGTTGTTGCCATATATGCTAAAAGTTCCCTGTCCCTTGACTTCATGTTAACTCAGACTCCATTTCCTCTTCAAATAATACAGTAAAAGAATGCCTAAAAGTCACTTACTAAAATATATGCTCATTCTAACCTGTTAAAAGCATACTAAGTTCATAGTTTGAGGTACCTTAGAGAAGGCAAATAACCAAATGGGTCTTTTTCTTTTACCTTATCTTAAAAAATAAGTAACTTAAAAACGAATTTCCCACACCTTTCACAATTCTGACCTATTTTTACTCTCACAACCGAACTATAATTCTGTTGAAATATTAAAAAACTTATAGATCCTAATAGAAAAATATACAGGATCACTGTAACATTAAAAGAACTTGGCAAAATCACTTACAATTCAGAACAATTTCCCCATATGCATCTTATTAATGTCATTAGCAACACTGATGGTGCATGGAGTTATACACACATTTTAAAATTATATCAAAGCCCAAGAGTGAAACCTTTTCTTGTGCTCCACTTACAACATAGGGAAAAAATAAAAGTAAAGTACAAAGCTGGCTTACTTCCAGTATGATCAGCACGTAGACACCTACTAAGATGATGGATGCAACCGTTACTTGTGCCTCTATATTTGCATGGAGGTACTGATGATTCACAGAGAGAGGAACACTTCCGGACTCCTGCAGGAAAGCTTGAATGTTTATGAAGATGGTGCCTCTGGTGAAAGAAAAAGAAATTTTTCTGGAATGAAATACCTTTTGTTTTATTTGTGCATTAGTTTTATATTGAGTACTTATCAATATACATGTTATATCTTTATTAAAGCAAGCAACTCCTCAAACATTCTCAAACAAACTGAATCCCTCTAAAAAGTATTGTTGAGAAATAAATTCAAGCACAAAAACAGTCTTGTAAATCCTTTTAAAGAGCAACAAGTCATCCTTTCCTGCCCCTCTGAAACACGCAGTGATAATTATTTTTAAAACGTTATCTTAGTCAAGTCTATGGAAACTACTCCTTCAATGCATCATTTTTCAGTCTCTTAGCCAACCTGTTTGGTATCGGAAAGGTTCTAGTTGTGATGATCTGCTGATTTCTTCTTGAACTTAAGGGTAGAGACCAGTTGTACAGCATCTGCAAGAGAGTCACATTTAGCAATATTAGCAGAAGTCAGTGATAGCGGTATGTCTCTGATATAGGGTTTTATGCCTCTTTTTCTCTCTTCTGTCCATTTTGGAGGTCTTTTGGTGGATAAGGCATAAAATCAGCCTAAATTAATTCCCCCTGATTAGGTTTGTTATGGGTGCTCAGGTTTAAGCAAACTAACTCGTCCTCATACCTTCACTCAATCAATGAAGTGAGAGACACCTCCGGGAGGTCCTCCAGAGGGAGGATGCCAAAACACACTTTGCATTGACTATTAAGAACAAAATTTTAATACAGGAAGCCAAGGGAAGCCTTATAAAGGTAAAAGAAAAAGCAGCTTTAATTACAATAAGTTTTCTAATGCTAAAATTCAAACACTTCGCAGCAAGAAAAAGCATGACCACTTAATCCACACAGCGGTGATAGAAATAAGTGATAAAACACATCTCAGAAAAAGTGAAAGAAAAGTTTAAGACCATCACCTGCTGCTGGTGCCTACTCCTTGATCCTGTGTCTTCATTCTGGCTGATTTGTACGACAATGTACTCCCCCGTTTGCTCATCAACTACTTGTACCCCAAATGGGCCTCCTATGTCTAACTTCAACAGAGCAGAATCACGAGTGTCGGTCAGATTCATAGCTGTTAATAAAGTTGTTAAGGTGTAAATTTCCAGTAAAAATCAGTATAGGCTGTACAAATTCAAAAAAAACAAATTAGCCAATTTATCTAAAAAAATATATTATTCAGCTAAAATGCCTCAGGAACTTTGAAAAGAACAAAACAGATGTCTACTTCCTTACCAAGTAGTACCATTTTGACCAAGTTTCCTAATAAAACAAGTTACAAGTTCAGAACAAATATATCGTTCCTAGAGACTCTTGGGATTACCAGTGCTTTCACCTGATGTATCAAAGCTTCAAAACAGCATACAGAAATACACAGAGAGACAGAGAAGTAAGGCCTTTTAAGTACTTGTACTAGATGAAAGGCTACACCTTAGTTTAGCAGTTTAAACACCACAGAACTTGTACTGGTGAAAACAACACAGAAACTCCAGAGGATTTTGCCAGAGGATTTGCTTTTTGGTCAAAGTTTTGCTCACAATGTTACAAATATGCAAAAGATATTTTCAACCTCCTCTCAGCTGAAGTACTCACATACTCTATCACTCTCAGCTCCCTCATCTACTTCTTTTTTTCTTGAGATATCTCACATGAGGTGTGGTCAAACTACACTCCTAGTTTAATATAATTGAAAAATCAGCCAACCATGATCCACAAATCCATTGGAAGTCTGGTTCTATTAGTCCCAACACATCTAGGGCTTTTTAAACCTAGTATTGTAATAGTCCACTTCTGGCATGGCTGAAAAAAGAAGCACCCCTGTATGTTTGTGGGTGGGGGAGGGAGGTGAGGAGGAAAGCCCAAGCTTTCAAACCCTTCACAGTTCATTTGCTACTACAATAGAGCAGTACTGTAATTGTTTTGCTCCTGTCTGTGACAGATAAAAAGCTAAGGCATCACCAACAAAACAAAAAAGAAAAAAAGCAAGCAAACAAAAAAATCTCCTTAGTTTTACACATATGTGTTCCATTGAAATCATGAGACTTAATCACATGCTTGAGTATCTTAATGGTTTTAACATCTAATATTTTATTGAGCATACTAAGAAGAGTGAATATGTTACAAAAAAATAAAATGTACCAGATCATATACCCACCAAAATAATTTTCCCAAAAAGATGCTTTGTAGCCCACAGAACTCAGAGACTTTAACAGGAAAAGAAAAAACACAGGGTAGTTAGAGGGGACTCAGGGCTATGCTGTGCTCTGCCCTGCTTCCAGTGACGCCCAGTATGACCATCCATATTAAGTCAGTGTCTAATGAGGAAAGATTATGAGGTCCTTCTGGATCTAGAAAAGCGTAATCTCCCACAGTAACCAAAAAAAATACCCTAGCAGATCTAGTGCCAGGTGGGCAGTCAATGCATTCAAAGTAATATAAATGCCACCCTGCTTAGCAAGGCAAGCAGAGCAAACACCCCCAGTGACACTCACATGCCATTCATTAAAAAATTAAGCTCCCAAGCATCTATTTGCTTAAAGGAATCACATAGGAAAGGATAAAAAGATAATCTCACATGTAACGAATCAGGAGACAAGTCCAGGGAGGAGAATATACACACACAACTCTTAGCAAACATAAACACAAATGGCAACAGTTCTCTTCTGTTTCTGGAAGTTTCAAAAGTGATTTGGCATCACAGTTTTTCTGTGTCACTAACTGATACATAATAGGAGTCTCAACAGGGAGTATATCTGTACCTTTAACTAGAGATATTAATTAAACCTTCTAAAAGGTCTGCTGACCTGAAGTCATTAACCCAATGGTTTGGGACAACTTTGGACAATCTGTTTTTCACTACAAGTGTAGCCACTTACGTCTTCAGGTGCATATAATTATGGCAGCTTCCTTTTAAGCAATACATTTAAAATAAATCCTGTAATTATCTAGATGACACATTCAGGAGCTATTAGAAAGGATGTCTAAAATCAAAGCTTATTTTCAAGAAGAGTGGCTCCTTTCTTCTTTTCCTCTACAGATAAGGATACTTTTTCCATTCCATTCTGTGCACTTATAAAGCCATCATAAAGAGCCATAGAAAAAAAAAAAGGTTCTCCTTTGATTGCAAGTGCAACAGAACATCATTCACCAGTCTGCATTGAGGCTCTCAAATCCCATCAGAGTTATCTTTTTCCAAACAATATTTAGGGACTCTGTCATAATTCCATTGTTAAGACTGCAGCGATTGCAGCCTTTTTGAAAGGTGGAATCAAAATAAACCAGAAGAAAACTTCAGACATGCTTATATGAAAAAACATTTTTTTTTTTTTATCAAGCTGCTCTTCAGAATATTTTTGTTCAGCCTTACCTTGTTTTTATATTTTCCTTAACTTGCCAGAATGTGATTTCCTCTAAATTTTAATCATTCAGATATGGAAACTTTTGGGAAAACCACCTTTTTACTTCTAATATTCCCTTTTATTCTGCAATTTAATCATGCTTTTCCTTTTCAGAACTTTTTTTTTTGAAATGGGTCCTCCAGTGTGCCCCTTTAAAGCAAAAAAATCTCCCTGATGAGATTTACAGCCAGAGCCGATATTTTTTTATTTCACTTCAGCTAAACTGCTTCATTTTGATGTAGTTCTATTCTTGAAATTACATTATTGCTGTGCATTAGCCCGTCAAGGGATTTGGGGTTGTGTTTGCTTTGTGAAGCATTACACCGTGGCTGTCTGTATTTACACCTGGCACCAGAGCGGATCTGCTGCTCACAGCTGAGCCAAGACCTGTGTTTCTTGATCCTGGTTTTCTGAAGAGCTGCTCCTAGAGGTTTTGAGGGGTGTGTGAGAGTCACCTCATGTTACTTTATTTTTATGTGGCTTATGTAGACAACATGATGGAATGGGATGCAGTGGCTAAACATTTAAACTGGTATTCATTCACCACAGTTTATGCTTCTGTACTTTGGACATCTGCATCTGATGGTTGCTTCCTTAAAAACAGTGAAAAGAGTGTGCATTTAAGATGGAATTCATTGCTTCATTTTGGGCCACTACATGAAGAAGAGAAGAATTGCTCATGAGGAACATCCATTCTCTCCATTAACTATAAAGAGAGCCTAGGATGACTAACCCAGGAGTAGCTGAGTCACTCCCCAAAATACTGAGTCCCTGCTCTACCCTCCATCATGTAATTATTTCAATAAGTACAGAGGCAGCCAAAAAGTCATGTTTGTCAAAGATTCTCTGTTGTACTTGCACACAGATGGCTGACTTTATGCTTTTGTTAACATCTATTTGTATATCCTCTTCTCTATACTGTAAAATGGACCTTGAGGATGCTACGTCTATGGATCATTTTTCACCTAGTTTCTGAGGTGAATATACTATTCATCCCGATTTATGACCAGGTCACTTATGCTAGTTTCTCTAGGATATTACCATTTCAGAGAAGGCCTTTTCCCTAGTCCTTAGCATCCATTTTTGCATATTGTCCTTAACTGGTGTTTTTTCTGCATTAGTATTTGTGCTTTTTTTATTTCCTATCTCTGTTTGTAGCTGATGAGATTGTTTCTACATCATCCCTTCACAATATAACAAGTTGAACCACACACTTCTCTGTCCCAATTGGTTTCCCCACCTGATGAATGCTCTATAACCTTTTTATTTTCCCCCTTTTTTGAGTGGCAGTAATCCAGTTCCATTATTGTCTACAGTGGATCCATTGTTTCTCTCTGCTCCATCAGTTTGAGAAGTTCTGTAACAAACTCATTTCTACAGCATTTTATCAATTGTGCCTTGAGATTCTGCTTCTTGGCTGCCTCTGCACATGGTCCTGGTCTTCATCCATCTATTTAACAGCTTGAACATTGCCTGCAGGCCTAAACGCTTAGTACATTTCCAACAACATTGAAAACAGAAATGATTTTTAAATGCTTTCTGCAAGGAAAAATTATGGAGGAGAGTCTGGCAGTAGAGAATTAGAGTTACAAAATAAGAAAATATTCAAAGGGGAAAAAGAATTAAAGGGATTAGAGAAGTTTTGTAATTCATTACATTAATTTATGCTCCCTGGAGATGAATCTTCAAGGAAGCTGAAAATTCTGCTAAAATCTGACTATATTCTTTGCCTCACAGTCTTTCTTTCTATATATACCTCTGGTTCAGGGAGTGGGAAATGTTGTTTTCTGTGTCACTAATGGTCATGGCGTGATTGCAGTTTTTCTAGTGACCTTTCCTTGCTCCATGATTAACAGTTGCACCAATAACGTAAATTCATGCAGAAATCATGTCTGCTCGTTCTAGAGACTCCTCATCCATATGCAGAATTGTTCTAAATAGTTCCACTGAATCCAAAGATGTGAGAAATCTAGCCTATGATTTAAAATTCAACATATTTTTACTACTGAGATACATCTTCTACTTTCTGAATTTGAGATCTTAATCCTGGACTCGAAGTGATGAAATCTGTCATGGAGAGGATGGAGGTACATCCATGAAAATAGCCCCTGTCTAGTCAATTTGATATGTCTGGTTTTGCCTGATTTGGAGTAAGCAGATAACCTGAAGTCACACCTGAATGGGTATGTATTTTCATTGTGTTTTATTTTGAACATAAAGAGGAAGTAAGAAACTCTTCACACTGGGTGCTGTGCAAATATTTAATTTTCAAAATGTCATCCCTTGCTCCAAAAATTTTACTGGGGAGACATCAAACACTTAAACAATCAGACAGTCAGATCAGGACTGGAAGGCTTTAAAATATATTTACAAAAATGCAAGATCCTTGGCCAGACTCAGGAAGAATTCACAGTCCACTCCCCAGGCGATTTCTGATAATCCATCCAAAAAACGAAAATTAAACTGCTTTGCCAACACTGATTTAACCTTCCTCAACTATAACATGAACGGGCACAACTACAGATGTTGAGAGGGAAGAAAAGGGTGTTACTGAAGCAGTTGTCAGGGACAGAGTAAAGATGGAAACTCACAGTTCAGCAGGGTAGGTCTGAGATCTATTGCACAGAAATGGGCTGAAGATTTAACTTTTTTTGTAAGAAGAAAATATTTCTACTATTGAGAAATGCAGAAATAGCAATAATTGCATGAGGTACAGTGAAAGAAAGAAGGCACTGTATCAGAGACAGACACTTCTTTAAATGACAGTGAAATAGCATACAGTTTGATTGCATAATTCCTCAAAAGCATCCATGAATCCCCATTACTTTTTAACTTCATAAAGCCTAATTCAAGTAAAAAAGTTAGTGTCTAGTTCTGCTCCAGTTGTCTGCTCCCCATTGCTGGACAAAAGTTTAAAATTTGCTTAGATCAGGGCAGTAGTTAATAGAAACAAAGGAATGAACACGAAGTATATTTAGCACTTCAGAAGATTTTTTGAGTCTGAAAATGTATGTCAGTTGTGGAGAAGAACAAGAATATTTCTCATTCACTCTTTGATCACCCAGTTAATGGACAGACATTTCCTGAAGGTCTGAATGGCCAAAGAGTTGAGAGAAAATAAGAATGTCCACGTCTTAGAACAGGTACATGTAATTAAACAAAGAAATGCTGGAAATTATTCAGACTCTATACCTCTGCCTCTATCATCTTAATTATTACTGATGCTCTCCCCCTTTAACATACAGACTTTGAACAAAAGGTCTGAAAAAGCTTCACACATTTTACATCAATAGTGATATTGAATCTTGCTTCCTGCAGAAAGGGTCCTCTAGTCAGGCTTCAGTAGAAACTTACTTCTTTCTGGTATTATAGAGCTGACTGTTAGAATTTAAAAACCAATAAATCCCAAGTGTTGAAAAAGAGAGACATTACCAATATTTTGAAAAACTATACTAAAATCACTGAATGTATGTCTGGTGCCTATAGGGAAATCAGTATTAAAAAAAAACCAAAAAAACAAAAAAACAACCCCACCAGCCACACACAAAATTACAGACTCAGAAAGCTTCTATTAATTCACCGGAAGCAAGATGTTGTTTCCAGAATCTGCAGCCAGCACACCTTAGTGCTACATGCCGGGTTTGTACCCATGGGGATGGACAAAGCAATGGGAGATACAAGTGGGCTAGCAACAAAGAAGATAATGGGAAGAAAAACAGCTAGAGCAAAACCAAACAAAAAATAAAGGTACAGAAACACAAATAGAGATCTCATCTGAAAAGCAGGTCACCCCCACATCAGCTGATGAAGGTCTCTCCCAGCACTGGAGAAGGAGAGTCCTGCCTCTGAGCAAACCTGAGATCTCATGGGCATGGCAGAAAAAACAAAAATACCTAGGTGACACCAGGATGACAAAGGACATGAAGTCCAAAAGTAATCACTTAATTTGTTTTTTAAAACTATTTCACACTTTGTTTTTGACTTTTCTAGTATATGGAGACACATTGTATGCATGAGCACACATTCATAAGACATCAATGTGCTCGGGCATTTCTGGAAAAATATAGAACTGAGAGGAAGGAGTTTAAAAAATAAAAATATATATATATAGTGGTTAGTACCTATTCAACACTTCTTAATAGCTTTTGAAGCATAAGCAAGAGGTAAAGTGTGTTCATTTGCATAATTTGGCATCATATGAGCTAAGATACCTATTTTCCACCCAAAGTCTCATATGATAACCTCCAAGGGCTTTGTGACAAGGACTACTGCAGCACACCTGCAAACCTACCATTAAATCCTTATCGTCCTTCAGAGAGTAGCAGGTGGTATCCATTGGGAGTACTGCAGTCTGTCAGCCAGCATAAATTGCATCTTTAACACTGCTGTCTGAATGGTTAACATTACCTAGGCCCAGTCAAGAAGTGGGATACTCTCTTCACTATGAAACAAAGTGGAAGATAACCACATGAACTTACTGCTGTGCAAATGGAGACTGACAGCAACAGTAAGGGGACAATCAGGATTGCTGGTGCCTTCTCCAAAATTCTTTTGGAAATGCAATCTTTCTCCTTGACTCTTCTGCTTGAATTACTACATCACCTTGAAAAAGAAGCATGGCTTTGCTGGACTGCTTGCCTCTCACTTCTCTCCAGCCCAGTGACATCAGACAGAAGATGGAAATCCAGTTTTCAACACATATTAAACAAACTAAAGAGCATTAGCTTTCGGTTCGTCAAGTAAGAAATGAAATGTTATATTCTGAGTGTCTGACAGCTATTTGTCTCAAAGCATCCTGACATGATAGGTAAAATGTGAAATAAAGGAACACCTGTTTGTACTCAAATCCCAGTCCCAACTGCAGTTCCCTGAAACAAACAAAGGGAATAATTGGTTGCAGAGCTAATGTGTACAATACAACAGCTGTGGTTCCAACCCAAATATGGAAAGAAAGGAAATCCTCAATTTATACAGTTGACTAAAACTTGAACTTAAAGACTCACTTCCAATTCACCTTTTTTGGCAGATGAGGCCATGGCAGTCCTAGTGCTCTTTAATGCCACACCACCACAGGAGCTTTCAACAACAGTTTCAAGGAGGACCAAAAACACTGATGTGAACAGGATATTGATGGGATTTTACAGTCGAAGTTGTCATTGGTCCTACTAAAAGTCCATTTGCTTCCCTTCAAAAAGCAATCTCAACTTTTAATTATAAATTGCCCTAAAGCACTAACATTTTCTTCCTCATTTACCCTACTAATTAGTGCATTATATAGTGTCATTATTGGTGACAGTGAGAATGCTAATAATTAAATCTATTTAAAATGGACTCTCCCTGCTCAAAGCTATGGAACTGACCAGTTATATAGAAGAACACAACATTTCAAACACAAAAACCTACTGCACCTTTTCAAAACAAGGCTCCTCGCAGGAGCTTGTGAAATGTTTCTACAGGTGAATCTTAACATTAGTGAAATAAGAGTCAAGCAGATTTCAGACCAGACTGATTAAATGAGAAATATAGTGGGAACAAGAAATGTAATACAATTGCAAAAGTTTTTGTTTGTTTACTAACTTAATGTTCATCCCTCAAAGACTTTTCACATTCAGATCTGTATTCACCTATGATGAATACTTTTTATTTGGGGTTGTTCCACTGCTCGTTCTTCTAAACAGTTTCTTGGCCCCAGACAGGTGCTGTTCAGTACAGCTCGGAGAGGGAGCACAGCTGGGCCTGCGTCAAAGGACAAGTCTAAATGCAGCCAAGGCTCTGAGGACACCCAGTCCTCTCAGGGTATGAGACAGAAAACACCCACCCCTTCAACCACTTTATCAGTGAAACTTCAGATTAGGGTTTTTTTCAATGAAAAAAGGATACAGAAGCTTTCCAGAGGTGATACAGCCAACATCTGCCAGGACATACCTTGATCTGGATAAATGCTAAATAAAACCTAGGGCGAGGATAAGAAATAAACATTCATTAGTAACAGAAAAACTGAAAAAGACCTGCTAAACTAATCTCAAATACTTTAAAATTGCAAATTCAATTTCAAATTGCACATTCGATTGTGAGATTGTTTCAGTATATTTCCACCACAGCTGAAAAGCATCTCTGGGACACTTAACAAGGGTAAGTAATATTCCTTCTGTTAATTTACAGCCAAAGTCACATATTTTAAGCATTTTTTCGAAATGTCTCTTAGGATTAAAGTTGTAGTCATCAGGATCTGTCTGGAAAGAAACACCCATACCTGAAGAAATGCAGAGTGTCATCTATTTTCTTCCTGACACAGAAGCCCTGGTACCCAAAAAGGAGTTCCTCACAGCTGCTAAAATAATAAAATCCGACTTTTTGAAATTTTTTCTCTACACTTTCAGTCTAAGATTTTGCTGATTTTGAAGATTTTGTTAAGAGAGGGAAGCACTCTGGCCACTCCAAGGAGATGCCAACCTCCCCATCACCTTCTGCCTTTGACATTGTGAAGTGCTGCCATTGCTGGGGCATCCTCCCCAGCACAGCTGTCCCTGTGAGCATTCTTCAGGTGTCAGGATCAAAAGATCCATCCTAAATTCAACAAGCATCCATAAGGGACCTACAAGTTTGGGTTTAAGCTGCTTTTAGCATTTTAAATTACCAACTCAACTGCTTACCCAACCACATTATCCTGAGGGGTGACTAGTGCACCAAACAGGAGTCTGATTAGGCATGAAGCCCTGCACAGTATTGTCATTTTTTGCCTCGAGACATTTTCTGTGAGCTAAGAGAAAAGATCATAGCTAATTTTGAACTATTTCTAAGGAAATGGGGGCCAGGGGAAGACTACAAATTCAATACTTACAGAGCAGACAACTACAAAGATAAAAAGGCCTGAAACTTTCAGGAATTTTAGGCAGCATCTGAAACACAAAGAAACGTGTATTTACTATCTGGATAGTTTAAAAACAACCTTTTCTATTCTCTTAACAGCTCCGACATTTCAGAAACATCATGGTAAGCACTTACGGGTGATAATACACCACATCAGAGTACAGACACCACAAAGAAAGGTCAGCAGGGGTTTGGGAAGCCTTGGTGACTATCAGGGTTCCTGCACCAGTTCTGCTGCCAGATGGATCTCAACGCACGGGAAGGAGGATTTGCCCCTTGGAAAAACCTTCCTAAGAGAAGGCTGCAGAATGAGCTGGTGCTGGATGCTGGAACCACTTGTCCACTACTGCTGCTGGCCCCTGACAGACCCAGATCCCCCTTAGCTCATTCTTGTCTCTCCCAGAGAGGCAAAGGAGCATTGCCATCACAGGGAGGTGGCATGGCTGTGCTGAAAGTACAGCTTGTTGTATAGACAGATGGTGTCATGAGTGACTTCCTCAAACCTGGACTTGTAATACACACCCTGAAAAGTATTAGAAAAAGCAGTTTGAAGACAAGAACAAGCTTTAAGAATCATCTGGGTTTAACAGTATCTTTTAAAACCAAATACACTTCATGAGCATAAATCTACTAACAAAACTAAATATTTTTTCCATAGCACATCTGTGCCCATTGAAGGAATGCTCCATTCTGGAAATGAGATGTCATAAAATATCTGAATTGTCCAAGCTTACTACTGAGTGGGTTAGGCAAGGATAACTCTAAATTAAAATGTGGATGTTGAAAATGCGTGGTCTTGAGAAAGAAATCTTAAGATTTAGCATTTTAAATTGCCATTTTTTAATCTTATTCAAAAGACAGCTCAACTAAAAATTTTCTGACTGCCCATCAATATGTTATACTAATGTCTTAATTTACAGAACCCTTTCTGTTGATTTAACCTTGTTACATATTTTCATTTTGAAAGCATCAATATTCTTGTTCCATTTTTTTCAAAAGTAAACATTCAAACATTGCTTTTCTGACAGAATGACAAATGCAAGGCTTGATTTAAAAATGATGACAAGCAAGAAGGAAAACATTTCAAGTTACCAGGATAATTAGTTGAAAAAGGAAGAGTGCAATAAAAATCTGCATTGACAGATGCTATAGGACAAAATATTAAAGCAGAATAGTCTGAAGAATGCCAGAAATAATTTTTAATCACAGTGGAAATAAGTCCCTAAGTCAATTCATTGACAGAAAGCAACATACATGACTGGAGACCCATTTTTCAAAAACATTGTCTCCTAAAGTTTCCTCCCTCTTTAGAATTTTCCAAACAGAAGCTAATAAAAACCAGCAGCTAATAACATTGTCTTGTCACAGACAAAATGGTACAAAGGGGCTACAGTCCTCTATTAAATACAAGGGGCAACAACTTTACCCAAACTTTGCACAGCATGAAAATCTAGAGAAGGCAGAGGAAGAGGAGAAGGAAGCCAGTTAGGTGGCTTCTTCTAGAAATTCCAAGTAGCCCTGCTCTACTGAAAAGCAAGATGGTAGAGAGAGGAAGAAGGTAATAAAGGCATGAAGAGAAAGGAACGATGACAAAAGCCATTATCAGCTCTTCATCACTGATAACTTCTTTTGGTATTATATGATTTATGGAAAATACTTAGTGCCACCTTAGTCATACATCCTCTGTCCTGCTTGTCTATTCTGCCCATCTCTACATTACAGTTTCATTCTGGAATTTTGAGAATTTATTAAGTTATGAATTAATAAATCCTAATCCAGACTGGTTTAATTTTAAAGTATTTTTTATTTTTTGTTTGGACTTATAATTTATAATAATAATAATTAAATTTATTATTTAAAACCCCTTGATTTTAAGACACAAGTGAAATAAAAAAAACACATTAATTAAGCATTTATAAATTAATAACCACTTGTTTGTAAATAACAGAAACTCATCCAAAGGAGCTGGCAAGATGTAATTAAAACAAGGTTTTGGAAATGGCTTTAATAAATGTAGAATTTAGAAGGGTCTTTTCCTCCCATCTGTTTGTTTTCACGGCATTTTGTACTAGGGAAGCAGCACTTTCAACAGCTTACATTTGAGACGTGATCAGCTTTTGACTCACCCGTGGTTTGCAATCTGTCTCTTCCTACAGGGCTAATCCGGCACAGCGATGCAAGTACAAGCCTTGTGCCAAATCCTATGCTGATATATGCCTCCAGCACAATCCTATTTGACTTCAGTTGGAAACGCATGGAGTATAAATCTACGAAGGATTTTACCCCCTCTTCTAAGCCAAATGATTTTTAGTCTGATCTGCATATGGTGTCAGGCAGTTTAGCTTCATTTGCTATCTCAGCAGAGTTATGCTGGTTTACAAGAGCCAAGGAGCTGATCCCGTATGTACAACCTGCACTATAGCACTCAAAATATTTCAAGGGAAGTCCTGCCAGAAAAACGTGCTCCTCCCCAGATTATAAACCTATGCTGTAGTGGAAACAATAGATTTCACACTCCCAATTGACACCTTTGTTACATCAAATACCAGGGAAATCTACCACAAACGTGAAGAAAGACACCTGCCAAACTTTGCTTATGCTCACATTGCACTAATTGCAGTCATTGGAATTCTCCTGCTCCATTTGTTCAGCAGCAGAGCAGGAGAGCACAATACCATATGCACAATGAGAGGAAAACAATTGTGAAGTAATGAGCTAAGACAACGTACAGATTGGGAAAAGATGCACTGACATCCCTCTGGAAAGGCGCTGCAGATCAACAAGGAGGTGCAGACCTGCAGTGCTGGGCTCCATGAAAACCCTGCAGAGCTATCTGCAGACTCCAAACCAGAAAACGCATTGAACCTCTGGAAGGGGCAGAGGGAATTAGTATCCAAGATTAAAGGTTTTGCTAGTTAAATCCCCAGCAAAAATATCCTGAGAAAATTTGAAGTTAAGCTCTTATCATATTGCTATCTTTTAATATATTAACAGATTCAATTTCCTGCATGCCTAAATGACGTCAAAGACTACTTTGGGGTAAAGAGTGAAATATATTAATGTTGTCCAAGATAGAAAAATGCTCAGTTATATTTTGCTTTGTGTATATGTGAAAAGCTACTGTAATGACTACAGAAGAACTTTTACACACATTTTAATTAAAGTGAAGCAACAAAACCATGAAGTAAAAAATGCTGTGGAATCAACAAGGAGGCTTTTAAAAAATGGTTTCAAAGAAATGTTAAAAGCAATATAGAAGGTATTTCATTACAAATTTAGAATAGTGCTATGATTGATTCTTGTTAGAACAAGGGGCTATTGATCATGATGTAGAGTAATCAATTTCAAACTATCAATGCCAAAATACAGCCTAAATATGGAGTCCTATTTTATTAATTTACATAAATAAAACATTTTCTAGATATCTATGCATAGAAACAAATACATGCAGAAATTTTTTTTTTAAAAAGGTAATGTTTGAATTCAGACCTCATCTTTGATAAATTGAACTTGACATGAAGGTTGTCCAAGATTTCATATTTCTCAGAAGAAGCAGATTTGGGAAAACCTGTCATTTCACTTTCCAGTTGAAACCTTTGCTCAAATTCTGCAGAGCTGTTGTCCCATGAATCATCATCTGTGGTAAAATCTGGATTATGAAGGGCCATACACCGCAACCTGTCACAAAATTTCAGTAAACATAATAAAACAAAACAGTGTTTCACTTCAACAGGTAGTAGATGCAACTGACCTTGCAGAACCTTAGGTTCACTCTTGAGAGATTTTTATGGAGAATTTCGTAGAAAGAGATTTATTCAGTACAGACTGAGTTCCCCTTGGTGACACAGCTGAGTAGACTGGGGAGCAAGAACAAAGACCCAATGACATTTACGTGCACCTGAGAGAACCAGTTTGCTGATACACCAGGCAGATGTACTTTGGGATTTGGTGTGTAAGCTCCATGATCAGGACCTTCCCTAGAGTTCTGCTGCGTCTTTCAGCGCACTTTGTGTAACAGCACATGGAGGAAATAAGAGCACAGAACCTGCAGCTGTCTATGCTTAGGGCTCTCTAATCACCCTGACCTCAGGACTTACATCCTTCCCTTCCCCTTTTCCAGGCCCTTCGCTGCTACCACGGTCCTCCAGAGTAATTCTCTGCTTACAGCCCCTGCTATTCACTTTATTTCCCAGCAGGTTTGGCATTACGATATGAGAAAGAACCACATGCAATTAAATAGAAGAGAGCTTAGGAAAAAAATATTTTGAGAAAAATGAAAGTAACTCACCCATTTTCCTCTGAGGAAACCTTCAGTAGTGGTGTCTTCTCTGTAAAACCAGTGTTTTTTGACCTCGAGCTGAATAATTTCGAAAAATTGAAGTGATATCTTTGGAGGGAGAAAGAAACCAGAATAGTAAGTATGCAGTAAAATTATTCACTACAGATCTGCAGAATATTTTGCCACAAGTCCATCTAATTAGTTTAATATTCTTTAAGAATGGTGTTCACCTAAATTAGGGTTTTCGTTACGTTTGAACTAGACATGGTAGTTACTTCCTTATACTCACAGGGGACTCATTCATGTAAGTTTACACTAGCATACTTCATAAAATATGAGATAATCGAAGAATTTATTTCCCATGGATGTTATTTGAGACATGGATCATGATCTACAAATCCACTTATCTCTACAGTAACCTGGGTACTCTTGGTATTAGGGAAGAAAATCTGAATACAAGTGCTTCATTTCTGCAGCACAATCCCTTCCAAACAGTTTCTGTCAAGTCTTGGTCCTGATGCTGCAGATAATTGAACAGAGCGTAAGCTACTTCTTGCTGTATTGCAGCTTAGCATTGGGAAGGAGCTTTTTGCTAAAGTATAAATCCCCAAACTTAAGAAGCAACTGAAGACAATCACAGAGGTCTGGCTTTGGGGCAGGCTGCTGGGAGAGACTAAATAATTGAGCCATTTTAGAACATCTTCCCATGACCAGGCTCTTTCAGAGACATTTCCTATCAAAATCAACATAATTCAGGTACACACAGATTTATTCCATTCAAAACTGTAGCCTCCCACCACCAGAAAGTTTCAAAGAAATATGCTAGATATGCAGTCAAAATGCAGATCTCAATACACCCAGAGGAAACCCACTTAAAAGAAACCCAAAATTTCTTCTACTATTGCTGGACTGTGAGGAGAAAGAAATGATAAAATCATAGACTACTAAATAAATACACAAAGGTAACTGGTGATTCAATCTTCTAAATATAAGGACAGTTCAAAAAGAAGGATTTGTGTATTTGACTTTATAACATGATGGAAGACAGTGAAGTTTCTTGCAATTTGTAGAGCAGTGTCTGAGCTCTGACTTTGTAAAATTAAAACTTCCAGGTACTGCTTCAGCTTGTTTGTTCAGTAGTGTTTTCAGTCAGAAGATGTGCTAGGTGCAGAGCAACTGGATATGGTTATTTCAGCCTTGAGTGGCCACAACGCTCATTCAAACTGCTGTAAGCCACATATTTTCAGTCTCAGCAGAAGAGAGTGAATGAGTTAGAGAGATTGAATTACCCAGTACCTCAGGTCAAATGTTGGGCAGATTACAACTCAGGTGCTACACTGCACTGAGACTTCATCTGTGAAGAGATGATTGCATACTCTGAAGCTATCAAAGTGCTTCCTTTTTTAAGCAGGAGAATATCATTCACACAAAAGAAAGTCTAAGTGGAGAAACCGGTACTTTGAAGGAAGTGTTCTTCTAATGTCATCATGGCTTTCGATGTAACAGGCTACCTAGAGCTTTTACAAAATGGAGCCCATAGGGATAGCAAGAACACTATCAGGACTTTAAATGTGTGCTTGCCAAGCATTCTTGGTATGCTCCTGGCGAATCCCAGTATCCCACTGTACTCAAAGTCTGCATCCAAAGGGGGCAATTTTGATAACAATTCTGATGGTGGACCTTGAATTTGTGTGTTCAGAAATTTGACTCATGAAAAGACCATTTAGCTGTTTCTACTTTTAAACACAACAATGTCACTTGTTCCACAGGAAAAAAAGGCTTCAAATGTTATATAATAAATGCTGTTCTGATCTTACCTCACCTTGTCGTCAGAGACTGAAATATTATGTGAATGTTTAGTCCATTAAGGACTTCTAAAATTATGTGAATGTTTAGTCCATTAAGGACTTCTAAAACTGTATTACAAAAGCTGCAGAGAAGACTATCACGCCCTGAACGGGGCTCTGAGAGGCCCTGGACCGCTCCCTGTTGAAGATAACTCAGGGCTGGGGACATTCACAAAGCGCAAGCGTAACACCTCAGGAGTGGAGCTCACGGCCCCAGGGGCTATCAGCTGCCAGGCTCACACAGACCCTCGCACCAAAGGGTGGGGGGAGGGAGGCTTTGGATGGGTGTTGGAAAAACCTCTGGTGAGAGGCGCAGTGACCGCCCATCCTCTAATGTGCAGAGGAGCCCAGCTGAGGGGCCCTCACCCGGGGAAAGCTTATCCACAGCAGAAGGGGGTGTCATGGCCCATCAAAGACCCCCAAAAGGGCTCCCCAGACCCTGCACCAGAGATGATGGAACAGACCCTCAGTGTTGCAAGGGACAGTGTCAAACTGGCCCCCTGCAGGGGAGACACGTGGGTGTTCCCACCTTCCGAAAGCGTATATTAATCCACGGGATTCTATACTCTTCCGCGTGGTGCGGTGTGGCGGCAGCGATGGGGTACCCTTATCACCAGAAGACCAGATGGAGGGGAGCAACGAGATGTTGTTGGGACCCTCGGATGGGTGATATGCCTCCGCCTAACCCCTGTCATCTCTCCCTGTCCCCCCACCCCCATGCACAATTCTTTCTTTCTTTCTTTCTTTCCTTCTTTTTCTTCCTTTCTTCCTTCCTTCTGTCCTTTTCTCTTTCTTTTGCTTTGCCTCTTTTACTATTAAATAAAATATATACATTTTTTGGCACCAACATCTAACCTCGTTTGGTATTAATCACATTTTTGGGTATATTTTGAACCTTCCATTCAAAATATACCCAAACAGTTCTTTCCGCTTTATACACAGAGACTTAATTTTCTTTGTTCTTCTGGGTTTAAACCTGATCGTAACACTTGTGTGCACCATTAACCTTTCCACACTTCCCTTTATTCTTTTCCTCCTGGGATGTGTTAATTCTGAGACTAGTAACTTCCCTTTATTCTTTTCCTCCTGGGATGTGTAAATTCTGAGACTAGTAACCGGAACACTTCCTATAAAAACTTCCATTTTCTTCTAATTGTTAGGGGTTGATACCAACATTGCTTTGCGTTACACAGGCATATGTATATCCACTGACAATCCACACCTCAGCAGCTCTTCACCACTATGGTGAATAACCAGTTTGCAAAAAGCGCTGAAGGGCAAAGCAACCACAGGAATGGCAACAAGAAAGAGAGGATAACGGTCAGGTGGAAGGTGGTTTAAGTGACAGAACCTGAGCTGAAGAATCCAGAATGCTAATTAAAGATATCACCTTCACTTTCTTCTTACACTTTGTTACCCCCACTTGCTGGTACAGGTCCTGTCACTTTTAAAAGAAACTGTGGAGCTGAACAGATGGCCAAGAATGACGAAGACAGTGAAAATGGGAAAAGGTCTTCAGATAAAGGAAAAACAATTAGTACATGACAACATCAATTTGCAGAGAATAAAAACACATGGACAAGAATAAGCAGCAGGAAACAGCCAGGCTTGACAAAACAAAAATAATTAGAGAAAAAGCAGAAGAGGCTCAACTCCCCCGTGATGTGATTACTCTAATTAGAGAATGAGAGTAATATAAACAATAAAGCTAATTAGGGCATAAAGGAATCTTGAAGGCTGAAAGCTCTAGGAAGAAAAGTTGTAAAAACATCATTTAAAAAATAGCATGGATTATAAAAATTAAAGTCATCCTTGAATGGAGAGCCTAATGCAAGGCCCTCTGTGCCCCTCATAGCATCTCTGCAGAAGTATAGGTGCAGTTTGACCATCCACTTAATCCAAAGATAACAGATGATCTCCGACCAAAACCTAGGAAGGCCCAAAGACCCCCTGCTGATAGAGGAAGAAGTCTGCAGTGCTCAAAAACCATCTTAGCATAATTTTTGGTGCTCCTAAATCCTGCAAGTAGCTGGCAATTGGGACACTGTGTAAATAGGAAACAAATCAAAACGTAACACATTTCAAAACCTGGGGTCAGCTCACACTTTGAATATTTCTTCCTGATCAAATAGCTAGAAACTTTCATTATATCCACACGCTAGAATGGAGTGCAATCCACCTCTACTGACCAAATCAGCAACATTACCAAGAGATTAATCACCAGGTCAGCTCATTAACCCATTGTAGATAGGCCTCTTCGCAGGGTGAGAAGACCACTCTGGATTTATACTGTGTGCAGGCAAGGATCTGGTAAACTGGACACCACTTGCGTTCACAGTTCTTCTCTCATGGTTCAGACTCAAAAATCATTAGCGTTTTTTACATTAAATATGAGAATCATAGAATAGTTTGAGTTGGTCACACTGGCCCTCTGGAGAGGTACAGCAAGAGCAGGAGACGAAAGGAAGAGAAGTGGGAGACTCCAGTTGCTCCCACTGATGGGCTGATGACTCCTCAGACATTAGTCAGAGTTGGTGGCTGAAGAGGCCTGCGGTTTTCACCTACAGCACGCCACTGCTTCCCATTACCTGCAGGTGACACCTTCCTGCCATCGAGCACTAGACCTGCACTCTGACCACATTTTCAGGCATTTCCTAATGGTGTTTACACCTGCAATTTTAAACAAAAGGAAAAGGAGGACTTTCTGGTGGGCACTGATGTTCAGCCATAAGCAACGTTTTGAATCCCAAATGCACTACAGCAAATGACACTGAATGAAATAAACATCCTACAAGAGCCTGAGAAAGCAAAAGGCCATAGTCATCCTAGTTAGGCTGCAAACACTTAAAATAATCACTAGGTCTGACTGGAACCTTGTATTGAAAAGATGAATCATGCTACACCATGTATTGCTTTCAATCCGTATAATAAAAAGGATTCATTTTAAATATCAGCTAATATAATCCTTCATCTCCCATATGTTACGTCGGGCACACAACTATCAGTTGGGGAGCTATTTCTATGAAAACAGAAAGCAGTAATTCTCACTTTCATGGGAAAGATTTGGTCAGAATTGAAGAAGAGGTGAATATGAAAGCAGCAGTTTTGAAAATAACTTATTAAAAATTTCACTATACAAAAATTAAAAGCAGAATCTCTTCAGGGGAAAAAAAGAGTTAGCATGCTTCCATGAAGTAGTAATCTAATTCTAAACTAGTAACTAAAACCATTATGAGGTTGCCTCAAACAAAAGCTCAAGAATACTACTGAGCCAAGAGTTTTAACAAATACAACAACTTAAGCAAAGTTTCCCAGAAGAGAAGTCCAGAGTCAAAATATGAGAGATAATTAATCACGCAGGAGACTAGTCACAACAGCGTGAATTTAATTTATTATTTCTACATTCTTTCAGAATAAAGTCTAATTTCAGAAGATTCATCTTCCCTGAATAGAAAACATTTATACAAATCATATGTACTGAACTAATTACTCTTATCATAACTGTAAACAAGCATAATGCAGAAATAAATTGAAAAACAGAGGTTAAAAAAAAAAAAAACCAACAAAGAAAGAAAGCCCCAGACCAGCTTTTGACTGCACTTAAAAGCACATTCTTCCACCAGACCTGGTATTTGTGAGTTTCTGATAAAGTCCACTTTTTGGGGAACAGTTACATGGTACAAACTGTGCTGACCAACATCATAGCACTCAGCTCTTAAACCTTTACCTTTACTGTGCACTAAGCAGCTGTAAATATACAACTGACAACTTTATGATATACGTGTGCCCACACTGAGACACAACCCTACGTGATGATTTCTCCTCAGCAGTAGCACATCATAGGGAACTTGTTATGACTGCCCATCGCAAATGAAGTATGGCCAGCTGATACACTCAGAGTCAAGAGAAGGATCAAAGACTCCAGAGCTCACATCTCTAAACAGGTTCCAGATGTTTCCCGATGACTGCTTTCTGTAGCTTCACCAAATCAGCAAATAACCTCCAGATCCTTTAAACCCATGCACCATTAAGATGTCAGAAATAATCAGCAGTGAAAGCATTACTTAATACAGACTCATTTTCTACTTGACTTCCCTATTAGATAAGACTGTACAGGATCCTGCAGAGGCATCCCCAGAGAGGGATCCCGAAGGCCTGGCGCTACCTGATACCTGTGAGATGTACAGCCAACTGGCAGGTGTCACGTTGAAAGACATTGAGGTGCCGGGGTGTGTCCAAAGAGTAAATAAGGCGGTGAAGGGTCTGCAGCACAAGTCTTATGAAGAGCAGCTGAGAGAATTGGGGCTGTTTAGTCTGGAGAAAAGGAGGCTCGGGAACACCTTATCTCTCCCTGCCTGAAGGGAGGTTGTAGTGAGGTGGGTGTTGGTCTCTTCTCCCAGGAAACAAGTGACAGGACATGAGGGAAAGGCCTCAAGTTGTTTCAGGAATGGTTCAGATTGGCTATTTGGAAATAGTTTTTTCACAGAAAGGGTTGTCAAGCTTTGGAACAGACTGCTCAGGGAAGTGTTAAGTTACCACCAGGTAACTCAGATATTAAAAAGATGTGTAGATGTGGCACTTAGGGCCAGGGTTTAGTGGTGTTCTTGACAGGGTTGGGGAAACAGTTGGGCTTGATAATCTTAAATGTCTTTTGCACCCTAAATTATTCTATTATTCCAAATTCAGAAACATATGCCATGCCAAGACCCCAGGCAATTAAAGAACATGCTTAAGAAATGTGTTGAGAAATGTGTGCTGAGCTTATTCTAGATGGAAATGGTTCCACACATAGGGCGCGCACAATGTGCTTGCTTCATTCACTTCTGCTGGATTTGGAGAGTGAACATGTTCTGCAAGGGCAATTTTAAGTTCAAAAATAGCCTGGAAAATAGAGTGCTTCCTGTGATTCCTGTTTTAAAATCAAATCGGGCTTTGTAGGGTTATTGTACTTCTCTGGGAAAAAAAAAAAAATCCAGTACCTCCACAATTTGGTCATTTGTTAACCTCAAAACTCTTTGCCTGCCTGTCAGGGAAGCTCTCCATCAAGAAGACATCAAGGGGTAGTTAACAGACCAGGACCTCACTGCAGTGGGTGAAGATAAAAGAAAGGACTTAACCCTTAAGCTGCCATGAAGCATTTCTGACTCTACCTCAGAGGAACTGTTGTCCACACATTTTCTGCTCCCATGTCAGGGCACCATGAGGTCCATCTACCCTGTGGGAGGGAGCCAGGAGCAGGGAGCAGCCGTGGGTCTGGCAGGGCCATGATCTTCCCAACAAGGGCCTGTCCCACAGCACCCAACAAGGGAGCAGGGACGGGATGGGGATGGGGACACAGGTCAACCCTGATTTCATGACCATCCAGTAGGACCACAGTGATACGGCAGGTCCAAAAAACCTACCATTGGAAGGAGAAAGAAGTTGCACTGAAAAGAGTATCTGCTGTTTCCACCTCTAAATTTTCTGCTTCAGCAAAGAAAATTGGAAAGCTACAGGAGACCACATGGAAAACTGCAGACAGTCTGAAGGAGAAAATAAATTTCAGGAGCAGATGCTGCCAGGAGTTTAGCTGTTAGCAACTGCCAGCAAGCTGCAAATTTGAAAAAGGCATCAGGAGCCAGTATGGGTAGTGGTCCAAATTCCAAACCCCCAGTTTCTCTATGGATTACGCTGATTACTTGTTAAGAGGTATTATCTGCAAATGCCTCAGGGTATACTGAAAAAACGAGTCTGCAATAGGGAAGCAATTTATCAGGAACATTTAAAGCATGACTGCACTTGTGGCACTTTAGTATATTCTGCAGGCTTGGCTTTTAAATGCCAGCATTTTTCCTTGACATTCACGATGGGTTTTTACCTTAACTAGCTCTGCTGCTAACTGAACTTATGACAAATAAAGGGGGATCACACCTCTTTTCTAGTCCATAAGGGAATTCGAAAAATCTCAAACATTGAGAAAGTGGTCACAACTTAAAGCATTAACTTTATATCTGACCAGACTCCCTTAAAGATGCAATATGGGGTGCTCGGATGATAGAAATATGAACAGAAGAGTAGGTCTGAGATACAACTAGATGATATAACCATCTCTAGAGAAGGTTGTTATTCATCAAACCTTGAAGTGATAGAATGTTGTAGTCTCAAAGGCTTGGGGGAACATATGTTGAAGCAGGAAGATTTACTTAGAGACCAGCTGAATTTTCAAGAGTTACGCAAGAAAAGGAAGTAGTATTAAAACAAGATTATTGGCCACTTTCCAGATGAAGGAACACCTTCATATACAACAGTGAGGCAGGATTATTTCGATAAAATTTTCCTTAATCCAAGCAATGTACTAACAAGCTGTGACATGTATTGATTCTTCTGGCCTTGTATAGTCTTACGATATATTCTTATGCCACTCACCCCAGTTTTGGAGACTGAAAAAGTAATTAGTTAGCTATACTTAGAGATCGAGTAATGAAGAATCTAATTTTTTTTCCTTTTTTAAGCATTTCTTTGCGAATTGTAGTTTCATATGTTTCATTCCAAGAATCTGGATATAAGATTATTCATAACTATAACTTTTAGATAAAAAAAGACTTTGTCACTAAAAAAAAAGTGTCTCCATTCCTTAGAGTTTAAAAGAAAAAAAAAAAAGCCAGACACCTACAAAAAAAAAAGCTCATTAACAACATGAGAAAGTGTGGCTGATTTCTGTGCCTGGAAAGGTGCTACAAAGGCAGGCCACTGCACGGTTTAAAAAAAATCAAGTTGTCATCAAATTAAGCTTTGTTTCAAAAAAACCCACATGATGGATGCAAACTATTGTAAGCTTGCTGGGACTAGTATTTTGTCCTTTGGACACAATAAAATGAAGCAAGGTAAGTTCAAGCATACTCATATCTGTTAAATAGTCGGGTATTACAATATAACTAGAACAATTTATGTAGCCTTTATGTAGATTCTGATCTAGGTGGACTGGACCCAGCAAAAATGCTGAAATTTGCTTCAAAGCTGGAGCCTGAGACCAAGTAGACAAAGAAGAAACAGCAGCAAAATTTGCAGAAAAATACTTTCTAGTGGGAGATATAGCTGTCATGTTTTAAAATAACACTATTAAGTTGATAAAATAATGGATGTTTTTTCACTTGGAAGTCCCTCCATTATATTTACTTTTTAAAATTATTTTAATTACAATGGACGTACTAGAAATTCCTTTTCAGATTCTGGCTGAGCATAAGAAACTGAGATTTTTCACATAAGCTTTGCCATCTGGTTTAGGGTAGTTACAGTCACTGGCAAGAGAGAGATCTCTTAAAATCATTTTTATCCTCCACATCTCCCATGTTGTCTATACAAGGAACCTGGGGAATTACCTCTGCAGCAACAGAAAGACTTTTTCACTGAATAATATATAAGCCTTACACAAATAATCTCTATATTACAGTGTAATAAAAAGCACTTTTTTCATGTACATTTTATTTGCACTTAGATCAAATCTCTTTTTCATACAGAAGAGTTTTCTCCAAAAATTTATTCAGTGATGCTTAAGTATACCAAAAAATCTATCAACAGGTCCTTCCAAACACGAATTCCTTATAACTTCCTAACAAGTAACTTCCAAAACAGAGTAATTCCACATAACTGGTCATTTGCATTTCACCTTGAGTTGTATCAGAGACAAAAAGTTTTAAAACATTGAAAATCCCAGAGGAACAAATTAAAGAAACCAAACAGAATAAAAAGGCAGCTCATAACAATAAAATATTTTCTCTTATATTTGGATGATATTCAGTGAAATCGTTCAAGAGTAAATGCAGTTTTATCTCACAAAGACGGTGCTCTTCCCTGCAATAGCCCTTCACTAAGATTGCTGTTATGTATTAACATATGCAGTTTACAAGTCTCAGGAACTTCATTCCATAGCCTTGGGTTCTGGTTTGCTACCAGACATCTTCTTCTGCCTTGAAAGGCCTTATATATCTAGACCCTCAAGTCTAAAATGTCAGAGAAGGAGCTTCTAATCTGTATAACAAGCAGCTTTGAAACACAGATTTTTGATTCTTTGCTGACCAAGGGGAGACAAATTTAAAACACAAGATCAGAGTCCATAAATACATTCAACTGAAATTCTCAAAGTAAAAAGGAGGAGAAGAAAAACAACCACCAAACAAATCAACCCAAACACCAAGGATTATAAATAACACATTCCAAAGAAATTCTGAGAATTTGATTGTCTCATGCAGGGTAGCATGCAAATTATATTCGGCAAGTCCTCCCTAAAGTGGGGAAACTGACGACATAAACAAAGTACTTCAATGCCATTTCAGCTTCCCTTCCTCCTGATTTAAACTCTAATCCTTCAGGTAAGAACATGCTGCTGTGCACTGAAAAGCCAAAAACCAAAATCATGCCTGAGAGCAGGGTTCAGAAGTAAATGCCTCTTCCTACATGGCAGATGGCTTTGTTCCAGCAACATAGGTTAACTGTACATCATATTTCTTAACACACTTCTTCCCTCCCTGTCACACAGATGCCACACTCTTTCCTCTCAAACACTGCACTCCCTTCTACCCTATACAGAATGGAGTAACTTTGGTTACTCCATAGTCTCACAGAGGTGACTTCCTTCCATGTTGTTCCTGAAACAGCATACTCTTCATGAGATATGTCATAATACTTGTTATGTATGTTTTAAAAATTAGCACCATCCCAAAGATGGGATGGTGCTCACAAATAAATAATTCCTGGATACTGATCATCAAAAAAATAGATAGGACAGTAACTCTTCACATACACATGAAAATCTCTGGCCACCCAGAAATGAGGCTACATAAATAAAACTTCATTCTGTCCTCCCAAAGAAAAAGAAAATAGAAAAGGGAAAGTGTCAGGGCCCCTGACTTAAAAAGAAAGTTCTTCCTCAAGGGATTATCTGCAGAAAAGGGGAAAGACCATAGTGACAGGGCTGCCCTATGTCAGCAGCTTCTGTACCAGCAGAGATGCAGTGCAGCACAGCTAATATAGACAAAGACAGAAGAAATTTTACAAGTGTTTTGATTCCTCAAGCAGATACAGTGCCTGAATAATCTATTAATTTTTCAATCAAAAAACACTCATTAGCATTCTTAAAAGGATGAACTAAAACCACTATTTAAATGTTAAAAAAGTAGTTCTTGTCATTTGCCATGTGTTGAACCAGACAGTTATGCAGCTATTTGATCATCAACTCAAATGGATCAAACAGGGTCAGTGCTCTTGAACCAACAGCGCCTCCAAATAAGAAAAGCTTGAAATGTAAGAAAAAGTGCTAACAAACACAGTTCTTGCATAAATTTTTATCAATAAAACAACTCTAGAAATCATTGATACCAGTTACTGCATCAACAACTCTCTATTTAATACCATCTGCACAGGCACTTTGCAAAAAGAAATTATCCATAGAGCTTGACATAGCAGGAAAACTGAAGGATATTCTGACAAAATGGAAATGCAAAGGAGCCAAGTAAGTGGGTACTCTTGGCAGCAGAGCAATAAATAAAGTAAAAAACACAAAACAAACAGCAAACAAGCAAACAAAAAAAGACACTAAAGTGCCCATAATCAGGCATTGTTATTAACAGTTAATGTGGAAGTAGCTCTTCTGCACCTCAAGAAACAACATAGAATAATGGTTGTTCCTCTACACAAAAATAACAGTTTAGAGCACAAATAATGCAATCTCATTTGAGTTATGGCATTTAGAAGTAGGTTACAATCGAAAAGAAATGTTTTAAAAACAAACAAAAAATGTTTATGAGAAGTTGAGGTCCATAGTGGGTTGTCACAGAGAAAAAAAATCATTTTGTACTATTTTTAGATTATGGAATATGAAAGTTAATTAGAATAGTGGAAGAAATGAAGCTACAGGAATTACTTCCTCCAGTAGCATTGGGAAAAAGTGTGGGCTGAAGAGGAAAAAATAACATGACATGTGGCAGAGCTAAAAGAACAGATTTTAACTTAAACTTAAGACAAAATCACATAGACAAATTTTAAAAAGGGCATTGATTAGAAAGGATGGACTCCATCAACATTTCTTATTCATGGCAAGATGTATGGCTGCAGTCTCAGCTCTGAAGTATTATTCCAGTTTATATATTAATTTATTTTGGTCAATAACCAAATGCTGTAACCACAATAGGACAAAGTGTGCTCCTACTTGCGACTTTATTGTTAATGAAGGCTAAATGTGGTACAGACCGTGACACCCTGAAGATCTCATTCCTGAAGAGATACAGATGCAGCACAGGTAGGATCCAGATGATTAATTTTGCATCCAAATAAATAAATTCCATTGCATATAAAGAAGCCAGTGTCAATACTTAATTTAGATGATCTCAATGTATTATATGTATGACCTAAATCTTCTCATGTACATATAGAGTTTAGGAAGTATGAAGAGATAGAATTCTCTGTTCTCCAACCTATCTGCTTGAGCCTAAAATATTTTTGGATTGGTATATTAAGAAAATTAAACTATCAGTCCTACTCCAAATTGTAAATAGATTGGTACATTTGTTAACTACTTTTGATGTAGAGTTCTTGTGTGTTCTGCCTCACAAACATGAGGTTTCCATCTGAAAGAAAGCATGACAGGTCTAACAACATCAGTGTAGCTCTATAAACTTTTGTTGACAGAAAAATGGATTGAAACTGTGAATAGTACAATGTCCATACATACAAATACTTATGACAAATTCTCTTCCACCAAGGACGGTCTGTCTTCTGTCAAGATAGGCAAGTTGGAATATTTTTGGCTATCTAATCCTCTTCAATACTTCCATTCAACCAGGAAGAGGTTTGTAAGGAGTGCTTGTTGCCATTTTATTTATGGTTAAAAATAATAGTTTTCCAAACACTGATGTTCAAAATTTTTACTCTGAAACATCATTACTTCTTACAATTCTGATTTGGCTTATTTTTGGGCACATACTACAATATGCCAAGTAGATGTGACCCAAAAATAATGTCTAAAATGCATGAATTCCATTGCACCACTTTGTAGAGCATTTGTTTTCATTGGCCTGCACAGGAAAGCACTGGGAGGCCCAACTTACAGCAAACAGAGTAGCTTGGCAAAGAAGATATATGCTGCCAGTGGTTGCAACAAAAAACCAGGTATTTCTATACTATTACAACATAGCCCTTCTCTTTCAGCTTACACGATTAAAGACACATCAGAGAAAACAGAAGGGTATTCCTTGTTACCCTCGTTCTGGGTTTATTCTTCCTTTTAGCACAGATTCACTAAATTCAGGTTCATCCTTTTCACTGTAAGAGGTTTACATGTAGAACCAGCAGTCAATAGACTTCTAAAGAGGACTGCAGATCACATGTCATTGACATGGCTGAGGAGGTAGAGTTGCTCCTATCACTTCTAGGAAGATTAGAAACAAAAGAGTATTTGAAACTGCTCTTACTTTTTTATTTTCTTGGCAGCAGAGAAAACAAATTGTGTAAGACCACAAGAGTGGGAGGAAAAGTCACTGCAAAATATTTACTTACCCTGCTCTGGATTAGACTTCTTACAGTAAATTCCTCAAAAGCACAGTGTTTCCTCCTCAAATACCAAGAGCAAAGCCCTGCCAGACATATCAGTTCAACGTGACTGCCAGTGTGGCCATCTGAGGGAGATGCTTTCATACTCCCCCACTGCCACAGCTCCACTTCAGGCAAGGGAGTCCTTACAGAAACTCTGCTCAAGGATACCAGGGAGGGAATGGCAGATGGGCTGTATTTGCTGTCCTTACTGACTAGCACAGAAAAGACAGTAGCTCTGGAAGTGTGAGTGAAGCCTTCAGCCTTTCACAGCTGCTTCTGAATGATGCTAATTCACACAGTACTGACTCAGTAGCTTCTGCTCCACTTTTTAAAACTGAGTGGCTGTAAGTGCCAATCTGTTTTGTATTTCACCCTGTCCAAAAGAAATAATACAAAAATATGCAAAGAAAAAAAATTAAAAAGCAAAACCAAACACAAGTGCATTACTTCTGAACATACCCAGTTCTGACAGCCCTGGCTCCAGCTGAAGGTGCTGTCCTTGATGTAGCTCCGACCTGCTGTGGGCAGAGCTCTGCGTGGTCTCTGACTGCTGCTGGTCCATTAGCACAATTATTGCAGGTTGCCCCTGCAGCCACATTAGCCCCTATCAAGCAGAGAATTGCTTGCTTTGTCACTGTCTGTAAGCATTTTGGTGACTCATTTATCAGCTTTTGCTGTATTTCAGAGAGTAAATCACTTGAGCTCCTTATGTATAGCAGGTTTTTAAAAAAAGCCATATGATTTTCCAGACTACAGACTGTGACCCCTACTTTTTTTTTTTTTACTTCACTGGCTAATTTCTCCCATCTACATTAATCTATTTTTCCATCAATTACGTTCAATCTAACATGAACTTCAGTTCTTTACTATATGACCATCGCTATCTGGGAAATTTTTGCTGCAGCTGAGGAATGATTTCCAGTGCTTTTAACACAAAAGGACAAAACACTCTGATGCTAATTAATTCCAATGAGAGAGACATTTAAAGTTTGGGGCAGACTAAAAGATCCCTATCACCAGCAGAACAATGCTCTAAAACATCTGGTCCTAACAGCAAGCTATGAAATGAAAAAAAGGAAGGAAGGAAATACTTCTTTCTGTACCCCCTGGCAGGGTAAGATTGTTTTATTTTATGAGGAATCATAGTCTTCCATGTCTTTATCTCGTTAACATGTCTTGCTTTTGCTTGAAAGACCAAGCTGTAAGTAGTTACTAGTGAAAGATATTCAGGGTAAGCAAGGAATGCTGCTAACTTGGCTGTCTGGCTTCAAGGTTTGGGACTGACAAGTTCATATTCTTGTTTACTGCAGCTTCGGGTAGAGTTGAAATTTTTTTTTCATATCTGGGGACTGATTGCATCAGAGTCTAGCTTATAACCACGGCGCTAACTTGCTTTTACCTAATTCAATCCATAGCTCAGTACACCCTGCTCACACTCTGTATTTCATGTTGTATTTCACCTTCACCCAGTGTCCTTTTGTAGCTGCATGGAAGAGTTTCCATTCGTCTTTCCCACCACTCCTACTGCCTCTGCATTTTACTGATATCTGTCCATATAAATGCTTCTCCTTCCACTTGTGTCTCAAAGTCCTCTCTCCTCCCCTGACAGCAGCTCCCCAGCAGTGTGGGCAGAGAATGAGGCAATTTTTTTTGTCAAACATTCATTATGAACTAAGCTTACCAAGCTCTCACCTCATCACCCTGACTATTAGACTAAAGACTGTAAACCCTTCCTCTCCTCTCCCTTCAGGCCCTTATATTTTCAACAAAATAATAGTCATTGGAAAGAAGAATCAAGAGTATAGAAACAAAATAATGCTGATTATCAAGAAATTTTCTTATAAGATTGAATACCTGAGCTACAGTTGCTGTTTTAATTGATGTTTCATTATATATTTTTAAAATTACATTAAAAAAAATGAGATTGTCTTGGAGTCTGGCTGATGGACTGCGTCTGTGTCTGGACCCATACACTTACCAAGAATTGGGAGATGTGTGTCTAATACTACTCAGAGAAAAGCAGAGATAGCATATACATTTCCTACCGAACAATTACATTAAGTGACCCCCATTAGCATTACTTCTTTTTTGATTAGACCATGAAATCAAGATGCTTTTGTTCTCTCCCTGTATGCTCTGCAAAGTTCATGGGCTCCTGCTCTACCTCAAGCTCATTCAGGTCCACACCTTAAATTTCAGTGGCCCAAACTTACTGTCAAACATTACATTTCTCTCCATCATTCCCTTTTTCAACTATTTTGGCTTCAATTTCAGGTCTTGTCTTGTTCTGCCCTTCAACTGCAGAGCCTGGGCCCACAGAAAAGTTGCCATGTTATCATGAAGACCATTTACCACCCAAAAACAATACTGCAGTGGCTGCCTATATGCATGTCCACCTGATGCAATAATATTTGTAAGGACCATGGTTTTTTTTTCTTCTTCGTAGTCACTGCCCACAAAAACTCAATTGTTCTTCCTCACATAAAACTTTTGCACATCTGCATAGCAGAAAAATTGGGACAAAACTGAAATCTTATTAATTAGTGTAACTTGTCCAGCTGCTAATGAAAAGTTATGATTTCTGTAAATGGTTTATTATGTCGGAGCTCCCACCTGCATGCATGCTCATAAGCCAGGAGCAAAGCACACAGACCAATTTTTCAATGAAAATGTTTCATGGAGACATGTTGAGTGTCTGAGTTATTTGCTTCATCATCAATGGCCAGCTACTCCTCATGTCATCTATTTAAGCCCCAGGCACGCCCTCCTGCTCAACTGTGACTGGCCCTGTGCAACACATTTCTTTTCAAAGTCTGACTGACTGGTTGGCTTAACCCTTCAATGTAAGAAAAATCATTGTTGACATTAAAAGCCTTTCCTTGTTTAAACAGAGGTTTGCGTGAGGAGAGTGCTGTCCAGTCCCATCTTGTATGTGACAAGCATCTTTCCACAACTAGCCTAAGAGGCCTCACAAAGACAAACCCCACATTACCGTATTATTAACTATTAGGAAAAGAGCAGCTGCTTGCAAAATTCAACAGCTTTGTGGAATGTCATGGGCACTCAAATGAAACATTTGGCTTTTGGAGGTTAGTACACTGCAAATTTTTCACTGAGTGCTAAGCTCAATGTTTAGCCTGACAGTTGGAAAAGTGTGAAGCAGTTAATCAGTACCCCCTAATTCTTTCAACAGAGCACTCAGAAACAAAAATTAATAATGGTGGGTTCCTGTTTACAAAATGTTCTCTCAGAGCAAAAAGCATTTGAGTGGCTGCATGGGAGCACTGTGATTTTAGTCTGTCAATGGCAGAACAGAAATTGCAGTATATGACTAATCTGAGATACTGTGAATAATTATAAGAAATTAGCACTGAGATGATGAATAATACAAAGCAACAATGAAATTAAAAAACTCTGAACACAGAGAAACTTATAATGAGTGAGGCCTGTTTCTGTATGTTTCATTAACAGCAGAAACTATGTCAAAATCAGTCTTTTCCTGAACACACCTCTTTTACTCAAATGAAGTCAAACTTTCTCCTTAAGTTACATCATACAACTTACGTTTCAGTCTTCCTTCTGTTACCACTGCAAGATACCTTTTTCCCAGGAAATGCAGAACAGCAAATTAGAATGGGGCAGCAGAACCCCACAACAATTTATTTATTTGCCTATTGTGCATAATATGGTCTTTCTGTTATACTTCCTACCATTCAACTTAAAGTTTTTCTAGAGCTGCTTATTGCTTCTTTTGAGCTTTTCAGGCTTTGAATGGTATTTTATGATATAGTAGAGGCAACAGCAGGGAGCTTTAACCTCAGCTGAGAGTCTCAGCAGTTCTGTGCCCCTACACAGTTTGCTCATGATAAGCTGTGTTGCAGCCACATGCCTCCACGTAAACAATAAATGTTTGAGAGGGTCTATTTAAAACCAAATGAACCAAACTAAATCAATTAGCAAAGTTGGACTTTAAAACTTCTTCAATGTTATTTTTTTACTGCAGTGTCATAGCATTTAAAGATCCGCATGGGGAATCAAAACTCAGAAATATTCACCATGGATAAGAAATGGGAAGAAAGCCAGAAATGCCATCATTCAGGCAGCAAGCAAGATAACCAGGAGTCAGTTGAGAATGATGAAGGTGGCAGTTTGCTGTGAAGTCATCTATCTGTCCTGGACTCTTCTCTAATGTTTGTGTGATTGACATAAAAAATCAGAATGGCTCCTACACAAACATGCAATTATGATGTGAAAATGATGCTTTCTCTGTTTGACTGTTAAACAGAAGATGATCCCATTTTGTTCTAATAGCCAAAGATCAAAATTAGCCTTAGGATGCACAAAAAGAAAGTGGTTTTATTGTTTTCATGGTTTTTTTTTTTCCCTTAGTCTTTTCCCCTGTCTTTTAAATTGTCACATAAATTAAAGAAGCTTTTAAATTGTCACATAAGTTTTACTTATTTAGACAGCAACCATGTCTTCTTGACATCTAATTCTAAATCTCATAAACGTCTTTTAAAAGTAGCAATATATCAACATAATTAAAAATCAAAATTGAGATTTATAATCCCTCATGGCTAAAGACATAACTTCACTCTCATATTGACTTTTCACTATACAATACCTTCTCCTCTTCCAGTTTCTCCAGCTAACAGGAAATACAATTGCAATCTTTCTGCTGTTTTGCTACAAACCACGTATCCAAAAGACACTTTTACGTCACTGACCTTCCCATTGCAAATCAATCTCCCTACTGATCTTGGGACCAGAGATTCAGGGCAAAGGAAGAGGTGGATTTGGTTGATTGTTTTTACTTTTTATTACATAAGTGAAACTGAGGGACAGGAGAAATGTTGAAAGAAATAGTTTTGCTTGCTGAAACATTTTCAAGCAGACTAAAGAAAAAAATGAGATTTTTTGTTATCCTGTAGATGGATTTTAATGATACACAAAGAATAAAGTCTTCTAAGGACTATCATATTAAATAACCATAAAATTCCAGGGCCAAGTTCACCCAAATATAACTTCAGTGGAGTAATGCAAAGTAGTTGCTTACATGGAATTAAGAATTACTGTTCACCTCATTTCTATAGATGATGTTTGATGTTCATGACCTCCTAAGGCAAAAATAGCTGATTTCACCCCCTTCCTGTGGATCACAGATGAGGATTTCAGATTTGGTTCATATAAAATCATGCTGTTAAGTTCTTCCCATGCAAATAGCACTGATAATGATGAGACCAAAGGGCCTTCTTGGGGGCCACATTCTGTACGTACAGAGACATGATGGAAGGGGGTGGCCTGTGTCTTTGGAGATGTCAGTGCTGATCTGAAGAGTGTTGCCCATGCTGCCACAAGCAGTGCAGAATCTTCCTGCAAGGTAAGGAGCTCATGAAGGTGGCTTAGACCAAGGTCCATTGACTGTAAATGCCACTTTCATGTAACTGTAATGAAAGGACCCCAGTCAAGCCATTGTTTAAAGGCTGAGGAATTTAAGAGAAAAGAAAAATCAAAATGCAGACTTCATTGCCATTTTTCAGTACTTTAAAAGCTGCATTTCTGATAGACCAAAGTACACCACAATTCAGTGTAAACATACACCTAGGTCAGGTGCATTCCAGCTGAACAGGATGTCACTGGAACTCGTTTGTGGTCCACTTCAGAGAGTCATGCCTACACTGTCCACAGCAAGTAGGACTGAAGGAAGTATGTTGTTCACAAGAAGGCAGACAGGCTTATTTCTAGGGGAAGGATACTCTGGAAATACAGGGTCATTGGAGTGACCACGGTGGATGGTCCAGACCTCCTCACACAGAGCCAAGGGAGCCTAAGGCAATGCAGTAAAACCTAGAGTCAGAAGGTAACACTCTTCAACATGGAAGGTAAGTGAGAAGGCATTCTGACAGGCAGGCCGCCCAACAGGTACACTGACCACAAAATATCTGCAGGATTGTTCTGCAATCAAAAGGAAATTCTCAGTCCAAAACAGGGTGGACATCTCTGTCCCAGGGTAAATGGCCCTGCTTAACTCAAGAACACTTTCTTAAAGGTAATTTTAGAGACCAAGACAAATCCCCTGCTCCATTAAATAGATTCTTTGGGAAGTCTTGTCTCAGTGTACATTTGAAAAATTTAGAGAACCTGGGAATCTTATCCTGAAAGATAATTCAGCAATTTAAGTTAAGTAGATGCATTAAAACATCATACAGACGTGCCAATTTCGTGAACCACTTTTAGAGGGAAAAAACCAAAAACATCTGGTCTCCTCTTTTTTTACTCATTAGTAGTTCTCTTTGCAAGCAAAAGAACAACTTACACTAAAAGCTAATTCTCATTCTAATGAAATTAATCAAACAACTTGTGACTCTGTAAAGGTTTATCCATGCTTTTTTCATCCATGCATTCTGTTGAGTATGATTTAAGGGTAATTGCTCATATAGAGTGGTCATACAAGTCACACCAGTATTTTTACTGCACCTGATGTACATTGGTTAAAACATATGCCAAGGAGAGATTGATAAGTTTGATCTCCATGCCAAAAAAAAAAAAAAAATCAATACTGAAAGAGGCAAAGAGCAACAAGAAGAAATTTTTCCTGAACCCTAATATATTGCTATAGAAGATTAGACATACATTTGTCTGAAAGGGAGTATGGGTATGGCTATTTAATTGTACATCCATTCCTAAATCACGCACAGTGACTCCAGTTTACTAACAGTGTTAGCAAATGACTTCGAGTTACTCCCTGCGCTTACAGGAAGGTGGGCTCCCCCATGATCTAGTATTTTTCATCTCTGGCACCTGTGACCATGACTGCCAGATTGGTTCAGAGGTTCACAGAAGTTGCATATCCCCAGTACACAAATTCATATCACTCATTGAAAAATAATAGGAAGAAGTTTAGCCAGAAGGATGAAAGCTGGTCAATAAGAATACAATTGTGGATTTTGTTCACAAGCCAGGATGGTAAATAGGAGAGTAAATAGCACTGGTAAACATAGCTGTAGCAGAACAGAGGTGTGAATTCACAAAAGAAAAACCTTGCCTTCAGATGCACCTGGTCCTTACCTCCTCTTCCCTTGCCTTCCCCCTATCCTCACATAAATGTTGCACTTACCATGCTCTTTCCGAATAAGACATTAACTCACCCCTTCACATACTGAACTGAAGATCTTTTACAAGATTTGATTCCATCCATAAAATTTCTTAATCAACGCAAAAGAATCCTCAAATACTCAAAAAAAATTTCTAAAGGATTTATAGGGCTTTTTTTGGTCAAGCTGATAATTTGATTACTTTTTTAATATTTGGAAAGCATAGCTTTAATGATTTCCAATTCTCACTCTGATGGAAACACTTTCAGATGCACATTAAAACACTGACTGGGTTTGCTGTAGATTTCTATGCCATACTTACATTGTGTGTAAGCGGCATAGCAAAACTGATCCAGCTAGCCTGTCTCTCCTTTGCTCAGGTCAGGGAACTTACCAAAATGCCCCAAACTTCCTTTCTTCCCAAGATAAGCACATTTCCTTCTAACTGAGATGGGGGGGGGCATGGGACAGATCTCAGTCCTGCTCACCAAACCAGAGGTGTCCCCAGCACAGCCAAAACTGTGGGGAGCCCCAGGACTGCATCTCCCACACGATATGATTTTCCTGATTTGTAGCCACGTAACAAAGGTCTCCAACATCCGGTTCCGGATATTGTGCTGGCACTCTATTTCACAACTGCGGTGTAAGCCTTGCTCAATGCAGACACTGCCAGGCAGCACTTCAAGGCCTGTGCTCTGCAGGAGTTTAGATTAGGTACAGCACTTCTCTTTCACTTTGGGTTCTGTCAAGTCACCTCTAAAGATTCTCAAAACTACCCAAAAAAGTTGACCGTCCAGCCTGGCTGCCTTCCATTCACTGTGGTTGCTGCTGGTTCAAAGCTTTCAAAATCCACCTGAAATATTTTGGGGTCTAGAAATTATTTCTACGTACTTACAAATAGAATTGCTGATGTTGTATCTGTTGCAACAGGAATGATTAACACCCCTGCCCAGCAACCTGCACCTTTCCTGATGCAGGAGAGGATGCTCGAGGAGCACACACTCCTTGTCCACTTGATGTGTGGTGTGTCAGCTGTCAGAGTTGTGCTATATTGTGCCATTTTAATGTTTGCAGCCTTAGCTCTAGTGACGTCTTCATGGTGCATTTTTCTGAAAGAGGTGGGATGTGAAAACTGCTTTATCTCTGTGTGTTTTCTGACACCAAGTACTGAAGAAAAGCCAATTGTCTGATCTTGAAAACACAGCAAAATTGGCCCATGGTGGCTATTAACACTGAAATTAGTTTAGAAATCTGGTGATCCATGACCCCTCCATGGCAATTACAACTTCTCTGATGTTCCATTAAGGTTTTGTTTCTTTGTGTGAGTGGGAGAAATATTCACTTAATGAAAATACATATCTGTCCTGCAAGGAAATAAAAATTAATTTTGATTTGGAGAAAAAACATTCTGTTTGTTCTCATTCTTACCTTCCCTGCATGGGCACAGGAGTGAAATCCTTCCCCAGAGCAATGCAGCCATCCTCCTCTATTGCTGATTTTTCACACAGGGTCTGTCGCTCTTCAAGACTTGCTACCATGCGAGGATACTCTTTTAATAACTGCATCTCATTGCAATTTCTGGTCACTGGTTTGGCTGCCACCTTTGCAGATAAACTGGTTGGATGTGAAGATGTCTGATTCAGCTCCATCTCTTGTTGAATAAAAACTGAACTGTAATCTTTGTTGTCCAAGTACATCTGTCCCTGGGGGGCCTTCTCCTAAAGAAAGTGAAAACAAATATACTAGGATTAAACTGAATTGACTCAATGTTTACTGAAGTACAAGCATGTTAAAAATGCCAATTATATTTTTTTGAGTGCATTTTTAGGTATTTCCCTTGTTCATTTATTTACACCGGTAACAATTCCAATGTCTTAAGCATCTTTGCCACTTCAAAATTAGCCACCATAAGCACTGAAATAGATAAACAGATGGGTCTTCTACTTTTTTCATGCCTACCATGATTTTCTCCCACAAATTTCCCAGTGACTTGCACCGACTTGTCCCATAAAATAAGCCAAAATCATCTCTGCATCAGTGGCACAAGAGTCACAGCTGCAGAACATCTCAGCTTACAAGAGCACTGCTTCACCACCACCACACAGCTTTTCTCCAGTAGCTGTGGTGGCAGCAGCCTCATGGAAGCCATCGCTCTCCACCAGCCCTTGTGCTCCCTCAGACAGCCCTGTCGTGCTGCAGATCTGCTGCAGATGACGGATCCTCATTAAGCAGAGCAGGAACTTAAATTTTATGAAGATGGTGTGCAATTCCAGCAGTTGCCAGAGGCATTTATGAAATGTGAATCAAACCTTGATGAAAATGAGGTTTTGTGATATGATTATTAACAGTGATTATAATTTTAAAAAAAGTGCATAACAGTCAAAAGCTTTTATGTTCTCATCATTAAAATTCAGCGTGAAAAGTTATAAAAACCACTTCAGAATCCCACAAAGTGCACAACTCAGACATGACGACCAAATTAAAGATCAGCCTGTCTTAAACACATGCTGTGGAGTTTAATCATGGGAATATTTCAGCATAAAGTGCCAAAGCCACTGCAGAGGACAGCAAGAGCTCGGGAAACAGGCCCGTCAGCCTCCAACATCCTTCTGTTGGGGGAGCACAGCCTTGTCAGAGCACATACCTGCTCCTCCCTGTGGAGATCACAGCACAGGACACTTAGGTACTCCTGCAGAGCTGTGGGGCAAAGATAGCACAATAAAAGGCTCTACTTCAGTCCCGGTGGGAGAAATCACTTGAAACAGAAATGACAAACAGCTAATTATGATTTTGTGCAGATTTGAGCTCTCATGGCCTTGCAGATTAGAAGGGAATGGAGGTTACTGAAAAAAGAAAAGACTGCACATACAAACTACCACAAACACAGGTCCTGACTCCAAGTAAAGGCAGGCTTGCTAACCAAATCTAAATCGGAAATTCCCCAGGTAGCACACCCTTCCTCAGTCCTGGATTTCTATTTCTTTCTATTCTCAATGCCTTTAGTTCTCATCTCCTAATATTTTTCACCTGTCCTTACAAGTAGATTGACAAACTTGACTCTTCCCGTCACTGCACAGAAGCTGGAGTACTGTGTCCAGTCCTGGTCTCCACAATTCAAAAACTATGCATGGACTGGACGAGTCCAAAGGAGGACCACAAATATGATCAAAGAGCTGGAGAATCTGCTCTGTGAGAAAAGACTTTAAAATTTAAGTATTTTCCCCCCTCGGGAAGAGAAGGACCTCATTGTAGTTTCAGTAGTTAAAAGGTGACTATAAGGAGGACAGGCTCTCTCTTCACAAGCAGCCACACGAAGGAGAAAAGAGACAATGGGTATGATTTCCATGAGGACAGGTTTCATTTCAATACAAGAAAGAAATTTTTTGCAGTAAGAATAACAGCAACCACATCCCTAGGGGTAGAGGTCTCATCACTGGAGATTCTGAAGACAGGACTAAACAGGCTAGATGATCTCATTGAGGCTCCCACAAAAGGTTGGACCAGATGGTCTTTCAAGGTCCCTTCCAACCAGAGTTGCTCTATGAGTCTATGATTAACAGCCTGGAAAATATCAACATAAATAAGCCTTTTCTTAATTGTGCTTTATTGGTTTTCTTGGAAGGGAAAAAAAATGAAAGGGAAGGTAGGGAGGGTGTGATAAATAACTGAAAGAAAGAAGGTAGAAGTTATTGCCTTCACAGGGCTCCCATGTTTAGATATGGCTAGCATACACCAAGAAACACTAAAGACACTTCAGTTTTCAATGGATAATACCTCTCCTCTAGATATTTCCATAAAGGGATGCCTGGTGTAAGGAGTACAAACCTGGAAGAAGTAAAACCAAACACACTGTCACTGAGCTGGACCAGGGCTTCTCCAAGGCCTGAAAACCACAGAGCTTTTGTGCTCAAAGACAAAATCCTGAGTGAAAGTCCTGGAAAGACAGGTTTGCCACTCCTGCATGGTGGAATCTAAATCTGGGAGGTGTTAGGAGGGAAAACTCACACCACACAGAGGCCACTACTGCCCCACCAACACTTTATTGTCACCTCTGGCAGCCTGTTCTAAAATTCCAAACTGTCTTCCTTCCAAATAAATAACTTTGAAATGCAAATACTTCCAATTCCAACTAGAGGAGATAATTTCTTTTGTCTTCAGTCTCACTTTATATATTTACATACTGGTTTTATTAAGATACTCTGCAAATCATAATAGAGATATCTGCCCACTTATTCCATTTTTCATAACATTTAGTTTGTCTGAGTGCCTACTGTGAAAATACACAGATTTTGAAATGACGTCACGCTGTGGAAACATTAAACCTACAGCAACTCAGGCTGCACTAGTTTTTAAAAGACAAAAACCTGAACACAACCTCTGAAATTGATCCTTTGTCACCCCGTAAGTGGGATTTTTTTTTTATCTTGAGGTGAACAGGGACTAAATCAGACAGGCTTTCATATGGACAAAGCCTTAGCTTGAAAGATATTTCTTTTCAGAATTAACATCAATGAAAAAATAAAAGAATGTCAAGGACAAGAAGCTTGAGAGAAAATCTGATGTCTAGTTAAAAACCCATAAACTGCTTTATTGTACATTCACAAAAGCGTTGCAAAAAAAAAAAAAACCAAACAAACAAACAAAAAAAACCCAAAACCAAAACTGTAACACAACATCATTTTGCCACACAAGGTAGGTTTGATTGTGAATGCCTGTGTGGCTAAAACATTGCTAAGGCAACTATCTTCATGGTATCTAAGCTTCTAAGACACCAGTGCATTCAAGAAATTCTCAAATGATCACATTCCTCTGCAGTTACAGAGCTCCACTTTTATTTCTTCTTCTTCTTTTCTCTTATCTTGCAATGCCTCCATCAGCAATGAGACATAGGTGAGATGCTATCATGAGAAGGTAAGGAGAGATTTTAGCCAAGAAAAGTCTATTTTGGGTACATTCTGGAACAATGCACCAGCAAGAGTTTTTTAACCACAACCAGAAATTGATCCAGCAACCACCTGTCTTATGTTGGGCTAATACAGTGCTAATAAATAAATTAAATAAATAAGAGGGCTAATACAGTATTTAAGCCATGTTTGTCATCCCTTTTCATCCCTTTCATTCCAGCCCAGGCAGCTGAACATCCACTTTAAAAGTACTAGTGGAGAAGCGATTTTTTCTTCAATTTTTTAGGTGCAAATAAGATCAACAGGTTATGCTATTTTATCTAAGAGGCTTTTTGCATTTAAAAATTAAGAATTTAATATTAGGGTCCATGAGGCTATGAAATATTACATCTGCTCCAGGTAATGCTCAGAAATAATGCTTCCTGTCTTGCTCATCTTATTATTTATCAAAGCCCTTTTCCACCAAGACTGAAAAAAAATATTTCCTCTGCACTAAGTCACCTTCCTGTTATCAGGCAGAAACTAAAATTCTAAAAAATTACTAGCTGAGGAGGGATGCATATATTCTGTATATACATTCCCCTCCAGGCATGCATCTCCCAAGAGCTTCCCCACAAGTCAGACAGCTGATGCTGTCCCTCCTGTGGAAAAAGACACCTGCAAGTGGTCACAGCAGCACAGAGCAGAGTTGTTGTTCTTAGCCTGATGCCCAGAGAAACAGAGCAAGGCTTAGGTACTGCAGCTCACAAATGCCCCCACCACAGGCTTATCCTCACATGGCCATTGACACACTTAACCCTGGCCCTGCCATCCTGGGGACAGGTAGATGAAAACTTGGGTGAAAACTACCCCTACAGTTACAATCTAAAATCACACACACACACACGCTCCCACGATACCACTGCCAAAGCATTTATTTATACTTATTTATTTTGAGTTAAAAAAAGGTACTGCAGTATCTAATGTTGTCATGTGCAAACAAGAACTCCTGGTATTTAATTGGTGTATTTTCTCTTATAAATTGGAAGTGTTTCTAGCTGTAGGAAGGCAGCAAGGCTGGTTTGGATATACAGAGTGTAAGAAATCCCTTTGACATGCAGGATTTCACAGTACATTCCAGTGCTGCTGTTTTCCACAAAACCCCACCTATCCTACATATATGATCCCCATTATCTCACAGGGTGATGTTAGGGATGGCACAGAAAAAAGCTGTGCAGAGCAGACCTCTTGCATGACTGGGAAGACGACAGAGCATGGTGTACAGAGTGGGGCTGTAGGACAGCCCAGAGCAGATTGTCACTACTGACTCTTCCATGGTTTTGGGGTTGTCTTTTCTTGCCATCCACCAGTGGCAAGAGGAGCGATGGGGCTAAACCTTTCTCATTATGCACCAAACACACAAATAAGACTCCATGAAGTTCCTGCCTAAGATTCCTGCCTAAGACTCCCCACTTTGTTGCCCATGAATTCTTGGCCCAGGGCTGCAGAGAGGGCTATTTAGCAGGTGGAAGCAGGGTGATGGACTGTAAGAAGCTTTGTCTCCATGGGTCTGCCCAAGAAGAAATGGTTTCAAATTGCCCCCAAGAGAGCTGTTCTGAGGTGGTGGCTCCCAGGCACACCCAACGATTAAAGCCTTGATACCTTATATTCTCTACCTCATTGGGTTTAAAGTGTTTCAAATTCCACAGTTGCAAACTGGCAGAACTTAACAGCTTTCAGCAAGTTGCTGCATTTCCTTAGTCAAAAGGAGGGTGTTTGCCTGAGAGCAGTTTATTTTCCTAATCCATATACTACATGGTGAGACCTACTGGATGTGGGGCAGCATGGAGCCATTCACTATGACCTCACATTTCATGCTGTTGATCTGGGATGGACATTCATGTGTCCAGGAAAGTGAAAAAGGGACCCAGCTGCAGCACCTTGAGGACTTCAGCAGAAGACCCTAAATCTCAGGGCAAGATGGTCTTTGCGGCACTTTAGTGCCTTCCTGCAGCTGGGAGACAGCCTGTGCTGGAACAAGGCTCTTAGGGACTTCCCAGCTCAGCAAGAGCAGACCTTACTGATGAGACCCTCCTGTTCAGATGCTGCTGCTCAGACCCAGCAGCTCAGACCTCACTGCTGTGTTAAGGCAGCAGCCCCTGGTGCGCACAAGACCTTGGCTTCATTAGTGCCTGGGCTCAAAGGGCTGATGGGGATCCGGCACCACAGCTTCAACAGAAGACTCTGAGTGGAACAGGACACAGGAGAAATCTTGTTGTGCTTAGAGCCAAACTTGGCCTCGGCAACGGGTGAAGTCCCCAGTCTCCTGATGCTGCTGTAATCCAGCAGCTGCTGAGCCTGGAGACATGCCACTGCTTTCTGGGGACTGGCATTCTCTAGACTTCCACAGAATTCAGAGGAGACATGGGAGTGGAGGCCTTGCAGGATGGAGGTCCCTCACTGCAGTGAGGTGGTGGCTAGGCTAGAGAGCCCTGAGGGGGGAAGGGAATGTGTAAATTGGGATGGGGGTTGGAATGAGTGGGTCTGCACCAGAGGGGCGGTGAGGGAAGCTGGGGGGTCTGACACAGTGCATGGACGGAGTTCAGGGGCTTATTGTACAGACATGATTCAAACAGCTTAAGAGGGGAGACAATTTGCAAGTCCACAAGACGAAAAAAAAAAAAAAAAACAAAACAAAAACCACCCCAAAAAAACCAACCACGTAACATTGTGGCGACACCTCCTGCAAGCCATACGCGGGCACAGGCTGCCGCCTGCCGGCTGCCTGACCACAGGCCACAGACCGGTTTTCCCCGGAGAAAAACTCCTTACAGGCGAGTCCAGTTTTTAAAGCCGGATGTTAGAGGACAGTCGGTGCCCGCGGGCCAGGGGGTGGCTGCAGCACCCGCCTAATGGTACGTGGACAAAATATCTGTAATCAGCCAGCAGAAGCTGCTTCTGCAGGCACGGGAATGGCATCCCTTCGTGTGCAGGTCCAATGGGAAGCAGTTTGCCTGTGTCCTACAGGGAACTGACAGCAGTGGGTCACACACAGGCTACTGCAGTCGGGCCGGCCAGACCTTAAGAATTTCATAGACTCACAGATCAGTTTGGGTTGGAAGGGACTTTAAAGACCATCCAGTTCCAACCCCCTCTCATGGGCAGGGGCACCTTCCAGGTGACCTAGACCTGGTTGCTCAAAGCCCCATCCAGCCCGGCCTTGAACATTGCCAGGGATGGGGCATCCACAGCTTCTTTGGGCAACCTGTTCCAGTGCCTCACCACTCTCATAGTAAAGAGTTTCGTCCTTATGTCTAATCTAAACCTACTCTCGGTTTGAAGCCATTCCCCCTTTTTCTATCTCTGCATGTCCTTGTACAAAGACCCTCTCCAGCTCCCTTGTAGCTCCTTTGGGTACTGGAAATTGCTATTAGGTCTCCTCAGAGCCCTCTTTTCTCCAGGTGGAGCAACCCCAACTCTCTCAGCCTGTTTCCATCAGAGATGTGCTCCAGCCCTCCAGCTCCATGGAACGTCTCCATGGCTCTTCTCTGGACTCGGTCCAGCAGGTCCATGTCCTTCTTGTGCTGGAGGCCCCAGAACCGGACACAGTGCTCCAGGTGGTTTTTGCATTTTAAGGAGTCTCTTCTGGTTCAACAGAAGATGGTAGAGATTCCCACCATCAATTGGGTATTAAGTTATCATCCTGTTCAAAGATTAATTTCCCCGTGTAAGCCCTGCCCTGTGCAAAAGATCCCCATAAATTAGGATTTTTGGGATTGGTTTGGGGGATTTTTTTTTGTTTTGTTTTAAAGAAAACCCTCTATCCCTGAGTGTCTATGTGCCAATAACATGTTCAGTGTTTAGTCTAAAGAGTTGGTTTGGAGAGTCCTTTAGAAGAAGCCTTTGCTGAAGGAAGAATGTAAGTGAAGAGCTAACAGCCTGGACTTTAGGAGCAGGGAGCACTGTAGGAATAATGACAATCAAACAAGCAAAAAAAAAAACCCAGATGAAATCCAGATAAAACAATACTTTCCTTTTTCCTTTCTTATTACATTTGCCAAAGAGGTCACTACAAAACCCATTCAAATAAATAGACTTTTTAAGTGTCTAATCAGATACAGATAAACAAATTGCAATTCTAAGGTTATCCTCCCTTTCCTTTACCTTTACCTCCTAGGTCTCTGTAGAGCCCATGGAGAGCAACAGGCACTGACCACCCAGCCTCCATCCAACTGGCCTGAGACAGGGTCAGTGCACCATGCTTTAGGGTATTCTACCTGACCAACAAAAGACCTGGAGGTCTGTGGGAGATGTGTGTTGTAAAGACATCTCAGCTTTGGGGACCTAATTTCCCAAAATGTCACTAGCTTAGCTGGAGTCACCGGGAACTTAAAACCTGTAGCACCAAGTTAACCAGTTACTGGGACCAACTCAGGGGCATGGTCCTCTGAAGACTTGCTGAATGCTGTCACATCACTGAGCCAGTGCATACACTGAAGTAGATTTCTTGCTGGTAAGCTGAGCAAGTAAAGGGGGAGGGAGGGCAAACATCACTATTAACACAACAAGCCACTGAACTTGTTCTGCAAGAGCTGTTTAAGTGTGGTAGTTGCATCATCTGTGCACAGGATCTGTGAGGCACCTTCACTGGAACGAAAATGTTGCCTACAACTTACAACAAACAGGAGAGAAAAGCAGCTAAATACTATAAACTATAGTTTATGGGCCCAGAGATTCAGGGGGCTGTGTTAGAAGTACACTCTGTCAGGAGGAGAATGGTGTAACTTTGAAATAGCCTTTTTGGATTTAGGTCTTGCTTTGGGAAAAAAAGAAAGAGACACAGACACTAGAGGACACTTGCAAAATATAGCTGGAGACTCTACAGTGTGTGCAGCTTGCTCTGATTAGAAGATGCTTAGAAATCATACAGTTATGATAGGAAAAAGTGTCAGTCTGCTTCCTGTCATGACCCAAGTGTAAACCCAGAGAAAGTTTTTTTCTCTCCTTAAGCTATGAGAGTTGCTTTTTATGCCATAAAGTTAATGTTTCTGTATTCTCTTAAAAATGAGATAAACATACCCTGTCTCAAGAAAGATAAATAACCTGCTGAGCCTTTCATGGCACTTCTGTGCAAGAATGTGAAATGATTCACACTCATGAGTAAAACTTTAACTCTACTAGAGGACTTTTGAGTCCTTGGTACTACTCTTTTGCACATCATAACCTTTCCTTACATGATCATGGGAAGACAATGAGATCTCACATTCTCAGCTTAGGTTGAAGAGCTTCTGTGGGTAACTGCTGAGGTCTCGAGGTAGAGACAGGCAAGAAATGCCCAACTCTGCAGCCTCTCTGAGGGTCTTCAGTCTCTGAAATCTTACAAGACTCTGAAATCTTAAATGTCTTCCAACAGGTTTTTATTGATTTTTACAGACTGATGATGTTATTTTATTTTAGGCATGTCAGACTAAGTATACAACAGTGTTCTGTCCTGTTATTTGCTGCATATGAAAGTCTTTATGGCTTCCTTTTTTAGTTATGAGCAAGACAGTAGGGAGAGGTTGATTAGCTGACACTATATTTTGAATTTGTTAAAATAAGCCTGGTTAATTTCTGCTTTATTTCAGAAATAAAAAAACAGGATGACAAGTGGAAAAGGAATATCTTTGCTGGGGGCAGGGGAGAGTTTATTAGCTTTATACCCATATTTTTCTAATAAATATTACATGTTCATAACAAATTATTCTTCAGACATTCAAGCTGAACACCAAGCTCCTTAAAACAAAGTGCAAGAAAAAAATGTTTTATTGCCTCCCAAATGACATGCCTAGATGATTGTTATTCCCACAGTGTCAATTGTTCTTATGTTTAACTTGATAAACTGCAGGTGCTTGAAATTGCTGCAGCCAGAATACTGATACACAATAAGGGTTCATGTCACATTTTTCCTGTCTGCTTTTAGCCTAAATTTACTTCATAGAAAAGGTGATGAAAAGGAGTCTCTTTGCACAAAGGAATTAAAGCCTCCTTATGCCTTGGCAGCTGTACCATGGAAAAAAGATACTGCCAACAGGTGCAGAAGAGCAGAGTTCATGATGATGCTGGTTTCTCCTTTATTGCAAACATGCAGCAAAGCAGGGTAAGTCTTTTTCCTGGAGGACCCAGGTGCAAATGAAGGTAACAGTGGGATAGACTTGAAATTTTCAGCTGTCCTCTTTGCCCTAGTATTATCAGGACTTTGGTTTGTGAAATGCCCATTGGTGCGGCAACTATTTCAAGTGGTAAACAAAGCTGCATGCTACTTTTGATTATGTAATTATGCTTTTGAAAATGAATGTAAAATTTCCATAGCCTGATAATATGGCTGGAGTTTTTACTTCATTGCAGGTAAAAATAACATTATTTGTTGACACTGACCCTAATACATCCAAGATAATTAAACCAAAGAGGGGACATTAAAGGAGATAGGTAAGCATTGTACATAGATTCATTTCCATATTCAATGCTCAAAAAATGTTGCAGGTTTTGTTTTCTTTTTTTAAAAAATTGCTTTATATATTTAGGGGTTTTTTTCCTTCCTGTACTAAACAGTTTCATGGCTATATTGAGAAATTAATTATCACCACAGGACAAAACTATTTCCTGTTTTACATTTGGTTTTGCTATGAATGCAAAAATAATATTCTTCTGAGACAGTCATGGCAAAAAACAAAGCATTCCAGGAGCCAGACAGTGACCCTGTAAATGGACATAGCTGTACTGATTTCAGGCATCAGTAGTACTTGTTCTTTCCAGACAGCCAAAGGGATTTGGTTCTGTTCCTATCAAATTTTTCTTTAATTTTAGCCAGGACGAGGTCAGACCTGATTGAGCTAATAAGTCTGTTTGGATTATAAATTTCAGTGGTATTCTAATAACCTGTTCTGGTATAAATCAAAAACAGACCAAGCCTACATTGAGTAAGCAAGGGTGAAAATGAAAACAGACACATTTAGATCTTTCTTTTCTGGATTTGGGCACTCTGTTAGCACCCTCCAGCTGAATAGAGCTTTTTACCTTCCTCGTCACAAATGAACCTGCTTTTATGTACATTCATATTTCTTAGATGCAAATGTTCATGCAAGAGAAGGAAACACAGCATCCTCAATGAAAACTGGTGTGCTGCTGAGGTCACTGTTTCATGTTACAGTCCTGAAAAATTCATTAACTCCTCTCTCAGCTTTAAAGCATTCTTACAAGAAGCTGAAAACGCATACTATGGGATGCAGATTTGTGAAGCTGGCAGCTTTCTGGAGTGTTAAAGCTTATGAAAATCCAAATCCAAGCTAAAATGTATGGAATGTGAGCCTTGCCTTAGGGCTTTATCCAAAATACACTGAGGCTAGGGAGAGTCCTTCCACTGACTTCGTTCAGCTTTGGATCGAGCCTTTCAAAGATGTAAAACAGAGCCTTGAAATGCTTAGATTGTGGGTGAGGTTTGGTTGCAAAAAGGAATTGTCCAAGTTCAAGACTCAAAGGGGAAGCCTAAATGATGGAATCTCAGGGCCAGAAGGTCAAAATTACACAGAGAAATTGCACCCTTCGTGTTGGCAAGCTGGCAGCATGAGCAGAGGAAATGTGAGAAGGGAAGGACACCAGAGCAGCCCCAACCCACGGTATGCGTAGCTGTGTTGAGACTGATCTATTTCCACTTTCTATGACTGCTCCCTGCCTACCACAGTTTTCATCCTCCCTCACCCATGGCCAACACTCTTCCCATGTTGATGGGAATGTGATTATTTTATTTAGGTGAATTGTGAATTTTTTCATTTAGGTATCCTGGGGAAGAAGATGCTTCAAATTTAGCACAGAAGCAGAACTTTCATACCACAGTAAATAGGAAGAGCAATAAAATCTGTGACGTGTTCAAGCAATTTAAATGTTCCAGCAACTGGGGATTGCTTTAAGCATTTAAGAGGAGGGGGTGAAGCCACAGCCTAGCAGCTGCTGGAGATAGGATGGAATTTTCTATTCCCTGCTTTACTATACATTTAAGCTTGTCTCAGGGCTAAGGTATACCTTGTCTGCCAAATAACATTTTTCCATCGGATTTCATTCAGCAAAGCTATAAATTATTTTGATACTTTGAGGAAATACATTATTGTAAGAACAGGAATAACCTCTATTCATCAAAATGCTCAGCCTGTGTGTGTGAGAGCACACCTGAGTGTGTTTTCCTGCAGTGGGGAACGAAGGTGGCCTCTGTTCAGATTATCTGAAGCAAGCCGCCCCCAGCGAATGATTGTGTTTGCTGGCGCTCACGGGAGACAGTGCGTTCCTGGGCAGAAAGTTCACTGCACAGGAGCGTCATTAGTGAACCCTTCTGCGAGTCATTCCAAGTCTCCAGAAGGTCTGCAGCAAGAATGCATTTCTGAAGCAGCTGCTTAAAGATCTGAGGGAAACTTGGCTGGAAGAACAGCCACATGATCCTCCAGCCCCTCGAGTATTTTTGGCTTTCAGACGCTAAGTCCAACGTGACATGACAGCCTTACACAACCAAAACTTTACTATCAACCAACAGTGTAAGTGACAGCTAAACAGAGTGGGGAAGGGGACGTGCACCCACCTTTCCCTTTCTTTATTTATTCTTATAAGCTTTTTAACCTCTAACAGTTTGGGTGGTAGTGAAAACATCCCAGTGCTCTGGCTGTGGTGCAGGGCAGCACACCAGCTACCAGCAAGTTGTCCTGAGCATGTGTGAGCACTCTGAACATCTTGTATCAGGGCAGACCCATGGGCACAGGCAGCTCTGGGCTGTTGAAAAGTTTGGATGAGTTTGTTTTGTCTCTAGCTCTAGCCCTCCATCATCACACTATCCCTTTAAAAATAGCTATTGAAATATAGCCCCTGAAAAATATAATTTGCAGGTCATAGAGCTCAAGAGTGGGCTGGAAGAAACTATCACCTTGCCATGTGACAATTGGTGTCACTCTGCTCTTAGTCCTTATCCTTATATTCTGGAGATGACACCCTATTCCCACTGTGGGTCACAGGTACAAAAAAGGGGAAAGGAGATAAAACTGTAGGGCCCAACACTCACGCTAATGGCTTTACTCCCAACCATGAAGTTAGAGCTAGATACATTTGCACTTACTCTAAATCCTATTTTCACAGTCAAAGTGGTGTAAATGAATGCTAGAGTTGGTGGGAATAAGGACTATTATCTTCAAAGAGACAAACTGATCTCTCTAAAGTTCACAGAATACAGATTTTTCTTTATCCGAAACAATTTGGAAATCTTACCTAGCAGTGATAAGAAAGTGGAAGACAATGATTAGATAATTCTGCGCATCCCAAAGTCTTTAATTTAATCATGGATCACCCTTCAGGAGATCTGAAAATATTATGTACTATTCAAAGATATGAATTTCATATGAAACCGCAGATATCTGTCTCTTTTGCTTCATACATGATCATTGCTAGAGTATGGATAATTGTTAGATAAAATAGTCTTCTTTGGAGTTATCAAAGTTCACAAAAATTTCCTCATAGCAGAAATAGTTCTGAGTTAACAGAGCAACAAAGAATTCTAAATAATTAACTTTTTCTGACAGCCAAGTAGTCTGTATTTTAAAACAAAGCATCACTTATTTGAAAGTAAATTGAGTCTCTTTGATGCTTAGAATTGCAGCTCAACTAATGTATTGCTTAGTACAGTCCAAAATTCTTTGAAAGTGTTCATGAAATGTGTTGCATCCAAAATGATAAACCCTTTTTGTTTTGGTTTTTTTTGTGGTACTTTAAAGCAGTCTGCAGGTAAACACAGAATAATCTTATTACCAACAAAATTAATTAGTTTCTCATCTTTTCATTAAAGCCAAGAAGTTGGAGCTCTGGGTTAATATCTAGAGCAGAGATAATATGTGGCTAAACAAAACCAATACACATGAAGAGGGGAAGAGCTGTCTACAATCTGTGAATGATAAACATATGTAACCCATTTTTAGAAGAAAACACAGCTTTGTTCCTTTCAAAATTTAAGGAAAAACAGTAACAACTGTTTAGCCCAAGTATTTCTGGAACCAGTGTAAGAAGTTTCTCTTTGAGAACACAGACTCCTTTAGTTTAGGGTTACAAAGCCCCAAAATTCTTGAGATACCTTTGCTTAATGGTCAGAAATGTCATTTGAATTTTGATGGCTGTCAACTGTTTTTAAGGCATCATCTGGGCCCATTCAGGGAAAATATCTCTGCAAACAAACCCATGCAAATAATAGGTCCAGGAACAAGGATTCAAGTCTATTTACAGGGGAAAAAAAAAAAAATGAAGCTATATAGCAAAGAGCTGTGGCCCTGCAAAATGGTCCAGCGTTTAACAGACAAAGCAAAGCCACAATTTCCTGCACCACATAGCAAAAGGACAAATACAATTCTTGACGGTGTAGGTGGGTAGGAATTGAGACTGGCTTTTTCCCTCCGTGTAAGAATTTGTTACCCACCAAGTGCTGGGTAAAGTGCCAGGGCTCCCCTTTTGGAATAGAATTTGGAAGGAGGGAGGCAGAATAGAAAAAAAAAAAATAAACAACTCCATGAAAATAATTCAAGGGCTTGAGAAATGCCATACCACAAGAGAGACTGAAGGTATTCCATCTCTTCCCATTTCTTGAAAGGAAAAAAAAGGATGGAGCAATGACTCAGTTACTGGGCCACCTTCACAGAGACAAAATATCTGGTTGTAAAGGGCTCTTGAACTTAGCGGAAAAGGCATGACACAAAGTGAAGGCTGGAAGCTGAAGCCAAACAAATTCAAACAGGAGATACAGCCTGATTTTTATTACTTTTTTTTTAAGTCATCACACTGATTAAGTGCTGAAACAAACTACTGAGGACAGCAGCCTGGCAATGTCTTCTGGACTGCAGCTATCAGTGGGACATCTGCTTAGACAAGGCATGAATCTCAGTCCAACACTTGGAAAACTGGCTGAAAGGTGCAGATGTGCGATAAGAATGTGAGAGATGGAGTCAAGATTCCCCCTCGAGCCCCAAATGCTATGAAAGTCCAGCTGTACAGATTTCCTTTTGGTTCATGATCTCAAATTCATTTGAGGTTAATTTTCCAGCTCAGGAAGTAAATCAGTCTCAGTATCAACTGGAATTTGGTTTTTTAGACCTTGGCTTTGCAGATCTTTGATAGCAATGAGGGAAAACAGAAATGGTTATCACAGTAGAGAAAAGTTGTTTCAAAAATCCTTACAGTAATCTGTTCCTTTTGGACCTATAAAGCCTTAGGAGGCTTAGGTGGAAAAAAAAGCATCTAGTTATTCAGATTTTTTTTTTATTTTCATGTTTTAAAAGCAATGCTTCTGCCAGCAATTTTCATTGAATACTGTTATTTATAGAGCCATTCAGCAATGAAATAGGAAGCTGTAATCACACTCTACATGCTTTGGCAGCCCTTGAGATGGGCTGAATGTCTGAGAGGTACTGTATTCAGACTATCTTTTTTTCCTTTCTTAATAATAATAAAAAAAGATAATAAAAATCTGTCTTCAGAATTTCTCTATAAAAGAGGATTGCTGCAGAATTGAGAGACACACAAAATGCAGAGAGCTTATTATTCTTTTGTGATGAAGATACCACGTTTAGCCAGACATTGTATTTTAATTGGATTTTCCAGAAGTAAAAGCAAAAGACTCTCAAAATGAACCCTAAAAGGGAGGAGAGGAATGACTCTGCTCTTTCCTGTTGAACCCCTGTGGCCAGCTGGGTCTTTGACTCCCATGATTCCAGCCCCAGTGGATGGGCTCATTCACCCTCCCTGTAGAGAAGGAAGCGCTGCTGCTGCTGCTGTTGCTGCAGAATGCTGGTGTCTGCGGCCTCCCCTCTCAGCCCCAAGCTGATGAACCAGTAGAAATGCCTTCCAATAGGTCATGCTAGAGAGGGACTTAGTTATGTGCTCCTCTTGTCAGCCCAACATGTTTCCAAACTGAAAGGCCTCAGGCCCTGTTTCTCTTGGGAAGCTGCTAAAAGGGACCCTTGTGCCCAAGGGGACCTCCCTGGGCTTGGTGGGACCCTCAGGCATAAGTGCCTGGGCAGCCTCTCTTGTCCAGGTGGGGTCCCACCCAGCACCCACATGTGCACAGATGCTTTACTGCAGCTCAAGTACGGACTGCCCAACAGCCTTGCAGAGGACTCTTGCTGTGGTTTTAACTGTCTGCGTGGCATAATAAGGGATTCTGGAAAATGAACGTAGAGTGGCTTTTCTTCCTTTTAACACTCAGAGTATGGGTAAAAGGCTCATGGCAATCTGCTTTCTCATGTAACTTTAACATCTTTTGCTCTTTAATGTCCGTTTCAATGACATAGACAATGAGATCGAGTGCTCCCTCAGCAAGTTTGCAGATGGCACAAAGTTGAGCAGTGCAGGTGACACAACAAAAGGAAGAGATGTCATCCAAGGGAACCTGGGCAAAGCCTGAGAAGCGGGCCATGAAAACCTCATGAATTTTAACAAGTCCAAGTGTGAGGTCCTGCACCTAGATCTAAGCAGTCCCAGATATGAAGACAGACTGGGAGAAGAAGTCATTGAGAGCAGCCCTGTTGAGAAGGTCTTGCAGGTTCTGGTGGACAAAAAGCTGGACATGACCCAGCAATGTGTGCTCACAGCTCAGAAAGCCAATTGTGTCCTGGTCTGCATCAAAAGCAGCATGGCCAGCAGGGCAAGGGAGGTGATTCTGCCCCTCTACTCTGCTCTGGTGTGACCCCAGCTGGAGTGCTGTGCCCAGCTCTGGGGCGCCCAGTACCAGACAGACATGGACGTGTTGGAGCAAGTCCAGAGGAGGCCACAAAAATGATCAGAGGAGCAGCTCTCCTCTGAAGACAGTCTGAAATAGTTGGGGTTGTTCAGCCTGGAGAAGAGAGACTTTGGAGAAGCCTTATAGCACCTTCCACTACTTAAAGGGAGGTTATAAAATAGATGGAAGAGGGACTTTTAATACAAGATAGAGACAGGACAAGGGAGTAGCTTTACACTAAAAACACTAAGCTTCACTGTGTTTTCTACATGTGTGCAAATGAATTGGTTTAATATTATTTAATTTGGACCATTTAGGTTAGTGAAGCTGAGGCATGTGTGTCATGACAGAGTTAGTCTTAAGCCCAGTTAAGCTATAAACAATGAGGTAAGAAAGAGATGCAAAGAGGTGCTATGAGGAACAGTGAGAGGGAATGGAGAAAAAAGAGTGACTGCTGACATCCTCAGTCATATAAGCTTCAGTAAATGCAGAAGTTTCATCAGGCTCTTATTGGAGACGGCACTCAGGATGATTTCCTTACCACTTACCTTACCAAATACACTGCTTCTAGCACTTGAACAGCCTCTATGTCCAAGACAAGAAAAGGTATGAAATCTGAGGCACAGAAAACATTAGCAGAAAAGTGTATTCTCATGGCATTAATGACCACACAACCTTTATAAAGATACACACTGAAGTTATAACCTTTACATATTGGGCACATATGGGTGATAGAATGTGGGTACACAACACCAAAAGATGTATCAGGAAGACCAAGGGTTCATTGGAAATACAGGGAAGCTGGGTTAAAATCTCTGGTCTAAACCTAGATTTGCATTTGAATGTCCCACCAGACCAGCATTTGACTTGATGTTGGATAGTCAACTGTTAATATGTACCAGTACGAGCTGTTTGAGCTATACCAGTTTCTGTAAACTGGTTGACCATACCAGTTTCTGTGTGTGTGTTGGTTCAGAGAAAAGGGTGCTTGTCAGCCTGTGGTCATGGCACTAATTTCCTGTGGGTAAGATGAAGCTTGAAGTTTCTTTCTTCCCTGGAAGATCAGAAGCCACCTGAAGCCCCACTATGAAGGAGGACACAGGATCAAGAACAGTCCAGGTTGGAAGGACCTTTGCAGACTGCCTAGTCCAGTCCCTGCTGAAACAAGTCCTGGCTTCAAAGTTAGCCAAGGCAAATGACAGACCACAGTGCTATCAGCTGGGGTACCCAAAGCAGCTCAATGTTTGCGCCAGGCACTTCCTGAGCATGTGAACCCAATATGAGAAGGGAATGGGCTCCCTGTAGCCAGTAGGTTTATGGCTCCTGGGAGACACAAATATGAAGTTAGTGTATCTTGAGGCCAAGCTCAGCACAACCACCAGAGTGTCCTTCAGGGAATCTTCATGGTGCCTCCTATTTCTGAATTCTTTATTTCATCTTGATACCAATGGCAAATGTTTCTGAAGTGTCACAGTGTCTGAGGACCAGGAACCTAATCCCCTCTCTCAAAGGGTTTAGGCAGAAACAGGTATCTCCTTATCAATTCACAAGGTCAGTTTTCAAAGCTAATATAGGTCCTTATTTTATCAAGAAAAATTTATTCTTCATGCCGTCTCCACAAGCCACCACCTGAAAGTGTACCACAGGCATGCCGGGTGAGGGCCAGACCACATCACTCACGAGAACAGCCAGAGCACTTGGCTGACTGATGCTCACCCCTCAGCTGACCAGCCAGACCATTATGTAAAATTCCTCAGAGAGCAGTGAGGCATTCCCGGTCAGACACCAACAGTCTGAGGAGCAGCTGGATGCAATACCCGCTGCGGGAGGAGGTGGCAATCTACAAACAGACCCCTATTTCCCCACATGCTTGCTGAAACCTCCCCTGGTTCCCTGCTCTGCCAGAGCCTCCCTCAGGCTGCTGCATGAAGAGCCATTTGTGGGCAGTGAGTTTGTCCAGCTCAGATAAAAGATAACTGTCCACTACTGGCTATAGTTGAGCACTTTCTCTCATGTGCTTCTGCGCTTCTTAGTGTAACACTCCAGGAAAAAGAATTGAAATGAGAAATTATATCTGCTGGGTGAGACACAGGTTTCTATATTAAACTAGCCCCATTCAGTGCACTACGAAATTTTAAAGTAAGTGAAGCAAGGGCATACAAGCACAAGACTGCCAATTTTGAAAAAAAAAAAAAAAAAAAAAAAAAAAAAATTATAAAAGATANAAAAAAAAAAAAAAAGTAAGGGGCTCTTTCTTTCAACAGCTTGTAAGAGACTGAGCCTATTGTTGAAAAAATCCTTGACTGAAGCTTGAGCCATGTTTGAGGATATTTAAGGCTCTCCCAATAAATTTTCATATGCCTACTAGAGAGAGTGTCCAGCTACCTCATTTTTTACAGAAGCGCTACTAAAGTGTCTCTGCCTTTCCCTACCTCACCAATTTTCAGAAGCTTTAGCTTTGAGGCACTCAGCTGTCTGTCCACATATATTCCAAGGCTTACTTTGGGGTTTTTTTCAATAGCAGTGATATTTGTGTTCAAAGATCTGTAATTAGCCCCTGGCCATTCACAACTGCCAGGTAAAATTCTACCCGCTACTGGTGAGACAGAGCAAGAAAGATTAATTACCCAATAAGGAAATTAGAAGATAATTAACAGAGATTTACAAAGATACATTTTGTCCTTGAAAAGATAAAAGAAAACATATTGCTGGAGCTACCAAACAGGTAGAAACTATTTTTGCTCTAAACAGCCCCTTAACCACAAATCTTCCTGTATACATTCCTAAATACAAATGGCAAATATTCAGAAGAGCTTTGAGTGAACATTACTGATGATGAACACTACTGATGATAATTGATACTGTTTTGACAAATATTTCTGCCTCCAGAACTCTGAATCACTGATTAAAGCAAATTTCTAAATTACTCATCTATCATGAGATCTCCACAGTTTTGTGGAATTTATGGCAGCTTTTATTGCATGAATTGTACTAGGAACTAAAACTAGAGATCAAAATTAAGACACAGTTTGTAAAGACAAAGCACTAGAGACAGGTATGCAAACACTAAAATGGCTCCTTCATAATCATACAATTATTGGATGCTGTCTCTACAGATGAAGATTATGTATCTCTCAATTATGCTTATAGACTATAATTAATGTCTGACTTAAGAGAGGCTGTAGTTTAAGAGCAATAATAGTTTATCAGCTAGATCTTGAACAGTTGCATCATCTCTCCAATTTATGCATAGTGTATCTTTTGGCATTTTTCACCTTGTACCTGCTCTGTTTCCAAGAAAATGGAAAAATCTCAAATATTTCTTATGCTTGTGTTATGAATTAAATATAGTTTTCACAAAGCAGTTTAACCAATCCAGCTCTTCTGATCAAAAAGCTAATTGCAAACTTATAAAACTACAAAGTCATAACAAAAATGCATTTCTAGGACAATTACACAATGCTGTATTTCTTTACTTCTCTGAAAGAGAACCTCTTTCAAAGGAAAAATCATCCATAAATGCCCTTTTAGGGTGTTCAAGAGAGAGGGTCTGGTGCCAAATGTCATGGTTATATTTCAGCTTTGATTTAGTTTCAAACCAGTAAACTTCCCAGCACCCCCACTAAAGCAGCTCTCACGTGGTGCAGCTGGAACTGCACTTCACTGCACTCACCCTGCTGCTGCTCCTCGCAGAGCACAAAATACATCCCAGCTGTGCCTCATGCCCTATGGGACAGCTGCTTCCCTGCACAGTAGTTAAGAAATCCATGATAATCACAAATCCACAAATCCAAAACTCATGTAACTGTATTGGCTTACTGACACTGGACTGAGATGAAAATGTATGTTTCAAGTCCTCCTAGTCTCATGACAGGTAAAAAAATGAGATTTTTAACAACTTATCCCATGAACAATAGAAAAGAAAATATTACACAATTCAATGCAAAGCCTGAGAGCAGAGCAAGCCTCTGGTTTTTGGGTCAACCTGGGAGCACTCCAGCATGAGCAAGTCCTTCTCCTTTATACTTGACTAAACATTTCTCAGGAGTCATTATATCAGTTGGGGAAAAGCAATGGCACCACTTCTAATCCTTCTAGAAAAGAGTGCCCTGTAGGCCACCTCTGTGAGGCTGCTGAGAACTGCAGCCCAGCTGTGGCATTAGCTGAATGTGGCTCTATACCTCATTTCCCAAATCCAAACCTCTGGTGGCTCAGCTCAAGCTGCAGCACCACAGCAATAGTAACAGAAAGCAGTTTTGTTGGGGCTGACCAGAACTCAATAGCTGGGAACCAGTGGGAAAAAAAACCAAAACCAAAACCAAAACCAACCCTGCTGTCCCTTTGTGGGAAGCAACCAGAAAGACCATAGACCAGTCTATAAAAAAAGAATAATCAATGCTGTTGTCAATTTAGAAGTTGCAAATTGTAAGACTCATCATGCCAAGATTCTTTATTTAATTAAAAAAGGAATGTAGCAGATGCATTCTCTATGTTACATTAAACCAATAATTGTAATAATATGTGTAAAAGAGGTGAAGTTTTCTGCTACAAGCACTTGAGGTCAGAGGAGACAAATGCTTAAAGGAGACTTCAAGCAAGGCATCCACAGGGTGTGCTGGCAGTGCTATAGATCAAATAAATGCAACAATAATTACCCCTCCCAAAAGAGTAAAAATTTGCATGAGTTTATGCAAATTAGCAAAGGCAATGAGCATCAAACGAGACCTCTACAGCGCTGAGCTGACTGACGCTGCAAGCCTCTGAAGTGACATATCACCATGAAAGAAGATAAGGGCATCTGCTGTCAAAGGATGGAGGGGGAGAGGAGTGGTGGAGATGGCTAGGGAATGGCAAGCATACTAAAAAACCTGTGGAGGACAGATGTCTCCATGCCCTCCTTTGTCCTGTGCCATGTACCTAATGACAGGCTTTTATGAAACTTCAATTGCCCCTAGACCTTTTGCCCTTTCAGATGCTCCATTTTAAAAGCCATCTTCTCTGACAGAGAAGTCCAAAGCCCCAGAAATCCCCACTGTGGCTGTTGCAACCAATTATTAACCACTCCTCTTCAGTACTTGTTTCACTCTTTTTTGTAGGCTCCTGAAATACCACAGACCTGGTGTGTAAACCCTTTGAATGCTGCAGAAGGATTTTTGCCAGCCTACAACTTCTTTTGATTGGTGCCACGAAGACGCCTTCAAAACAAGCTGATGCATTCAAGAAAAAGTCATTCATCAACCAGAAGATACTGTCCCCTGCATAGAAGCATCCATTCATTTGCTGAACAGGAACACAACTTTTATTTTATTCCAGGCTATCTTTACTCATCGAAAACCACACCCCTTTTTCTGCTCTTTTTGATAGAAGAATGATGGGTGCAGTCATATTTCTGCAGAGATCAAGACACGCAATCTTTTCAACAACATCACAGGATCAGGGCTAAGGCATGGAAAACATGAAAACCCAGATGTTGATTTATGGCTGAATATATTTTTATGGTCAACGTATCTTAGACTGAATGCATGGTTTTGACAACAACTATGCAGCTTTTTTAATGGACACAGAATGGTTTTTCTTCTCTAAGGCAAATTAAAGTATCAGTGGGTTCACTTCTCTTTTCTGTTTTATCTGTTCCTAGCTGGACACACAGATTTTAAAGCAACTGATGATCCTACAGTGACCACATTAAAAAAAGCAAGTATCTGCCAACCATTACCACAAAGCTTTTTGAGGCTTCTGAGGTAATGTTCAATTTTTCCCTGCTCAGAGCAATGACACACAGAGTGTGCCTGTTGGAAACAGCAGGGTTATTGCAGTATTCTGTCTCCTTTGCCCAAAAGTTGTAGGAAAGCTCATCTAACCTTTGCCACACAGATTTCAGCAATTTTCTTTTCTAAGTAGGACAGGCTGGCAGGGTTTTGTAAAGCTCTTGCAGAAGAAACCAGGTCATCACTGTATCAACAGGCAAACTTTATTGGACACACAATGTGTTAAGAACAATATTCACCCTTGTCTCAATTCCAGTTTTCCCCCTTTGTTTTTAATTTAATGAAATAAGCAGAAATTAATACAGTTCTTACCTTTTTGCTAAAAAATATACTGGCTATGTGGCTATTCTAAAAAATGTACAAAAGTAATTTACCAAAATCCCAGCAGTTTAATCTATTATGTGAAAGAGCAATGGCCAAATCTTAACAGTATGAGCCTGAAGGCTTTCTGCTGTAACAGGATTTAGCAATAACTTTTAATTGGCAGCTCAAAGTTAATCCACAGGGGAAAATGTGATCTGGCAAAAGCACTCAGTCACAGAATGGAAAAAAAAAAGAAAAAAAAAACAACCCACAACTGTGGGATTTTTTTTCTTAGTATTTTTGCAGCTATTGTTATTGGGAAACATTATAGAAATAACTGCTGTATTGTCTCAGTCTAACAAGGCTCTTCTTCTGTGATACATTTTATCCCTTTTGTACTTAATTTCTCTACCAGTGAAAAAGAGGGCAAAAGTTTAAATTTTTCAGTTCTCCTAGTATATACATATATATATAATATATATATAGCTTTATTTAACATACCTTCTGAAGGAAAAATCACAGACAAATCCCTTAGACTAATATTCTTCTCTTCTCTTTTTCTCCCTTTACATCATGCCGCAAGCCTGAATTTTTCTTGTTTCTACTCAAACAGCATCCAAAATATTTGCAGTGAGGAACCATTTCTCCTCCTAGATTTAGCCTAGGAAAAGCCCATAACACACACAATTTTTCTGGATCGTACTCACTGGGATCTGTTCAGCTCTAAATTTCAGCAATTCCGCCATCCGTGGTTTCTCTTCTTCGTTCCAGTGATGTTTCAGACTAACTCATGTTGTCCTGCTTAACACAGAAGACAACATAAGGGTCCCTCAAAAGAGAGAACTGATGAGGTCCAAACCAGCCTCCCACCGTTAGAGCAAATTCTGCACTGGAAGCTGAGCTTTTGGCAGCTTATGGCAGTTGCCCTCATGGAAATACTAGGAATTCTGATGGCAGCATGTGAGAAGACCAACTATTTTTGTGAGAGTTCAGAAAGCAAATAAGTGTCTGTGCTCCATCTATGACTGTATTAAGAACTACAGAAAGTTTCCTACATGTTAGCTGAACAACTCTCAAAAGTTGCAGCTCTTCAACATCTATTTCATATGAGTTATAGATTTTATTTAAAAAAATATATACATATAAACATTCCCCATAAAAAAATTTGTAACTACATTTAAGTGACTGATCCCCTGACTTCTCACTTTAAGTTTCATTGAAAACCAAACATCCACAGCTAATTTGTAAAACCTCAAGCTCTTGGGAAGTGGGGCAGTTTTACCCTCTTACTCTTTCAGCACAAGCAGGGCAGAGCAGAACAGACCAGCCCATTGTTGGTCTGCAGACTGCTCCCTTGCTGGCAAAGTGCTCCAGCAAGGTGACTGGAAAAATCACAACAGCTTGTTACAAATACAGCCAACATGAGTAAAATCCATGAAAAGGAATGCTTCAGAAAAGTGATTCAATTTTCATTAAATCATTTTACCTGAGAGATGTATTCACTCCCATCAATGTGTTATCTCCAAACACAGATCTAAATAAACTTTTTAAACATGAAGCTTCATGTTTTATAGAACATCTAGTCCAAAAAGTAAGCCTGAACTTTTTCCCTTACACATAAATTGAGTAGAAAGGGCAACAATAATACACATTAACAATAGCAAGAAGTTTGAGTCCTTAAAGAATATACAATCTAAATTAAATTAAAACAATCTTTTAAATATTAAATATCCTAGGAAAGGTTAATTTTTGAGACAATATAAAGGTAAATAGGAAAACAACTAAAAAAAATTGGAGTATAAAATATACTCCATGTGTCTCACTGATGTTTTAAAATACTGAATACTCAGGTACATATAAATCCTGTCCAGAGACCCTGCACTAACTGCAAAGTTTGACCAACTTTTAATATGAAATATTTTATTGCACATACTAACAGTTATCCTCACAAAATAACAGAACTGCATTTAACTATTCTAGGAAACATTTCTTGTAGAAAAATTGCATTTTACCTGTTCTTTTGAAGAATTCTTGAAGAGGTTCTTTTGTTTCGAAATAAAAACCTAAAAGAAACTGAAAAAAAAATGCACAAATGTCAAAAATAAAAGACTTGGTTCAGCTGAGGGAGCCGAGAGATGCCCCTCGCTTTCTGAAGAGAGAGTTTATTTGAGTAAATGACTTTGTCACTGTGAAATCCAGCTCAGTTCTTTGTAGTAAGTATCTCTGGATGGAGAGTGAGTGACATTGCATTCTCTGCACACTCATAAATGAAGCAGGAATTCCCAGATTTGCCATCATGTGATTTCAGTGAGGAACTAGCACTCGACTTCCTCCCAGCACCCGTTACTCTCTGCCCAAACACAGCTCTTCAAAAGCCTGAGATGGCTGTAACAAGTGGCAAAGAGAGAAGGAGCACTCAAATCATGATTAGCTTCACTGAGCACTTAGACACTTTAGGCAGGAAGCAGGAGGAGAACAGAGCAGAAGTACCATTGTTAGACTGCCACAGAAGTTATAAAAAAGAACAGATTTAGCAATTTGTACTAGGAAAAACTGGGCATATTGGGGAGGGGTGGGGTGGGGGAGTGAGATTTAAGGGGGGAAATTCACCTTTTCAGCCATCAGAAATTACTAACAAGATTATCCTGACAAACACACGTTTTCATTCTTTATACCAGAATTTCAAAGGTTTACAAATGCCACTGCAGTACTCAGTGGGATGATAATCAAGCACTACATCAGGAAAACTCTTTGTGTCTGTATCAGACAAAAACTGATAAAAGATAATATAATCCACACTCTACATATAGTATATGCCAACATGAGAAACAGATGCTACATTAATTTCATGGCTACAAGCAAAATAGCGCAAAGGAAAATAATGCAACACTTATCCTTCACAAAGAGAATGATGCTATTGACATTTTGCCCTGAACAACTGCATGTTATTAAATAGCAAGGATGGTTTCTGCTAGCTGAGCCTTCCTAAAGAAGCAATTGTTACTGAAGCATGAGTAACCATTTTTGACCTTCTAATATTTAAATATGAGATGAACACTTCCAGCTCCCTCAGGATTATCCATAAGGTCATCAATGGTTATCTCCAATGTTCTCGTTTGATGAGCATCATGGATGTGCATCCATGGCCTGTATCCCTTGCTTCTGGGGAGAGCCACTTACTACAGAAGTCTGGTGAGAGAATGCGATAAGGTGGACCATTGTGCAATTTCTCTTAAAGTGTTCCATTTGTGCTGGAGGTAGTTAATCATACAAAAGTGTATTTCTCAAAGCTTTTTTTCTTTCTGTTTTATTTTTTCCCATAGGCTGTAGAGTACATGCAATAGATGCTCTTTTATCGTAAAACAGGTTCCAGTTTAATCTCATTGTCTACAAACACCAAGGTGAAAACAGCTTAAGATGTAGGAATTTATTTACACTCCTGTAACTCAAGAAGTACCTGTTCATGTTTTGTGAAGGCAAATCTATTTATACCTATCCCCATTATCACAGTTCCAACTATCCCCTGACTGCAGTAGTGTGGCAATAGATCTGCCAGCACGAGAAAGATCTTTTTAATCACAGAAAATATATATTCCATTAAAACATTAATTTACAGGTGTCCTACCGTCCAATTTTATGCAGACAAGTAAAACCAGTTTTTCTTTCAAAGATTATTCTGATACAAAAAAAAAAAAATCCCTTTAATAAGATAGATTATTCACCTTCAACTTTATAACAATTCATTTGTGTTTCTATTGCTTGGGTGCTTCAGCCATGGATGAGGACCCCAGAGCTGGAGATGCTGTAAAAACACAGAAAAAGATGAAGTGTGCCTCTTCACAGATCATGTAAAATGCAGAAGAGAACACAGTAAGGAGCAAGTAAGATATCACTGATTGGTATAGTAATTGTAGGATTTCCAGAGGGCACACATCAAAGGGATACAGACTGTTCTGTTTACTGTGAGAGTTCACCAAACAGCCATCACCCCACTTAACCCACATTTCCATTAAGACTTGTGCTACATCACTGAGTCAGCCATGAGAACAGTGGAAGGCCAGGCAGAATCCAGAGAATTAGTTAGAGGATGCCACACACAATGGAGCTGGCAGAAACACTCCATTTTAGTGGCAGGTTATTGGCATGTGGAATACTGCAGCATTTACTATGCTCATAGTAAACATTTGTGATATTCTCATTCATTCCAGAAATACACTGGAATTGTGAAAGCTGGGGACACAATATTGTTAGATGTCCTTATATTGCTAGAAAAAAAATTTCTTCTTTAATTCTATTAGTAAATTTAAGGAAAAAAAGCAAAGAAATATTATATATTCATACTAGACAAAGTGGTGCTTGCTGCTGATGTCCCAGGTGGAAGGAACATCATGCCTTGCACTTGCAGAAGAATCTGCAATGGGAACAAAAAGATGAAAAAATACTAGTTAATTATAAAATCACATCTAGAAAAGACTGCTAAGAGAAAGCAGTGATGTTGCTCATTTGATTTAGGATTTTAGGTCTGTAAGTCGGTAGAGTGCAACAGGAGCTAACTGGGGTCTGGATTCAAACGGATCATTTTTGCAATACCACATTCTTAAACATCTTGGTTTCCACAGAACTAACCAGAGCTGTGTGGCAAACCAGGCTTGGTTCTGGTTGTCTGTCTTTTCAGAGCAAAAATAGGTTCCAACACCCCCTATCAAGGTTTTCATGGAGAAAATTCTGGGTTTTAAGTTAAGAGAGAGAGACAGATAGAAGATAAGACTATTGCCCGTGCATTCAAAACAAGTCCCTGCTAGAGGTGAAGGAAGGACTCATTTTTTAGCAGGGACTAAGTGCCTGAAAACAGGATGGCTGTTGTGTGAAACTACAGAGGTCAGACCAACACAGACGGGCTTCGCATTCCTGATGGACTTTCCAAGCGGGAGAGCGCTGCCCGCGCAGCCCCGGGCGGGGCGGAGGGGCCCGCAGGAAGGCCCCGGCCCCGGGCCCGGCCCCGGGCCCGCAGGAAGGCCCGGCCGCGGGGCCTGCCCGGCAGGAAGGGGCGACTCCTCCACCCCTCCCTCCCACCGTGCCGCCCCTGCTGTGTGAGAGCTGGGTGGGGCGAGCAGCCGGGCCGCTCTCCTGAGCTCTGAATAACGACTGACACCTCAAAGACACAAATTATCCCAGCCTGCGGTAGGGAGGGGTGCCTTCTGGCAAACTTTACACGGCTACACAGAAGTCACAGGTCTTAACTCCCAGCTGTAGTCCCTGGAGATGACGGGTCAGTACAGTCAGCAGTCTAAGAAGGGACACCCTGACCACGGTCAGCTATCCACTGTGGGATGAGAATAAAAACTTTCCAGACTGTATCAGCTTTATTAAATAAGCCTCCACTCCCAAAATGTGGAGAATAGACACTGAGTTCACAGATGGTGACCTTCAAATTAGACATCTAGATGTAGGGGGGATGAAGCCTTGGGGGGCACAGTAGAGCATTCTTCCAGAGAGAGGTCTGCCTCTCCTGCACAATGAATGGGAAGAGGGAGATGCCTTTGCAAGGGGTCCTTCTAACCAGGAGCAATTTGTTTCCCATAAGGCAAATGTCCACACACACTGCCCTGAGGGCCGTACAGCTGTTCCTCCGTAGCTGCTCTGGGCAAATGCACACTGGGCAAATGTACTTCGGGCTCAGACAAGCCTGAGCCAAGCGGTGGCTGGGGTCCATCCTCATCTGTCTCTTCTATTCCTTTCTCCTTCAGTCACTTTTTTTTGTCCTTGTTTGTTCTTGGCTCTGCCTCTTGTTTCCTTCCCCTGTGAGGGCCTGTGCACAGGGGTGGTGAGAGGAGTGGTAGCGAGCAGAAGTCGTGAAAATACAGAGACAAAGAAGTCCATTTGTTGAACACCAACCTGAAACACCATGACTTCTGGCAAGGGGTGGGGAAATCTGGTTTATCACCTACCGTCTAGTTGTAGTGAGGGTGACAAGTGGCTAACTTCTGCTGTTACTAGACAGGAACAGTATCCAGCAGCACTGCCCCACTCAGTGGCAAGTTAGCAGTTGCCATCTTGATGGATGTAATTTGCCATCTTGAACTGACCATCTGAGAAGCCTGTGGCAGTGTGTGCCAGAGCTGAGCAAACCAAACTTGATTAACAAGGCCAGGTAAGATGGGGATTTCAGCAACCTGGTCTAGTGGAAAGTGTCCCTGCCCATAGCAGGGAGTTTGGAGCTAGATGATATTTAACAACCCTTCCAATTCAAACCATTCAGTGATTCTATGAGCCAGCAAACTTAAATGAAAGATTCACCTTTCCAGAGAACATGGGAAAATGCAACCCCTCCAGGCAGGGATGAGGCAAGGAAAAAGAGAGGAAAACTATCTCTGGCAGCCAATCCCATGACTTTTGTTTTCAGGTTGAGGCTAAGACAGAACTAGTGGTTCATTCAGTCCCTAGTGATACTAAACAAACCTACCCTGCATTCTGCTACTGTTGGAGGTCTCTGAGCGCTTCATATCACGCTACAATTGTCATCACACAGGTCAGCCCAGCACCGAGTGTGCCTCGCCAGCAGTGGGATGGCCTACAGGAAAAGCAGAGCATCCATGAACTTTTGATCCTTGCTCACAGTGTGCTGCTGGCAAGGACACAGATGCACATCCCAGCCCTGTTGTCTGTGCCTGGATGTACTCTGAAAGGCTCCACGCAACAGGTCATGGGATGTGGTCAGGAAGGAATGCAGATAACAACAGTACCCTTTCAGCTCTGGGCCCTGAAAGGTGGCATTCAGTGCCTGCCTGACACTGCTCCCGCTCCTGGCCATAGCCCCTGGCTATGCAGCTGTTCCACAGGCCAAATAGTGCCCATCTTCACAGGCCAGGGAGCTGCTGGACATTTATACCTTGCTTCAGGGGCACAAGGGCAGGACAGCGGTGTCCAGGTGATACAGGGAGGTCTGCCAGGACCACTACATTACTCTCTGTGTAAGAAGATGCAAATACAAGAGCAAATGCCCTTTTATGCACGAGCACATACGTCAAAAGAAGCATGAGACAGTATTTATTTCACAAGGGGAACTTCATGTCCAAAAGTCATCCCTTATTCTTAGGAGTAATCATAACTCAGCTGAGGCAATTAGAAAGATAAACCTTTATCTGTGTGGCTCTCTTTTTTACATAGAGAAACAAATTCTGAATGGCTTCAAATTCTACATCTCACTGCACCGATGCTGGTCTCCACATCTATTCCAGAGTAACCACATGCACCCTGTCTCCACTTTCCCACTCTGCACTGGTCTGGAATGGAGCAAGATAAATAATTACTCCAGGACTGTTACACTGGTGTCCATGCAGAGGCAAGCAACAGTCTTAAATGGGGTATGGAGCCATTATTTCTGTGTGTGAGGCAGAGCAGAGAATAATGTTTCTAGCAGAGGTGAAACTAATTTGCTGAAACTGGGAAGTTTTCTGAATTTTTCATGAAAGGAGTTATTTGACTGCTAAGATACTTCAGTAAAGTTAACAGTGGTTAACAAGGCTTTTCCTTCCCTTCAAAGTTACATATTCCTCTACCATTTTTTTCCAAATATGTGTATAATTAATAGCAATACACTATGATAATTAATGATACACACATATTTTATATATGATTCTGCTAGGAAGGTCAGAACATTATTACATATAACTTAACGTGTCCCAGTCCATTTTACAAAATCCATTGTGTCAGTTTGGTTGAGCAGAAACATCTCTACCTCAGCATTTGCCAAACTGGTGAGAAGAATTTTCTTTCCAGATTCTTTAAAGCAGAGCTGGCTCCCATAAGCTCACCAATAAGAACATCTCACCATAAATCCTTGTCTCCACATTGGACTTGGACAGAGAAGAGGTATATTTCACAAGACACTCACTTTCATCTCATTTGACAGTTTGTTGTTTCTGACCTTTTACTTTCCACTGAGGTAACTCCATCAGACCAAAAAGCCATACTGAAAGGAAAACAGCTCTTCAACATCACCAGGGATGACCTCCAGGGACCTTGGCCAACTTTGCATTTCTGAGCTACATGCAAATGTTCATCTCTGAAGGGTGGATCTGGTCACACAGGGTGCTGAGGACTGCTCAGTGCTGGCGATGCAAAGTCCATCTCAGTGGCAGGAAAGCATCATTTCACTTCATGACATGGGTAGCTCAACAGATGGAAGACCTCTGTCGTGCCAAAATCCCACCCCTACACAGTATAGCCCCTTCTCGGAGCAGACTTTTGTCCCCGAGATGGCTTTTCAGGCTACTGGATGCTTAACCCAGAGCAGATACTTTGCAACCCCTCCCAACCCAGCAGTACCATGGTTATGATGTTATTATTAGGAAATGCTGTCTTCATCAGGCAACAGACAAGTTACTGAAAACTCATGAAATGACCACAAGACCAGCCATGTCAGTACATGAGTGCTCAGTAGTTTCAATTCACCTCTTTCCCAAAAGCAGCAGAAGTGAATCCAGGCTCTGATGGGTAGAGGGGGGGCCTGACTACTCATGCAAATGCTACTGTCTCAGGTTTGTCTTGAGACCATAAAATAACCTGAATCTCCCAGAAGTGCCACAGAACAGTTGTTTTACCATCTCCTGTGAGGCCTTAGCAGCAAGTGTTACCACTCCGTAAGGGATGAGAAGGTGACACTGCCTGGCAAGAATGAAGCCTTGGCCGTTGTCTAAGATTGTGTGTAGAGATAATTTTCATCAATGCAGCCTATGTGTTGAAACAGCTTTTCTGTACAACACAGGAGCTTTTATCTCCTGACTCCTGGTCCTGTGCCTTAACCACACAGGAAGCTTGAAAATTTCCCACGGGCTTGTCCTTCCCTGTACAGGGGTATTTTATCCAAACCGCAAACTGCCTGAGACGAAGCAAGACCATCTTGGAAACAACTATCAACCTGGTACCGACATCCTGCAGCACACAGGCAGTCTTTTTTTGTGGAATCCAGACTGAGAGGCAAAACCAGGAGTGAAGCCAGAAGTGATTTCACCGCAGTTTCTCCTGTCTTCTTAGATCTTCTTATTAAATCTTTTAGTAACTCTCCCTCTGCACGACCGCACTCTCTATCCCATGTCTATCCCACGCATCCAGGTGTGCCACAAGGACTGAGTGCCAGCCGCCACTGAGATCCGTGTGGGTGTGTGGGAAAGGTGGTGCTAGCTGCTGGCACAAGTGGAGCCTTGGCATCAGCTGCTGGAACAGTTGAGGGTCTTTAACTCCTTTGTTCCAAAATGATAAATTCCAAAGGTTGCTGGGCAGTGCCCTACCTGGGTAACTGGTCACAAGTACCACAGACTGGAGCCTGGTCAGGATCCCCCAGGATCACGGGAAGGAAGGTGCCTGATTTGTACTCCAAAGTTTGTTTTCTTTCCCGGTTTTGTCCAGCCAGTTTTCCCCCGGGACTCCTTGTCCTCTGCAGGAGCATGGAGGAAGAGCAACTCACTCAAGGCAGCCCAAATCTCACTACATATACCCATGGGTATTTCATGCATTTTATTTCTTCCTCCTGCTATGCACAGCACTTCATAACCCACTGACTTCTGCATTGCTCAGGTCAGACAGCCCTCCTCCTATCAGTTAAATTTTGGACATGAGCCCTGTTCTTCAGGGTGTTTCTAGGTCAATGTGGTGCAACTGATGAAAAGTGTCAGAAGCAGCAGGACCTGGAAGGACATATGCAGGAGTCTTGCTCAAAAAGTCTTTCCAGCTTAGGAGAAACCTTCACATTTTTCCTGAAGCTTTACCTGTAAAATTTTGATGTTACACTTCCTTGCTTTTTTTCCCCTTTGCGTTGCTGCCAAACAGCGTAACGAAGCTCAGCTGACCACCCAACCACATTGGCACTTTTGCGCCCACACACTGATGAAGCTTTCACAGGGAAACAAGGTTTATACTCGTAGCTTAGACTTTATTTTCTAGAAGTGATGTACCCCATCCGTGTTATGGCTTATTGGCAGTAATAAGTACATGCAAGTGCCCATTAAGAATTAAGTTTCTTTTCACTTAACACTGACCACTTACAAAAGAGAATCCTAGAGTATTTTACATTATATCCATGTCCTCAAAATGCTTCTGCTAAAACCTTTTTCAGGTATGATGCTAGTGCACCACATGCAAACTCGGTGGAGAGAGCTGACCAAAGATGAACAGAGTCAGGAAACAACTGAGACAATGCTACTCTGTCTTTCTGAGAAATCTTTGCACAATCGTAGTCACTGAGCATCAGATGACTAAATGCAAAGCTGAGGAATGGTGCCTTGCGGATATACCGTCAGCATTCACATTTGAGATGGATACTCAAACCACCAGAATCTTTTCCAAGTATCAGGAGCATCAATTCACAAATAGTTTCTGTGTCACATTCACAGTTCTGTGGCTTTGCTGCAGTTTTCCCTTAAGACAAGGACGTGACACCATGACAGAATAGTTTTTCCATCAATTCCACACCTTTCAACTCCAGTTGAGTAAAAGAACTGTGTTGGCAGGTTTTAGTTAACACCGTAAGTTTTAATAATAAGGTTTTTTGAGAGATTAGCCTTGAAAGGCAGCATCTACAGGAAACTCTACATCTATACATTTTCTTTGATCTAAAAAGGGAAAATGTTTTATCAATGAGATAAAACATCTGGAATCCACTGCTTCTGCTTTTTCTAGAAGAGTACTGCACGATTTAGTTTTGCACATATGCTGATTAAGATGCTTGTACGGGAGGCAAGTATATACTGGCCTGAAGACTTCTTTGAGTAACATGTTAAGGAACATATACTACGATTATAAATGGGTCACGTCCCCTAAACTCCCTGATGGGACTCAATGACCTTCTGTCTTTATTCAAAGGTTGTTTAGCAGCCTTTAATATAGTTTTGGAAGGTTGACTCCTTTTCCTTCTCAGACTAGGAATTTGCACCTAATAGCCCATTAAGAGCTAAATCCCATTTTTTTGACCACTCGAAAAATTTTTTTTTCAATAACAGTAACTGGCCACTCAGAAATACTACAGCCTGTTAGGGAGTGGTGGTATCCACCTGCCTAGAAAAGGCAAAGGAATCTCTGGCAGCAGGCTGGGCAGCTTGGTGAAGCAGGCTTTAAGCTGAAGGACTCGGGTGGTACAGTCCAAAGTGGCAACACTCCCACCGTTACAACCCACGTGGGTATAAGCCAGGCCAGCTGAAGCAGGGACAAATATTCCTCAGGACCAACCAGCTCAAGTGTACATGTATCAGTGCACGCAGCCTGGGGAACAAACACAAGGGACTGGGGCTCTGCACCCAGTCAGAAATTTATGATGTCCCAGGAACAATGGAAACATGGTACAACAACTCACATGGCTATAGGATCACGCTGGATGGGTATACGCTAGAGATAAAGGGTGTGAATACCCATTGAGAACTACAAGGGCACTGCCAGGGTTTGCAGAGGTGCAGTTAGAAAAACAAAAGCTCAGCGTGAACTGAAATTGGCCAGAGATGCAAAAAAACACAAAAAAGTTTTCTTTGAGTATGTAAACAACCAGTATAAACAGAAGGAAAGCATGGACTTGCTGTGCAAAAGGAAAGGTGAATTAGTCACCAGCAGAGCTTAAAAGGCAGAAGTTCTCAACACTTTCTTCACCTCAGTCTTTACCAGCACTGTTGGGCCTCTGACCTTTAGAACAAAAACCCAGGTTGATGCAAAAATAGACTCACCGTCAGTGAAGAAAGATTTGGGGTGTGAACTGTTACAGGAGCTCAACCCCTACAAACTGATGGGCCCTGACATTATCTGCCTGAGAGAGTTTATGAGAGCTGGCTGCTGTCATTATGGGTGCACCTTCCACAACCTTGGAGAACTGTGGAGACCAGGGGATATCCCAGAAGATGGCAAGAAGGCTAATGTACCCCCCCCCCCAATCTAAAATAAGGTCTTAAAGGATGATCCGGGAAGTTACAGGTTCATCAGTCTTACTTCAATGCCTGGGGAAGTTACGGAACAAATCCTCCTGGGGGGCTGTCACAAGTCAGATGAAGCCCATGACTGGGAAAAGCGAGCAGGGATTCGTGAAGGGCAAATCACGCCTGATAAACCTGATCACCTTTTATGACACATTCACTGGTTTGGTTGATGTGTGGCAAGTGGTGGACATTGTCTACTCAACGTGAATGAAGTGTGCTGCTGCAGCAAAGAAACCCAACGAGATGCTGGGTTACATCAAGATGGAATCACTAGCACAAATTAAAGTAGTCTTTATCCCACTTGGAACTTGTGAGGCCACACCTGGATTACTGTGCTGTTTTGGTCCTTCCTGTGCAAAGGGATGTGGACATGCTGCAGAGGATCCAGAGAAGGACCACAAAGAGGACCAGAGGAGTGGGAGGCCTGTCATGTGAGGAAAGGATGCAAGAACTGGGTTGGTTCATTCAGCCTTGAGAAGAGAAGCCTTACAGGAGACCTTATCAACATGTTTCAGTGCCTAAAGGGTGCCTACAAAGAAGACAGAGACTCCTTTTTTTACAAGGAGTCACATGGAAAAGACAAGGGGTAATGGTACAAATTATTCTTGAGGAGATTGCTATTAGACAGAAGAGAAAAATTTTTCACAGAATAATCTCACCAGGGAGGTGGCAGATTCCTCAACATGGACACTTTTAAGATTCAGCTGGACAGAATGCTGAACCATCTTGTCTAAATTGTGCTTTTGCCAATAAAGGTTGGAACAGATAACCCTTGAGGCCCCTTCCAACCTGATAATCTATGAAATGCTGTAAGTCAGGCCACAGGTACAAGCATCACACTGTAAAAAGGTGTCTGCCACTCTTCCGTTAGGATAGGAAAGCAAAGAAGGAGGCCTGCGAAACTTCTTTTGCAGTTCAATGCAACCGTATTGCAACAATGCAATGTTTAATACAACAATGCAAACAGATTCCTTACATAAAGCATACTTCTTTTTTACTTTTCTTGGATAGCAGACCTTGACATTGTTTTACTTTTCTATAAGCAAGTTATAAACTTCATGTTACAGTAGTCCATATGCTTCTGAAATGGAGCTTGAAATTCAAGAATGGCAATTGAACTTGGTCAAAGATCTTGGACTGAGATTTGGGCATGACTCATTCATCCCATCTCCTGAAAAGCTGACTACAGAATCTCTTTGATCAAGTTGGATGCCTACAGGGCTCCGGTGTTAGCATGATGAAGGGCAGCAGACAACCACATGAGCACTTCTGTACTACTTCTCTACTCCTTACCCTCAGGAGAAATTCAATTCAGCAGCAAAGATAAAAGAGGTTTCTTAAAGGTTTTTGAGTTTTGCATCTTAAAGACTCAAAAAGACACAGCATTTTTCACCAGCAGAAAGAGAAAATTTGGAGGACAGAGCACAGGCCTGAGTTCTGGAACCTCCAATGAGACGGAAGATCAGGACAGGCATTTATTGCAAGAGATCTTTAGCACTAAACAGAGGACTAACGTATTTCAAAACACTGACATCTTAACTACCACTATACTGAAATATCAAGTAAATATCAATAAAAAAGGATGAATCCACTCATAATTGTACAATGTTAAATTGTAAAATGTTAGCAGCATGAATGTTGAATACTCACATATACCTATCCTAATAATTACAGAAGCAATGGTATGACATCACCTACTAATAGATTTTCAAGTAAAATATTAGTGTTTTGGCACAATTAATCTTATTCTCCGATTTTGAAAAACTAGTGCATACCCTGTGTGGTCAGGAATGTGTCATGATCAACGTGTCGTGTGCCAATGTGTCATGACCAGGCCTTGTAAGGTGACAATTTTCTCAGTGATACGATGTTACACAAGTGTCATCATACTCTTCTCATGTTCAGGTACTCCATGACACCTCTCCCTTACACTTCCTCAAAAATTTTTCCCAAGTGTCCAGGAATAAATTCACCTTTACTGAACAACAGCAGCCTTAGGAACAACTGCATAAGCAAGGTGTACCTAATCACTACAATTAACATGTTATCTAGATTTGCTCAAATTTACTGTAGCTCACAAAATGTCTCTGGCAATGCACCTACTACTGGTGGAGCAGTTTGGTCAAAAGCTGTAAATTGCAGAAATATTTCTTAGTACAGCTGTTTCAATGTTCATCCCATGTAGGAGCTGCATTACCGTGAAAAAACACATACTGGTTCTTCATGTGGCAGAACTTTTATTTAGAGGGAAATTATAACTTTTGCATTTACATGGCACCAATTATATACAGTACACTTTCCATGATAAGAATTATGATGCTGTTCACAGAAAGGTATCAAATTTGAGATAAATAATGCATAAGCTAAAATATACAAACCAGGGGTGGAGGTGAAACTATTGGCCATTTTTAATTATCTATAGAAGAATTTCAAGGAATAATGTTTATTCAATGTTCAAAAACTTTTAACAAACTTCTAGTAAAGTTAATTGAAATATTTATAATACTATTCCGTTGTTGCACAGTATTTCCAATATACAATCAAGAAGATGCACAGAACACAACACTTAATATGAAAAAACCTATTGCACCCACAATTTAAAGGTTTCACTGCCTTTTGGATGCTGCACTACCATATTTATATAAACATTTACAACACTTCAGTAAACACAAAGGTTCTAAATGTAGTGCAGCATTATGGGGGGCCATTTTCAGCTCTTAAAATAAATGTTAAATGCCCATATACTGTACCATTTATTTTAAGCTGATGGATTAAGCTGTAATCCTTAAGTCCTACTGTGAGTAGCAAACACACTTTTTCCCCATGTTCAGAAGATTACCATCCCTCTGATTATATAGTTTCTGTTCTGAAACCTAAACTGTCATTTGCTTCATTGTCATTTTGGCATTTTGCCTCAGTGCTTTTAACAACTATTCCTTATATTACTTTTCAATGGCCTGTTAAGTAGTCCTGTGTAGAATCTGAAGCAAAAGAATCTGCATCTTCATTATCAGAGTCATCACTACTGTCATCAGCGGCTGGCTCTCCCGTCAGCGCTATGCGGGCATAGTCATCAGTGTCTATAGACTTGCAGAAGTGAATGGCATACTTCAGTTTTTCCTCTAGCACCTGCTTACAGGAATACCTGGGCAGCTTCAGGAGAAAGAAGCACGTGTATGACTCGGGAAGGAAGTGGTCTGGAGGATTATATTTATCCAATACCTGTTAACAAAAAAAAGAAAAAAAGCATTATATTTTTGATTCACTGTCCAAAACATAAATAAATATCGAAATAATAACTGGGATTTTTTTTTTTAGCAGCATGTTGTATTTTTGATTCTGATGCTGAAGTTTCTTAGAAGAACAATGAAGAGACCAAATCCATTTTTCCTACACTAAATCAATAAATAAAAACAGACATGTATGAGCTGCTTTGACTATGAACATGTGGTTGGGAACAATCTAAAAAAGACTGGTTTACTTCAGAAGCTATCAAAAGATGATCTGAAGATTGTGTGGTTTTAATTTAGCTGAAATTATTAACTAAACTGAATGAAATGCTAAATAAATGCCAGCAAAAACAGTTGACTGACAGTGGAAAACTATCAAAACTCACAGAAACAAGTGCCTGGCAAATTAAATGAATATCCACTTGTCAAAGTCAAGAGAGAAGAATAGTTTTATACATTATATAACTGTTATAGACATTATTCAACTGTTGCACTGTTTAATCTACAATGTAAAGCTGCAAAACAGTTTAATGAAATCAGGCCGGTCTTTTGTTATGTCATGCTGCTACTTCTCCACTACCAGCTTTTGAAGATGCCCCCAACTTTCCCCATCTCACACACCTTACCTGAATAACAAAGTCCCTCCCCCTGAAGTCTGCAATAGTCCTGGGCAGCCTTGTTCTGCCCCACACAAAACGCAGGAAGAGAGATCGCTCTGTGTTGGAGAAGGATTCCATCACTTCCCAGAACCACTGTATCAAGGAAGCAGTTGGTTCAATGCCTTTGTAAGTTGCTACAGATTTCAGGAGATGAAGTGGAATATCTGGGCTTCCACATACCTGAAAAATAAAATACAGTGATAGGCTACACAAGGCTGATCAAATCAATTCCAGGTGATTTGTTCCCTCCCTTCTTTTAAAATATTTAATCAACTTTTACACTGACAAACTGAGCATTCAAATATTTGAAATGCCGTGCATAGTCCCCTTGTACAATAATACTAAATATACATCTTCCCATCAGGCAACAGTAATGAACTTTTTTCATATTCCTGAACTTAGGACAAGTATCTCCAATTTACTTCCTAGATCACTGGCATGAAATCACTGGCATGTGGGGGTTTTTTGGTTTTGCTTGTTTGTTTCTTCCTGAAACAATTCATTACATCACTGCTCAGCTATATCAAAATAATTTTACTAACACAAAGAGGGCAATTAAACATTTTCTAGTCTTTCCTTGAACTGAATGTTTCAACCACACAGCAATCATTGTAAACAGCACTTAATGTGGAGTTTGTATTAGTAAAACAAATGAGTGAATAATCTCACTCCAAGTTAATCTGACAGAAGTAACAAAGCAGAAATTGATACCATAGTTTCCAGTTCATATCCTGTAAAGAGTGAAAGCAGAGGAACTGGAACAACACGGGCCATCCCCTCACGAACTGCTGCAACCTGTTCGTCAAATTCATGAAGCCTGCAAAGACACATTTTCAGAGTTTCTGTGAATGTCATTTCTAGCAATTATTTATAGCAATTACTGTGTTACCAAAGCAACTTTAACCATTCTCCTCAAACGTCCAGCTGTGTGCCAAGGAACATTAACAAACATTTATCACAAGATACTTGACTTTCTACACTAATTCCTATTTCACAGCAAGTTCAATATGTAGGAGGTATCTCCCAATGTTTTAGATATTTTATTTCCAGTATTATTCATGTTCTGTGCCTTGCAAAAACAAACCAATACCCCATTTGGAAATAATATGCTCTTGGAAAAAGAGCAGCTGTATCTTGAAACTTCAAACACTCTCACCACTAGACAGACATAATGGTAAAAAAAAATTGGGTCTGAACCAAAATAGGATGTCTGAGGGGACAGTAGGTTTTTTAATTCAAGACAGGCACAGATAAGTAACATTTTGCTGCTTCTGATGCCACACATGATTTGTGCTTTGCTTATTTTTTTTCCCTGTCAAATAATTTCTGAGATGTTTTACAGAGCCCTCCAGAGCACAGACATCTCTTACGAGTGCTGTCCTCAGGCTAGTCATCACCAAAATAAACAAAGATGTCAGGACAAGTTTGGTCTTTTGCATCCATTTTTCCACATGGGTTCTATGCAGGTGCTAGTTTTCCCTCTCAAGGGCTTCATACAGTTAAAAAACTTGATACTTAACATAACCTTAAAGTGTTTCTCCACAAGGCCTTTTAACTGTAAAATTGCTTTAGAATTGCTCATGTCCTCTGAGGACAGCCAGAACTGACAAGACAGCAAAGCCATTTCTTCAAAGGAATATCAGCTTCAAATGAAATTTCTCTATTTACTGTCAGAAACAGGTCTAAATATTGGTTCATAACCATTTACAGTGGGGAAAAACAAAGGCTGTAATTCATAGTTGTTGGCAGACACTATAACTACAAACTAAAAAGCAAGTATATGAGACTGTGATAGAGTCTTGCTCAAGCACTCTCTAAAGAAGAGTGGAGTGAATAAAACAAGCCTGAACCAGTTTCTTATCCAAATTATCTAAATTTACGTATTTCAGTAGGCACTAGGCCCACTGCTTCAGATACAAGATGCTTATGATTGTTTCTGAGACGTACTCATCTAGATTAGCTACCTGGCCATATAAGCATCCCACGGATTTCTGTGCAATGTTCAGCTTTTGGCACCCCTGGGTGTGCATTGATGTCCTACCCAAGGAATGAACATTTTGGTTTGTGCATTCCAACCTGGGGTAAGAATTCAGCCGATACTGCCCTTGACTGCAGTTGATGACATGAAAAAGTATTTGTGCAGCAGTACTAGATCTAAGCTCTTTGTTAAAAGATCAAGCCTATTATTTTAGGCCATAGGAAGAATTAGATGCATGGGATATTTCTCCACCAGTAAAACTGGCTGCCAAAACGGCTTTGTCGGGACAAATCTAGAGCCATACCTGCTTGTTTATTTTGCTTCCTAAAAATTAAGATTTTTCTCCTTGGCTACAATAAGTGAAATCAGAAAATCAACAGTGTAATCACATGAATATATTAAAATACTTGTATATAAGAGGCTAAACTAGCATATTGTTTAACAGCTGATATATATATTTTTAAAAGAAAATGCATATTGCTATCAGTAATTTTAATTATTTATTCAACAAACCTGTAGTTTATTGCCAGCCTCACATATTCTGCTCTATTATCCAGTGTAATATGGGTGTACTTGGAACTCAGCTGAATATCTTGACCGCTTGCATTAGGCACAGTGAATGGGAGGCTCATAGCTTCAAATTCTTCTGAAGTAGCTTCATTGTCTCGAATGTACATAAGCCCAGGAATAAAATCTTTATCAACCTTTGAAAGTAAAAAATCCAAGTTAAAGTCAGTTTACTAGCACTATACAAGAGCATCTCTTGCATACCAAAAGCAGTGCATCATGTGTCACCTACCAAAAGCTTTGACAAATGTCTGACCACAATTCATCTAACTTGAATTCAAAGCCATAAAATTTCATTAGGTTGGATGTGGGAGAGTGCACATATTCTAGATTTCAGTCTTTCTGGAGGGCATTTGCCCTCCAAAAGAAACTGTATTGTATAAGAAAATGGATTTAAAGCTTAAAAGTATAATCACCCCTACCAGCACTGGGTTTGGTACAAAAGGAATCCCCTCACTGACAAGTAAATGACTCAATGCTTTTACAGTAAGTACATTTCTACATGACAGTATTTGAGAAGGAACTTTTCTTCATAATGAAGACCTAAGTCTTACTCCACGTTTACTGAGCTCAGTAAACAGAAACTGAAAGCTTGTGAATTCAGTATGTGAGCACAAACTAGTAGTAGTTTGAATTTATTTTCTTTTACTTCAAAACAGTGCAGGCGCATGCCCTCAAATCAGTTATTGCATCTTGGTATAACAGACAGTGACAGCTACAGAAAGGTCTACTGGGAAGTAGGAATTCAACCACAAAGATTGTCTAGTCAAACCCATGAGAAGATTTGAGAACGCTCTAGAATTCAAATAGATTATTTAACTACTCTTGAACAACCTAAATTTACAGTTTTAACAGTCAGTACAAATCATCCTCATACAGTGGCTCAAAATAAAGAAGGCCAGTCAAAATACAAGCACATAAAAACCAGGGAAACTAATCACTTGAGAAATTTATGCTAGAGTCTGCTTGTCCTCTGTAAGCTACATCCTACCGAGGACCTTCCTTCTCACCTCACTGAGATCAGCAATTGTTAGGTTCATTCCTGCAAGCTGTTTCCATACTGGCTCAGCCAGGTTGAGGCTCAGAGGGCTGCCAGTCCGGATAGCAATGCCCAAAAGTACACCTGTAAGTTTAAACATAATTTATTAGTTTTGTTAGATTCCCAATATTCTGACTACACATAAAGCACATAGAATATCACAGATTTGCTAAGAAATTACCAAGAAAGCGAAACATGTTCATATGCAGGAGTGACTTGGCAGCAGGATTTAATAGGAAACAATCTCTGTTTGCTCCAGATTCATCTCTTCCATTTGGTGTCACAATTAATAGAGGGGTCAGCCCATTCTGAAGTTCTTCACACATTTCTGCTATTGATTCACTATAACCTCCACCACAATCATCCACAGATTCACCTTGGAGAAGAAAAAAGGCTCAAAATTAAATATTGTTTCAAAAATAACTGGAGTATTGAAACAAACTGTATTTCCTCAGTGGGGATAACTGAATAAACAAAAGTTTACTAAAAGCTGCAGAGTTGTATCCCTTCATATGAAAACCCTAGAAGTTTGGCTCTGTATTTGGATGTTTCTAGTTCATTGCAAAACGTATTATTTAGGAGATTATACGACATATCACAGTGCCAAAAATACTATTTTGACAGAGTGCAACTAATATTTTGTGCTGTATGCTAATCACAATAAAATACAACAGAAATAGAAAAGAAATAGTGTTGCTCTGTTTTTTAAGAGTGGCATTTTAAAGTAGGTATGTTTTATTTAGCCCATATACAATAGACAGAATGGCTCTTCAATCTAAAATATTCTTCATTAAAAAGCTCTGAGTGATAGGTGAATTGTAAAAACTACCCTACCAGTAAAACTAGCTAGCCAGGATTATTTACAAATTCAGACAGCTGAAAAATTAAGTTTACGTTTTGCAGAATGTTTGTTTTTAGCAGAATAGCTGCCCCTGGAACCTGAAGAGAATTACACACACACTTCCAATAATCTTGAGGGGTTTTATAAACTCATTTTGACAGGTTTTTTACCTCCCAACATTTTAAGCACCTTCCTCTGCCTACACACATACATTGTTTTTCTGTATCCCTTTCTTCCTTCCTTCAGGTACTCCAAAAGAGTAAATCCCAAGAAAACTGGAAAGTTAAATGCAAAGTAGGAAGGGGTGGGCTGTTGAGAATTTTCTTACCAACAAACTTGACTTTCCAAACACGATGAGGAAGCAGAAGGCTATCAGGGCTAAAGGAGCTCATTTTTGCACACATCTGTCCAAACACTGACTTTGTACCATCAGGTCCAGCCAGTCCTCCTTTACTCCTGGAACGTTTTACCTATTGAGTAAGCACATTATAAAAGTCACTGTAAGAACATATATCAGCTGGCATCACTGTGCAGACAAATAAGGAATTTTCAGTTCCCCCAACTACCAACACCTTATCTTTAATTTCCAAGAGTTCTTTGTTCATCTGTCACTTATCAGGACTATATCTGTTCATCTTTAAAGGAAAATGGAAAGACAGAGGGATAGCAAAGATGAAGTCTGATGATAAAGACTTCTTCTCTTGTTTCTGAAGAAGTGACCAATGACTTGGCAAGTTCAGTTTTTCTGATTTCAGTCCTTTTAGTTAATTCATCCTATCTCTATTCATAGATTCAATTGACAAATTTGGGTAAGTTTTTCACGCATGAGAGAGATTAGAGACTGTGCTGGTTGGCCAGAAAACTGAATATGTGTTATTCTTATATTCATTAATGGTAACGACGGAATATGCATCTATGATACTCACTGGAAGTCTCTAAAAACGAGTAAATACTATCAAAATACATATGTATATAGATACACAGGTAATGTGTTCTTAGGCACCTACAGAAAAAGTGTATTTTAATATTTGATGGAGATCTCTGAGATTGGCATGCAAGTAAATTTCCATGGATTTTGCTGCAAGAGATGCACACAGAGAGGGTAAGAACACAAAAAGTATTTCACTAGAATAGACAGGAAAGAAATGGAAAGTGAACAGAGAGCTGGACAAACACAAGGTTGGTTTTTTTCCCCTTGGTGTTCTTACAATTTATATTCTCAACCTGTCCTTACTGCAAAGGGACTCCTACATGCACACAGATCACCAGTATCCGTGAGATTGTTCATTCAGAAATAACCCAAAGTCATCCCACTAAACTATATTTAGACACACTACAAGCTACAGTGCATCTCAAAATCCAGTTGTTCTCATGCTGCATATTTCTGAAGGCTTTGGATAAAAAATCCACCAGATTTCTTTCAGGTTTTATTGAAAGGCTGAGACACCTAAATCCTCAGATGTAAGATGTTCTCTATCAGCACAAGCTGGTTTTAATTCAATGGATTTCTGAGAATTGTATGTCCAGGAGGTTTTAAATTGAGAAACTTGTATTAGTCTCAAGCAGCTTGAAAAATACTAGCCATCCCATGAGACACTCTTCAACCCAGAAGAATTCTCTCCCAGAAGTTGGAAGAAATCTAGTACATAAAGCCATGCACTCAGACACCAACAAAAAAGGTTTACAAAAGGTGACAGCTTCTTAGTTGGAATCAGCTAAGAAAGAGAAATATATACAGTTATCAGGTAAGACAGAACTATGAAGAAAACAAACACAATTCAAAGATATGTCACAAAATCACCAGAAGAGGTAGAGAAGTATCAGTGTAATAATTAAAAACACACAGACACAGTTCTCACCTCCACCCTGAGTTTCAGTTTTCTGTGCTCAAACTTAAATGGTACAGAATAAATAGAGTACAAAAAGATGAAGAGTAGAGAAAAGACTATTCTACACAAGCAGATAAAAAAATCTTAGCCTGATCAGTGTAGGAAAATGAAGGCTATCATGAAATTAGTGTCCTTCACAAGTACATTTGATAAGGGAGAAGACAATAACCACGAAGGAGGGATGTTATTTAATTTGAAATGACACTCGAACAAATCATTAATTCATTCATATGGTGTGCCTACTTTAAGATCAGATCATTTTTACTCATCATGTTAGTGAGATTGCTATAACCCACATTTCATAAGGAGTCCTTGTGAGGAGGAAGAAACTGGTCTTGAAGTGGTATTTCATATATCTATACGTATCACATTCCTCCCTTGAGAGTAAAGAACATTAAACCAGGAGATTCTTTGCCATATTTCATTCATGAAAGTAGACATTCTCCTTAAAAACTGAAATTTGCTTCCTTTTGAAAAGGAAGAAATTCATTTCAGCTGCTGTGCAAAGACATGTTTTAACAGCATTATGAAAGTATCTGCTTATAGGTCAAAACACACTGTCCATTTGACACTGCATGAATTACACCAGAACTTAAATGCTTAAGAAAATCTGATCTGCTACTATGAGGGTCAGTAAGTAAACCTGAGCACTGGAATCCTGTCTAGACACATAACTGTTAATTCACTTCTGGCTTAGTTTTTGACTGCTTATATTACGCCTCTCCAGAACAAGGCCCAGGTGCTGTTTTGGAACATTTTACTTAATGACTGCTCCCAAAAAGTAGTATGGATTAACTTGTATGAAATTTGGTTTCTTCTGCCCTATGCAGTCCTGCAACAGCATCCCATACTGTCTCTGTGCATCCAAGTTTGCCTTCATGCTACACCTCAAAGCATAAAGTATCTACACTCAATTTCATGCTATAGAAACACCAGGCTGGCACTTAGTTGAGTTACAGTACAGCCACTGCATTGTTTTTCACACACCCTGAGCAGAAAAACTACAGAAAACTACCTTGTCTCACCATTACAATGTTCCCAACAGAAAAGACCCAGGGCCAAGCAGTACGTAAGGTGAATGTAATCTACTCTAAAGGAATCTGGTCCCTGTAACACTGGACCCCTCCAGGAAAAGGGAGTGTTGGTTTGCTCAGTTCTACACCGCTGTTATCTTCAGTTCTGGTACTTCCAAAGAAACCACTAAACAGCAAGGGGTGCTGAGGATGTATTGGAAAAAACAAGTCAATACCTGGAAAACAAGTATAAATTAAAAACTCATGTGGCTTTTTTTATACCAAGGAAGATGAAGTGAATTGACTGCACCATATAATTTATAAACTGCAAGAAGAGTCTTCTGAAAGTCAAGGGATCTTAAAGCCCAGCTGCACTTTAACTTACAACTGCAAATAAGATGAAAATTTTTAACACTGACATTTAACTTTTTTGCGACTAGGTAAAGCAGCTTAGAATCTTCAATTAAACATTATAAAGGATCAAACAGTTTCAGAATCCACATTTTCATTCTGAGCAAAAGCTAGCTCAAGAAATTGTAAGCCATACTTGGTACTGTTGTAATCAGGCCAGATTATGAACATGACCCTTTGTAGTCTTCACTTGGCTAAATTGACAGACTTAGTTACAGCAATATTTTATTTCCCCCAGAAAGTATGAAGAAGGGAAGCTGCCAGTTCTTTTCTAGGGTTCAAGACAGATTTAAATAACAAACTGAAATACAAGAGAAAGCCTATCTCAATTAATGAAGGAGGACACTAGGAAACGATCCCAAAACCTACTCATCACTTACTTCCTGCTTAAAATACCAGCAATATTTATTGGACTTTCTGAATTCACACACTTAAAAAGTAATTTAAAAATCTCTGGTACTCTCTTCAGCTTCCCAAATAATACAGTTCGACTCAATAAGTAAAAACTTAGTGATTGTATGATTCTAATAAACTAAAACAACACATTTTAATCACAGAACATTAGCAAGAAATTTTAAATGTCCACAGAAAATGGCAACGAAGTAGAAATAGGGTACAGCCAAAACAGGATGTATTTCTGTTCGCTAAAAGAAAATAACAAGTTTAAATTTTCACAATTTCTTCACTCTAACCTCACAAATGGTAGATTTTCTTACTTTTTGCAATATTAAGGAAAAAAAAAACAAACCCAAAAAAAAAAAATCCCCACCACAACAGGAAAGAAATGCATGAGGACTCTAAGATCAGGCTGAGTCCATTTAAATGAAAACAATGTTTTACATTCAGTGTTACAGAACTATCTATGGAAAAAAGACTTATCTGGCCTAAGGCACAACATCACATTTTCTATCATTAATGATAAAGAAAAAAGCCCTTTTGTATCAAAGACATTTGCAATCAATAGGACTACATGTGATGACCAGCAAAGGACAAGAGTTTATCAGCCTGAATTTTAACTATATTCAAGAGCTTTCTTTCCTTGCCTTTTTTTTTTTCTTACCCTTCTTTTTTTTTCAGCCTTCAGTCAGCTGAGCATTTGGAAAGGTAAGAAAAGCATCAGAACCACTACTCTCTCAAACTATCTAATGTAGTGAGTTCTGAAAAGGCAGTCCTTTATCAAGCAGGACATACTTTGCTCATTAAGAGACTAAATCATTCACTTAACATTTCAACAAGGGTCACCCTCTCCCCAAACAACTACAGTATGGATAAAAACATACTGAAAAGAATATATGCAGCCCTAAAACTGCATTCACTTCTTTATTGTTTGATTCTCTGATAAAAATTCAACTCTTTAGCACTCAGATACCAAACAGCTGAAACAAAAAAAAGGGCTTTGACCAAGAAAGCACTCTGGGCTAAGCATACAGAAAGTAAATCAGAACTTCAGCTTAAGATACCTGTATCCGGTTGAGCTCTACAACTGGCCCATGCTGACGATCTCTCACCATAGTTGCTTGCACAACTTTTCTGAAAGCTGCCTCCTAAAAAACAAAAACAGATAATGGCAAAACTGAAATCAAGTAAGAACCCAGCACATATTTTGCAGATAAACACATAGTTCAACCCAGGAAAGCAAAAAGCAACAGAATATGAAGGTGCAAGATGTTAGCCAAGGATCATGCTATTTGTGCTAATACGATGCATGTCTGAAACACAGAGGATACTAAAGAAGAAAGTCTCATCTGTATCACTCAAAACCATGGCTTGAAAGGTTGCACTGCACCCAGATACAATTATTAAGCAACCAACATATTGCTGAGTACGAGTACAAATTAGCTTATACCAGAAAAATGTAAGTATATAGAGAATGACAATGAAAAAAGCCGAAGATAAGATCATCTTGCTATGGAAAGCAATAAATAAACAACAAATAAAAACTAAAAAAAGCCCCAACCCTTTTAATGCAAATTCAAGCATTGAGGTTCCCTCACTAAATATTTGGATATAATTTTACAGCCAATTTCAAGCAAGATTAAGAAGATCTTTAAGTCTTTAGAATCTGTGAAGATAAACTTGACTTAAATGCCTGGATATGAATATGGTATCACAACCTTTGATGCCTCATGAATGCTTCTGATGTATTTATGCCTGATATCCCATTTTATCTTATGTCTGAAGCCTTTCTGTAACTATTCTAGAGACTCAAGTAAATTAGGTTGAATGTGCCTCCTGCACACACATCCTTATGTGTAAGATTATGTACGTAAGGACTCACAATTAATAACATTAACAAATAAAAGTCTCATGAACAGAACAGCGAGGATTTCCTTTCTTGTTTAGGTTTTGATGACTTCCCTGAGTCTGTGAAGTATGTACACAGCTTGATTGTTCTACTACACAATTTTACTGGAGTTTAGAGAAAGAGACCTTGAGACAACAGATGCTAAGAAGTCTAGTTACATGCCATGTGTCTTAGTTAAGGACACACAACAGCACTGCAGGGGGAAACTTAACCAATTCTCTTCTCAAAGATCTCTCCCAGCAGATTTTGTCTGTTTGTATAACGTTTTCTTTTTCAGTTAGACAAATTACTATGACAGTGAGAAAATTCACACCCAAAACTGATGATTATACTGAAGGCAAATCATGTTTTTATGGCTTATCATATCTGAAGTTTTGAATAAGTGTTGCGGCTTTGAAGACTTACAGTTATCTCCCATTTTCTTCATGATTGACTTAACTATAAAAATCCCCTTTCTTTACCACTTGAGATTGAACTCCTAGGTATTCTATTTTCAATTTTAGCTCAGTCTAAAACAAGTTTGTACTTCCACAGAGCTTTGCATCAACTAGTATATCACCTGACCTTGGTAACTGAAATACAAACAGGTATGAATTGGTCATTGTCTCCTATCTTACATTTTTTTCCAGGATTATCATCTACTGAATATTCTAGAAGAATCCAGCTATACTACAAACTGAAGATTTACAGTGCGAAGTTATTTTTGAGATCAACACACAAAAGTACTTATAATGAAGAACTGAGAAAAACACTGTAGAAAGAACACAAAGAAAGAAGTTTGCATCATCAGAATGCAAATATCTGATATACAGCTTACAGAACGAATTGAGACATACAGCTCTTTTTTCTTCAGAAACAACTTATACAACTTATACTTCTCCGTTACAGTTACAAATCTCTCCCTTAGAAACATTCTGATAAAATACCTTTCCCTGTGATATCAGTATTCCCCGTAATGTGTCAAACCCAACTGAGGGTCCTTGGCCAGTTTCATCAAGTCTTCCTTCAAGATCGAACATTGGAATGCAAGGACAGAAGAGTTCTGAAATGTGATGCAGGAGCAGAAGCCTGTTTCTTAATGAAATGATGGGAATTTCCTGCAGATGATTGTACTCCATAGGAACCTAGGATAAGGCAATGATATCCAAATGTAACTTAGAATTATTATATACTTTATTTTATCAATAGAACAACATTCTTTAGATTTGTAGGTAAACTTGCATTAGAAATTCAGATGTTTGCTTATTCACACTGTCAAAACTTCATACATGGAGTTCAGTTGTTTATAAAAGATACTAACAGTGTCCATCTAAACTGAACCAAGTATTGTATGATGGCTAGAATACAAGTGCTGTTCTGTATTTTACAATTTATCCATAAACAAATACATTTTACATCCTGTCATCACTACTTCCAGGCACAGCTGAAATACAGAATATTCTAAAAATAAGTCTTCTCAATATAAAGCAAGCAACTAAGAACTCCCTTGGAAGGCCTAACATTTTCATAGCTGCAAGGCAGAATTAAATTCCTGCCAATTTTCAAACTGAGTTACTGTTCCAGATTTGGATTAAAAACTGAATGAAGAGGCTTTTTCAGCTCAGAAAAATGGAATCCTTTGGAAATCCAAAAGTAAAACAAAGTAACTGGCTCAAACTTGAAGTCAAACCAAAGCACACTGAGCTTATGCAGGGATTTGGAAAGGAAACACATCGACTGAAAGGTTGGCAATAACCACACTAAGTATGTCTAAAATCTGAGTTCAATAAGCCAAAAATATTACCTGTGTAGGGAGCTTGCCAGCATTAGCAGGTTTACTGGTTGACCAAGCTAAAGTATGTGCTGAGCCACAGGCTACTCTGTTGATCTTTTTACCCTGAAGTGCTGCAACCAGGCGTGGTCTTTGGATGGCATTAGTTGTTCCATCTCCAAGCTGCCCTTCGTCATTATCTCCCCAGGTATACACTTCCCCTAAACCAACAAAAATAATTTATTATCCTGAAGCTAACATAAAAGCTTTTTGCCTTTTTTTTTTAAAATTAGCAATCATTTAACCGGATGAGGCCTTGGGCTGTAAGATTTCTAGAACTGACAAGATTTCTAGGACTGATGGCCATCCTGAAATCCACTATCTAGTGCAGATAAATCTTGATTGACACAGTTTGGTCCCGGCTCTATAGAGCAACTAGCATAAGGTGCATTTCTTTCCTCATAGTTTGTGTAACTGAAAGGTTCTGTTCTAGAATAGAAGGAGATGGTAGAGCAGAAAAGTAACAGAACATCAGGAACAGTCTGTATTTGATACTTTCATAGCAAAAGCAAAGCCAATATGAAAAAATAAAAATTTAAAAGGCTTAATATTTTGTATGAGACAAAAATCCTATAATAAGCTGTATTACTAGAGAAGATATTAAAATAGGTGCTTGCTGTTGCAAGATAATTGGGAAATACTTTCAAAGTAACAACCTTGTTCCTGAGCATTCATTTTCTGCAGCTATATTCATTACTCACATTCATTTTCTGCATCTATATTTCACTAGCACCTATAAAACACTCTGTTATTGTGCAAACTTGTTACTTGTAGGAGTGAGTCTGCTACAAAGAATATTCACTACCTCAACCTGCTATGTAGGAAGCAATATTGTTTGTGCAGTGCTTCATTTAGCGAGTCAAACACTTCAACAAACTCACAAGACCCTGCAAAAAAACAAAAGCCAAATCCATTCAATGCTACTGCTTCACCATTCTGTAATTACCTTTAGAGCTCTATATTTTTCTTTGATCATCAGTGTTTATGCAACTTGAATTATTTAATTTTTACTAACTTAGTTCTATGTGATCACTTTAAATCAATGTTATGCTTGCTGCTCAAGAAATATGCAACATCTGCAAACACAAAATATAACCATGCACACAGAGAACCAGCGTTTTTAGCAAGGACAACCTACCAACAGTTGACTAAAAGATAAAGTTTCAATTTTTTCAAATTCAGTGCTAAGAACTAAGTGAATTATTTGATTTTTATACCATCTTCAGTGCAGCAAACACAGTGCAAAGACCCCGTAGCAATTGCAATAACTTTCTTTCCTTGAAGTCCCTGCACTTGTCGTGGTCTTCTAACATGATCATCAGATCCATGGCCTAAGCGATGATAATCTCCCTTGCCCCTGCACAGAGAAGTAAACATTTAAAATCCATGTTGTAACTGTGGAAAAAAATGTAATGACAGGCTATGTCTGACATTTGACCTGTAGATGTACTTATGAAGTCCAGTACCAAAATATTCTCCAAACATTCAACATTAATCATCCCTAGTTTGTATGGATGCGGTTCTGCTGACTCAGTACAGATTCTTACACCTCCAATACAATGTTCCTACTTAATCTGTGTAGTTCCTTTTACTGCTTTTCCAGGCGGTGGTCTTATTTTTAACTCTTAAAGGAGTCAAGTATTAGAAGCATTCATCTGCAAAGCCAGTGTATTTACTGATCTCAGAGACTGGAACTTCATACAGTGTAAGGACACCTAAATGACATACAAACAAGGTAGCTGAGGGAAGCTGGGAAGGTATTTTGCTAAGTCTTTTAAAACATTTCAGTCTAGTAGTTTAAACTACAAAATTTGGAATGGTGTAAGGAAGATTAAAACAATGAATTCTAAAATAAAATTCTCAGACTACAGCCACCACAAGCTAGACACAATTTTGATAATACATGAGAATGTTATTTATGCTATCACCTTCCACCCTGCATGACACTTCATGCTTATAATTCTACTGACCTCCTTGGAAGTTCTGCATCTTGCAGTGGTCAATGTCTGGAATGACAACCCTGTGCTTAGGTTTCCAAGATAAAATACTTGGATTTTTCAGTCGTGGCACTAGAAAATGTTCCCCGAAGTGGTAGATTTTATTACTAATCAAGACACAGGAACTCAAAAAATTTTTGAAAGAGAAGATCAAAACAGTGAAAGAAGTGTAACACTGATACCTGTTACAGACAAGGTGACATCTGACGCTGTCGAAATAACCAATACAGAATACTTACCATGTATATACGGCTCCAGATTTGGTAAGGGCCACAGAAAATTGTGATCCACATTCTACTTTAACCACTCCAAGGCCTGTGAGGGAATCAATCTAGAAAAATAAAATCAAATGAAAATCAAATGAGTTAATTAAGGAGACTGTAGACAGAACTGCCTGAAGTAAAATATAACATGCTAGTGTATATCTATATGTATATTTACACATTAAAATGTTTATGTAGATAATTTAGAAGAACTCCACTCCTTTCATCCTTCTACCATTTACTGCTTAAATACTTAAATACTAAAAAGGAGCTCAAATTTCACAAACTGTTGAAGGTCACGTCAAGTACATTTTGCCCATAGTTACTCTGCAGTTGCCCTGAGTAGAAACAATAAGGCTTTGTCTACAAACACTCATCCTTAGTTTGTATGACATGGATGTGACTCTGCTGACATAATAAAAATATTTCTGTCTCCAGCAGATTCTTCCTATTTATTTTATGTAGGACCTTATGCTGCTTTACTATCAGTCCTATAGGACTGACTGATGAAATATAAACAAGCTATTTTCACATTATGTTACATCATGCTGGAAACATTCGGAAACAGAACGGGGATACCTGGACCCAAGTAATTAAGTGTGTTTCTGGATTTAGGATCTAAAATCCACTGTGCATAGGTATACACAGTGATAGACATTTCTCAAACACAAGCAACATTCATCTTCATAACACATGCTGGAATTCAAATTTAATGGCTACATGGATTTCATATGTAACATGTGAAGAAATTCCAAGTCAACCATGCATTCATAGAAAGGGTTTAATATAAAGTCACATTGCTTTCCAGTGAACTGATACCCCTTTCTGGAATGACCTTATGACTACTGTAAATTTATTAACACAAAGGAACATGAAGATTCCTTGGCAAAACCTAATGTTTTGACAGGAGCCAAAATTAAAATGAGAAATATTGTTTAAACCAGCAACATTTTTCAAAAAAAACCCTTCAAGTGCAACTTTAACAGCCAGCACAAAACTTAAAGACTTATTATTGTAGCCTACAAAGTTCATTCTTAGCAACCACCAGAAAAATCCTGATGTCCCAGGATGGGTGAAAGTTTGCACATATTGACAAATCTGTCTTCAGCATTCTCCATCAACATCACAGTTTCTAAAGAAATGAAGAAGTTACACAGAAATACCTTCATTGGTACTTTACAGCCATCACTGCCTCCTCTCCCAAGTTTTCCATAATCTCCATCACCCCAGGACCAGACTGTATCATCATCAGTGAGGCACAGTGTCTGTGCATCTCCACTGCCACAGGCTATATCAATCACACGGTAACCCTGGAGAGCTTCCACCTGGAATGAAATCACACATTTTTGTTCACCATAAAAGACTCAGTCATTTAGCTTCACAAAAGATGACAAACTCAGCTTGGAGAGGTGATGACTGGAACTACAAGTCTGAAACAGCAAAGGAACAAGGAAATAAAGGCAACTCTAAGAGCTTTGCTCTTTTCAAACCAGCAAAATGAAAACCAACTATGTATTCTAAATACAGGATTTATTTTATTTAATTGGTGAACTAGTTAAATTTTTTTACCTCAGTGTCAGGGAAAACAATTAATACACAACATCTAAGGTTACCAAAGGCTGTATTCTGTTGAAATAATTTCAGGCTCTCTGGGCCTGTACTGAATACAGTAAGTGGAAAAAAATGCCTTATTTTCAAGTAGTCTTTTACTAGTTTACAATTTTTGAGCGCTTGCATCATAAGCTGAATTTGGTCGACGTCTTCTGAAATGATGCCATCTAGTGGTGAAGCATGGGATTTGGAATCACAAAGTAAAAGGCTGGTGACCCACATATCCTTGCCTATCCTTGCTACTACTTGAAATAGATTCCAGGTGGCACAATCCATCATCCAAAGCAGCACGAAACTTCACATATTTCAATTCATCTACAGGTTACCTATTTTCATACTCACACAGAACATGCAGGGTAGGGAAAGGAAATGTGGGCAGACCTTGTTTTTTGGGGGAGTCAGGGGAACAAGAACATCTGGATACAGGTGATAAGGTCCCAAAGGGGACTAAGATGCATGATACCTCATCTCACAGATTGAAACACTGGAAAAAGTTAATGCTTGTAACAACAGAAATACATACACAGAGCTATGAATAAAACTAACAAACTAACATTCAGTTTGATACAACCAATGCCATCTTGACCTTTGCTGTATTTTCAGCAAGCGAATGCAGGAAGCAAAATGAATTCTCATTTCCAAGGCAGAGTGGTTTTCTTAATACCATTATTTTGACTAAAATCCTTTAAAGAGTCTCGTTCACAGGAGTACAACAGTCTGAATTACAACTGTCAGCTATCAGTATAGGCATTCTTCTTACTTTGCACACTGTCCAAGTTCTCAGATTTACTACTTAAGAATCAAATGAAAACAGCTACCTTCTTCATCAAAAATTGCTTAATGTTTCTCAGCAAATAGCAATTAAATACTTCATAATTACTTCAGTTAAATTCTTCTTAACTTAGTATATACTTCAGCAACATCTCAGTATTCAATCGTGAGAATGAAGAGCATCATTACTATGTCAGGAGAAAAAAGCAGTTTACAAGTGACTAAGTGGCTATCACTGTAAACCCTGTTATATTTCCCAGGAAGTAAAAAATGAGGAAACCCAGAAAACAAGGAGCTCATTTGCTACTTTCAGTGCAAACTACTCCCGTGAAGGGGTAGAATTTACTTACTCAGGGATGGGGTGTTTGATTTGGGGTTTTCTTTAAATCTCTAAAATAAATGCCTTGTAAGCTGTTTGGTGACCACTAGCAAAGTTTTGGAGCTCCTCTTTCATTTTATCCTTTCAGTCATGGGAGCTTGTTCATTTCTTACAAATACATGCCACTGTTTTGCCCTTTCATTCTTTGTACACAGGAAGGCATGAAGTTATAAATCAGAAGACATTAACTGGACAAAGACTGTTCAGTGCTCCAAAGGTTTCTTACCAGTTTAGGTTTTAGCTGGTCCTCACTATCTCCATGCCCGAGGCGTCCGTATCTTCCCTTTCCCCATGTGAAAAGGTCTCCTGCAGCTGTAATGCAGGCGCTGTGTGCTCCCCCAGCAGCAATGTCAACCACTTCGATGCCTCTCAGAGACTCAATCACACGAGGGCGATCACAAGGGCTGAAATGAAAACACATCTGTCTGGACAAAACTTTTGGGGTAGACCATTCCCATTCACCAGTGTATGAAGAGAAGCTTTCAAAATGAGAATGAGGACACCTAAAATCAATGATTATTTGCTTTACTCCAGTTTACTATCCTAAAGATTTAATTTTAACTAGAAAAATTCATTCAGATTCATTCAACTAGAAAAATATTTCATTCAGAAATATAGAGACAGAGGCCTATAAAAGCAAGAAGTAGTTTACCATATGTTATATTACAGAACTACAGGTAAACTGAAACGACAAAGCCACTTTTACTAAAATCTAGTAAAAACTAAGCATTTATCCTGGAAAATCAGTCCAATTTAAGACACGTTACCAAAATTTCTAGCATAAAATGTACTAGTATAAAATATAATTTTGCCCCCATGAGCTTAAGCATTCTTCTTATTTGGATTAGAACACTATCATCTCTAACACACTAGAACTTCTCAATGTAGGCAACAGTGCATATGAAAATCAGAAGGACAATAGCAGTTTTGCTCCCTAAAGTATCTGAAAGTTCCACATACGTACAGGACAGATCCTAAAGTAAAGCCACTGAATTTTAGCATCCACAGATAAGTTAGAAGACAACATCAAATACAGAAATCAGATAAACTGCTTGTCTGAAAAATATGTTGAGGTTCTCCAATTTTAAAATGTACGTTTCCACATCACGCCTTTCTACTGACTTGTGCATATAGGGAGTACTGATACAGCACTTTCAATTTATAGCAACTGTGATAAGTATCCATTTATAGGTTTTTTAAAATAACATTTCAAAGTGTTACTTGCCTTCGGTTTCCATGACCAAGTTTGCCATCTTCTGCTTCACCCCAAGAATAAACTTCTCCCTCAAAAGACAATGCCAAACAGTGCTTTCCTCCTGAGTTCACTGCAACTTTCTTTATGAACACATGTTGAATGGATTCCAGTAAAGTTGGAGTAGAAACTGACTCTGTTCCTCCAATTCCAAGCCTACCACCTGCTCCATATCCAGTGGCATACAGCTTTAAAGTAAAGAATAAAATTTAGTTTTGTTTGCCTCATGAACATTCCCTAGAAATGAATTCAAGAGAAGAATTCTTAATGTATATATGCCAGAATGCAGTTCAAGGAAAATATGAAAAACACCAGTTTCTTACAGGCTTCTTATTTTCTCTCTTTTGGAAAATAAAGAAATATTTTGAAATATTTCACAAAAAAACTTTGGGAAAATGTGGCTACATTCAAGTCAATAAGAACTCTCACTGACGTTAATGGATTTGGTTTGAAATACTAGAGCGTATTTTGTAAAACTATCAAGAGACCATAGCTTTGCTTGATAGCATTACAAAATCATCTATGACCCGCAGCTCTCCATCCAAGCAGCATTATTATAGTTTTCTTTCTTCTGTAGAATATACACACCTAAACACAGTTGCTTCTTTCCCTTCCCTCCCATAAATACAGTTTTAATTACTGATTTTCATTCTTTTTGTCTCTCTGAAAATAATTTCTTTCAACAGAATGATGTCAAGAAATGGCATTAATCTGCCCTTTACCCTTCTGTGAATTATTAACAAGGATGATATTGACCCCAAGGAATCATGACAGTACCTCACTAGATGAATGTAACTGTTACACAAAGCTCTAGCTAAAATTCTCCATCACGTCCTTAACAGTTGCCATCTGTATAAAAATAAAAACTTCAAATTCATGAACTGAGTTTTTTCTCCTATGCCTTACACTAAACTTCTGCATTGAGATTCCTTTTCGCTCAGGATTTGAGCACCTGGAAATCAGCTCCTGCAATATCTAACTTACCTTTAGCCAACTGTGAACAATCTCAGATTACACCTCTCCCTTGTTAGTGAGAAATAATCACCCCTGTTTTAGGGAACTCCGTGACCATGCTGCTTGTACCCAACTTTGTTTGACAAAATCTGATCACATTTTTGAACTGAGAACTAAAATACGTTTCTTGTTTCAGCCATTTAATGCTATAGTACACTGCATTCCTAGAAAGTACTGGTGGAGCTGGTACAGTTCAGATGCTTAAAAAAAAAAAGTTACTACTACCAATAATAATAAACCTGTGCTGTGCACATTATTTTTCATTTCGTCAAACCCATTCTGACTGAGGGTGAAATATTTCAAGGGAATGAAGCAAGCAATCATTTGTTGCATCCTTACTTTCCCATCAGCAGTCACTGCAAACAGAGTCTGTTCACCACCAATTAACTGCACTGGTCTAAGGGTGGCAAGAGCTTCACATGGAGTTGGGACTTTGACTTTTGCTCCTTCAATTCCACCAAGTTGTCCTCTGTGATTATGACCCCAACCATAAATAGTTCCACTGCCTCCAGCTGAAAGTGTCCAATCATCAGGTCGTCTGCAGAAAATGCAAAACAAGCAAAATCTTAAAAGAGCTTTTTAAAAGTCTCAAAAAATGCAGCTTATCATTGTACAACAACAAAGCATCACAAGACCAAACCAGTAACAGTTTAAAGAAATTACCTATTCATCCACTGGACAAGCTGCTCATCCTGTTCTCTCTTAAAGACCTCATGGCACTCATGAAGAACATCCATATTTTCATTATCTGCCATTAATTCTCGGATTTTCTTTGCCACCTGTGAAATATTTTGCATTAAACAACATTATCCAAATTACCAATTACTCCTATCACAGTTGGCATAAAATAATTCAAACTCAGTGTGTCTTTTTACATGAGACACTTTCACATGTTCCATTAACCATTTAAAGTATTCCTGCAGTACCTCATCAAGGAAAAGGCGAGGTAATGGTGTCCTTTTATCAAGAGCCACAGCAACCCTGGATGCCATGCAGTATCTCCTGAACCAGGCCCATTTGTGTGTCTCTGCACAGCAAGGGAGAGTGTCCAACTCCAGATCACAAGCCAGAGCCACAAGCACCTGCAGACAATCAAAAAAACATTTTAGAGAGGTATCAAAAATGGTGCAACAAAAATCAGTAAGCATTTGATAGAGATGAACAGCACATAGGCCAGTAGGGCGTGAAGAGAGTCTCAAAGACAAGTAACGTCACTAAGAGCCATCTTCATTACCCTCATGGATGGGGTAACATCAAGTGTACCCACACTATCTCACCCAGTTAGGTGTCTAATTTCGTCTTTCAATCCAGAAATTTTCATAACCTCCCAGTGAAAAACATTCCTAGATTAATTAACTCTTCTATATCAAATCCCATGTGCTTAACTTTTTACCTTCCCTTCCTAAACTAAGTCTCCTTTCTACAATTCAATGAATTTTCAATTGATTTTCAATTTGACTCAATTTCAAATCAATGTTTCAGATGAATATTGTGAACAATAGATTACTTCCTCCTTCTATAAACTTTTAAGATTTTCTTTCTGTTAAGATAGGTACGCCCTCTTAGTTTCACTTTTATACTACAAAGGAGGCTTTTTCAGCCTTTTATTCTTCTTGCTCTTCTCTAGACTTCCTCAGCTTGTTTATTTTTACTTTGAGGTACAGGGTCCATTTGAGACGTCATTTTTTCCACTGGATGTAAATAAAACCTTCAGAGTACTGAACTAACTAAATAGAGGTATATAACACTCCTATTATGACAGCTCAAAATCACTTATCAAAAAGTGTGCTTACAAGATGTTTTTCTGAGTTTCTCTGCATAGCTAGGTACCCTTTATTTTTCATTTGTATATGTGATTCTCCTTTTAGAAGCAGTATTCTGGTTTTGTCAGTAAACATTACTGATATAGGACTAAGTGAGCTTAGCACATCTCAAAAAAAATCCCAGAACTATTTTAATGTATTCTTTACTGATTGCACTGCATTACCTTAAAGAAAGGGCTGTGGAGTAATTGCTTGCCACCTCTCACAATGGGGTCTTCGTAGTCAAACTGTCGCTGCAAAGCTTCTGGAAGACCTTTAACCAAAGCAGCTAAAGCACTCCCTGTGAAACTCTAGAGACACCACACAACCAGAAAGCTAGTTATAGTGCATGCATTACAGGAAGTACATTATTTAGAGGACTGTGACAAACATGAATAACTTCCCAAACTACAGCTAGCTGTGTGAAGTACCATTTCCATCCACTTCTTAAAATTATTTCTACCACTTTTTGGCAATTCCAAAAGCACATCTATTCAGTCTTGGAATTAATCTTTTTTTTAATTCTAAACGGGAGTACCTTTACAGACTTGCAGACCTGTGCAAGAAGACTATTCATTTACCCATTTCCTATTTTGCCACTAACACAAAAAAAGTTGTACATCAGGGCTAGCACTTTAATCTTAATGTGAAAAATGTGAAGAGGAGCATCACTGCCTTCTTACCAAAGCCCGTGTTTCTCCCTCATTATCCCCTAGGATCCGGTTGATGTTAATGGACTGGCCAAACTCTGTGGTGAGCAGTTTCCGTAGTCTCTGCAAAGCCCACATTCTGTGGCCAGCAGCTAAGGAAAAATAAGCACACAAAGAACGTAATGACTTAAAACAATCATTGTAACTTCAAAAAAACAGACCTAATTTTAAGACTATACCCACCTAAGGCACTCAGTTGAGCACAAGCTGCAAGAGAAGCTGCCAAGCGAGGAACTATGCTCCTGTTAGAAGCAAAATTTAAGCGAAAATCCAACAAACACGTAACCAAATCCATTGAGGGACATGAAAGAATGCAACGATCTGAGAGAAGGTCTTTAGGGCCTGCAAGAAACAAAAAGCAACAACAAAAATGAAGCTGGAGAAGGTTTGTCCTCAGACTGAAATAAGAACAGAACGTAGGCAAGATTTAATTGGCCAAACCACAGCACTCTAGAGTGCTAGTCTGCATCTGAGTTATCTATTCTACTTCCTTTTGAAGAGATTGGAAGAAAGATGCACTTTCATGACTTAATTCACATCATTTTAAAACAAATGCATTTTAAAAAATAAGGGCATTTCAGATGACTGTGTCCCAGAAATATCCTCTCTTCAATGATGAAGAGGCAAACTAGAGTGATTACAAAATATTTTTCTCTTCTTCATGTACAAGTGCACCTCTCAGGACTTAGTTGAAAAGGTTTCCTAAGTATGAATGGAAATGTTTTCTTAGAATAAATGTAAATGAACTATTGAACTTTGGCATGTAAATACCACGCAATAAGTGCAGTGTAAAAAGCTAACAATAAAACCTACTCTCACCCTCCTGTAAATGATGTATGTGATACCTTACCTGCAGCTGGCATGATAGGGTAAACTGTGAATCGCCATCCCCATCCGTTCACAGACCCATCACTGATGAACTTCCACTTTAACTCATCCCCTGGAATTCGCAATTCACTAGACCAGTCTGACCACTCACGACCTGATACAGTACGCAAGACAAACATATTCAGCTCTACTGCCTGAGCCAATATGCTAGCCACTCATCAATAGCAATTGGTTAAATATGATAAACATCACACAAAGGCATTCAAGAAAAAAGGCAGTGTAATGCACATGAACATAAGTGTAAAGATGTTATACTAAGTCTTAAAAAGTTCAATTAGCACTGCTAGCAGATAGCCTTAGTACTTTTAGTACTGCATTCAGGAGGCTACTATGAGAGCTTACTAAAATCCAGTGCCCTATTTTCAAATTATCTTTCATATTACAAAAATATGTAATAACCTATACATTAAATTAAGCTTTACAGCTTCCAACCAGGAACCAAGCAGAAATTTCTCAGTAATGAAACACGTTTGGGGAAAAATGGGTCAACATTAAAAGCCCACATCATGACTGCACAGGCAGTAACTACTGAGACCCTTGCACATGATGTAGTGTATGGCTAAGTTCAACATAAAATTTGATGAGATTAAAAATAGTCCTCCAAAACCTACTACAAATTAATACTGCTTAAAAATTAAATCAGAGATATCAAGATTAAAGATGTGAAGAATTCATGTAGTGTCACATACAAAGGCCAGAGCAGGAAACAGAAAGAAAGAGCACCAAGCTATTATTTTGGACATTTGACAGCAGAAGAGCATTTGTCTTGACTGTATGAAAGCTGAAACTTCTCTAAGTACTACCTGAAAAAGGAAAAAGCTAGCAAAATAAGTATCCTTTTCCAATTTGTTAAAATACACTTTGATTATATAGAAATTCATACATGTTGGCAGGGGTGCTAAACACTGAATTTTACACTCTATCCACTCTTTGGAAGAACTGGACAACCTGACATTCACTTCCCAGAGATTCTCTATATCCAAAGACACAAGATCAATCTTTGTGTCTAGATCCTACAAACTTCTCAGTTTAAAATACATTATCAATTAACACAGGTTTTCCTCTCTTTTACTGGCATATCCCTAACAAGAAGTCAGTCAGGCAGTGGTACATTTCATTCAGCATTTAAGAGTAAGTCAGACCAGACACTTTTGAAAAGCTGCATTTCTCCGCACCTGATCGGACGGAGACAATCCTGTTGACGCCATCCATTATGGTGAGTGGATCGTGACGCCGCTCTGTAGAACACTGCCGGTCAAACTCCACCCTCAGTCCCTCAGCACCTGAACAGCAACAAAGAGTTCACACACTTCTACAGAGCAATCAATACCACAGACAAATGCAGTATTTTAGAAATCCACATGAAATCAAACACAGTTGTTTGGAAGCCGTAGTGCTCATTAATAAAAATAACTTATTTTGATTTAATGACATTATTTGTCTGTAATTTCTTCTCGTTGCAAGGCTTAAATCACAGCAAACTTGTGTGAGTAGGGGCTAGCAGACAAAAGATCATACCAGAACATTCAAAAGTAAAGTTGCAAAAGACAAAAAAAATGCCTATTTACAGTTAAGGCAAACAACTCTTTGTTGTCTGTAACTTTTGGTCAGTACTAGGAAGGAAGCACTAATGAAGCATTAAAACAAAGAAGTATTTCCCTTGCTCAAGACTAGAAGATGAGTGTTCAAGTACTAAACCTGAAAAAGACTCAGTCCTTCTTAGCTCCATAACTGAATGGAAAACAGCAATGATATGCAACTGGAATCACACCCAGTGAACCCAGAAATGCACCTTGTATAGAACAGAGATTTTCATCAGCATGTAAGAAATCAGCTTCAAGAAATACTTTTCTATAGCAACAGGACACATAACATGGCTTTAAAAGTTCAATACATATTTTTGTAAGCTAAGGAACAATTTAATGCAGGCAGGCTTGTAATTGAATCTTAGCAACACAACTCTAAGAATTCTGTACCTGGTATTTTAACTGTGCCACTCGAAGATGTATCATCAGTATATGGATGGCTGCTCTCTACCACAACTGGTTGTGAAGAGAGGCGACCACTTTGTGAATCAGTAGCTACATCTTCTAGTTCAGTAACACAAAGCTCCAACAACATATCAGCAACCTACGGAAAGAAAACCACACACCTTATAAACTGTATGTTTGATTAGTCCAAGAAATCTAATTACCATTCTTCCCAAATTTAAAATAAATAACTTGTTTTCAGAAATCTGATTCATACACCATCAAAATACTCTTTTTGGTAGTGTTAGAGCTAGAAAAACTCCTAAAACTAAAAACTAAAAAACTTTAGTTTTCAGTAAGTAAACAACAACACAAATAATTGTTTTCCCTTACAGAAAAAGCAAACTATTAAACCTAAGTTACAGAACATACATCAGCATAGAAAGGCATAAATATTTAACCAGTATTTAATATTGCAAAACACTGTTTAGGGAGGAAATGCCACATGTACTAATTTTAAAAGAGTTTCTAATAAAAATTCTGTCTCCAAAATACAAAAACCCCACACAAACCCAAAGTCATGATTTTTAACATTCTGTAAGCTGTGCCAAAAGAACGCCATACCCATGGATAGTTTATAAAAAGTCAGAAAGTTCAATGTATGAAATGTAAATCTTAACAGTTAAGAAGAATTATTATATTGTTAACAATACAATAGACTAACAGCACTTTTAGCTAGCAGTCATGACTGCATCAATTTGAAAAACAAACTCAGACGCAAAAAAAAAAAAGCATCATGGAAGTTTTTAAACTAACATTCTACAGATCGAGTAAAGCTTGGTTAATTCAGCTCCATTCCAATAACCACAGTTAGTCAATACACAAATGCATTCTATCTTAATGTCTAATTGCAGCATGAAAAATTGAGGAATTGGTCTGTTACTGACATCTGTAGCACATGCATATATTCACATAATATTTCCATTAAAATTGTTAAAGCTCACACACATTTAAGTTCAACTCAAATTTTCATGCATAGTAAGTTTCTCGGGATGCTGAACTGCACTTCCAATACATGAAAGTATTCCAGCAAGCTAGTAATAAAAAGGACATAGTTAAAATGCAACAGAAACAAAACCTGACCTGTGGGTAAGCTGTGCCCATGCCAGAGAGCACAGCTGAGAGAACATCTCTTCCCTTTTCGCCTGCTCGGTTGGACACCGCAAGCTTTAGCAGGTCAACCATGACTCGCGTGTCATCTGGTACCAGGAGACTTGTAAACTCATCCAAGTACTGTGGTTCTGGGCCAGATACCTTACTCTGACTTTCTACATCCTACAAAGCAAACAACAAACATCCCTCTGTCTTTGAACCAATTTTTAAAATGCAGTCATTTACAGAATAACTTTTAAAGCACAAAAACCAGAAAAACTGATATATAAAAGCATGGTAAGGACTTAAGTTTTAAGAAGAGCATTGACAACATTACTTCTTTGGTTTTTGTCATGGTTTCTGCAATAATACTGGCAGCTCCAGGGTCATCTGTGACTGGAATGAAAGGACGGGAAGAGGCAGCAGCAGCTGAGGGAGTTACAGCAGATGGTGTCACAGCATCTTCTGAAGGAACAACCTAGCCAGAACAAAAAACACTAATGAAATCTTCAACAAGACACTGTAAAACCTTTAATAGTTTAACTATTTATTAGAAGGGCTAGTGTTCGAAGACAGCAGCAATTTAAAAACAGCCATAAGTTCAAAACCAACAGATTCACTGCCTGTATTTTTAGCTTCTATTTTATGTTGTTAGTGTGGGTTAAACAGCCAACACTCCCCTCAATGTCAGCTACTACAAGAACATAAAATAAAACATCAGTGTCTGCAGAAAAGTCTACAAATTAGAAGGCAAGCCCTGACAATACATATCAAGTTCACAGTAGCAAGCAAGTTTCCTTTTTTCTGCTTTTGTTAGCAGTTGGGAATCAACATAGTAGGATTTCATTCAGGGCCTCATGTTTACATCAGTTGATCTAAGCTTACAACTAAATTTCATTAAATAGTGGTCAAATATTCTGCTATTCTTGACTTGTTTTAATATCACTCCAGCAAAATGAATTCAGTATCTCTAAAACATTACTAGAAATCATCATGATTGCATTTAAATGACACAATGCTTTCTGAAAGTTCAAAACTGATTTCACACTAAAATTTCCATTTTTTCCAATCTGACATGTACAGAGAACCCAGTCCTGAAATTAGAGCATGAAGGAATTTTTTATTCTCTGCTACTATCAGACTAATTGAGATATTTGTCAGCTTTACAGTTAAAAACTCATGAAAAAAAAAAATAATAATGTAACACTTTACCTCCCCTCTCCTGTCCTGCCAGGGGTTTGGGCTCAGCCTCTCCTCGATATCTCCTACAAGCACACACTCATCTCCATTTGCAGGGCTTCCTGCAGAAGTAGCATCTGATGGGGGCGCTGGCGATGAAGAGGGGCATTCTACTGGTGCAATCATACTTGCAGGCATCAATGCTCCAACAACTGCATCCCTGAAATCATTTAGGATGGATTAACATAAACCTAATTATACTCCCTTGTTGAACTTGAAAAATTATATTAGCTTGTCTTAATAAAATAAGGTAAGGTTTCCAAGCTCTAGAATTTAGAGGGTAGTTCATTGTTATTCTCCTTTGGGCCTGATGCTTCAATAGTTAACATGAATTTCTCTCTATAAATTTTAGCACAAATATTCTGTTCTCTACTAACAATGACAGCACTGCAGTTTTATTGTTCTTTCCAACTCTGCCCTCTACTGCTTCCTCCGTATCATCCATCATGATTTACTTACACTGCTTCTACATTATTTACTTGAGCATTTCTAAATGAAAAATTTTTTCCCCAGGCAATGGAAACTTTTGTAAACATAACAACATAAAGCAAACATCCAGATCAAAAGAAAATTTAAATGAAGCTTAGGCTCATCCTGAGGAGACCAAACTTGTTAAACAATTTATATCTGACTCAAGAGCCCCTAATAAATGGCAAGCTATGTCATCTTTTGCTCTGCAACAGACAAGAATTTTTCTGTGCCTACCTGGCATACATGATTTGCAATGCAATCAGTATATGAGACAGTGCCTGCTGTTTGGCAACATTCCCATCAAGCGACAGGAGAATCTTAGCAAGGGAAGGGCGATTCGGCTTGGAACTGTTTGCCCCACTGATTTTGTTACTGGCAGCAGAAGAATCTGCATCTGAAGGAACACCTAAAAAGAGGCAGGGAGAAAGAGAAGGTAAGAATTTTTTAATGTTATGATACATAAAAGGAAATGATTTATCTAATTTCTTGTTAAATAGAAGAGATGACTGTGAAACTCACTCTACAGTAGATTTTTAAACTGCAGTGCCTACAGTTACAATATTAAAGTTAACACTGAGGCTTTCCAACAAGGGCTTTCAAAAAAATAGTATTTGATCTTGTTACTTGCTTATGAGGATTAGGTAATACAGATAGAAATACTTCAGTGATCAGCACCTAAAACAAGTTTTACGTACACACACGTTCTGAAATAACAAGAATATTTATTAGGTACATATTGCCTTGGTCATGAAAAAGCTTCATTAGCAAGATGTTTGATGCTTTTATATTCAACACAAACACTACTGTTTTGATTTCCTAATTCTTAAGTCACTTACCTTAGAAACAAGAGGTAATGTGTAAGAAGATTAATACTAGTACAGCATTCATCTATCATTACCTCCATAAAGTCCTTGGGGTGTTTGAAAAAGCATGTTGCACCTTAATTTAAAAGTTCCACTTTCATGAAGAGGTTTGGCTGGGGGGGGGTGGTTCAGAGATGTATGTTGTTGTTTTGTGGGGGTTTTTTTAAACCATTTTCTTTTGCACTCTTCTATCACCTATTAAATCACACACAAAACAAACACTCCAATGGCAGTAAAGGAAAAACAATGTAAGGCAACAAATACCAACCAAGATAAGAAGCACCTAAAGGGTCCCTCGCTGTCTGGAAAAGGACTGGTTCATGAACAGATGGTGTAGCTACATCCACTGTTGTCCATGCTACACTGTGGGAAGAGCCACAAGCAACACGAGTGATTTTCTGGCCTTCTAAGCCCTGGACAAGAGTGGGTTTTCTATTGACTGTAGTAGTTCCATTGCCTTGTTGCCCATGGTCATTGTCGCCCCAAGCATAAACCTGCCAGGAAAAATTTCCACGTATTACTTAGCTTCACTGCTTATCTCATTTAAATGCTTTCCTAAAAATTAAAAAAAAAAAGTTAATGATTTGTGCGAGTAATCTAGGACACTTTAGACAATCTATTGTTCTGACATTCCCCCCCCTCCATTAAATAATGCAGGCATTATAATATAAGAAAAAAAAAAACAATCAAAGCAGCACTTTATCAGATGATTCATAAATTATTGCCAAATCGTAATTGATCAGTTGATTCCTAAAACACTCAATGTTCACAGTAAGTTAGAAGAATCAATTACTTAGTAATTACATTGGAGAGCTGAAACAATATTATGATAACACTGCAAAATATGTCCAAAATACTATTGACTGCTGCTGCATTTCCAGAGCAAGAAGCAGGATTCCTTTCTGCATCAAGGAAAGAGGGGAAAGGAGGGTGATGCACAACACACCTGTCCAGTGTCAGTCACTGCCAGACAGTGGAGTGCTCCCACAGCCACATGCACAATCTTTTTACCCCTCAGTCCTTCCACAACCTGTGGCTTCCGTACGTGCACGTCTGTGCCGTGGCCTAGCCTGAAGTAGTCACCCTTACCCCTGCAACAGAGAGTAAATGTAACATTCAGAACAACCGTACTGTTCACACATTCCTCTTCAATGCAGCTTCCCAACTGAATACGTTTAATTTATCACTGCCTGAAACATACACACTAACTAGCAAATGCTTCAAAACTGAATTACAAAGGCATAAGAACGAGGATAACTGCAGTTCTATTACACCACAGCTTCTCACCTCAAGAGAGGAGAGCATGACTATGACTACTTTTCGACTGCAAAGCAACTGGTATTACATTTAATTTCCTCTGCTGCAGAAACACTGCAATTATAAATGTTTACAAAATTCACATGTTTTGATAAGACTTGGGTGGATTTATACTACTGAGGATAAACCTAAAAACTACGAAATCTTTAACAAGTCTGCTCCCATGAAAAAAATACACAGGGAACTAAAAATGCTTTCAGAATTGAGTTTTTTCACATTGTTGGATGTCTCAATATAAATTCTCAAGTCTCCGTAATTTAAATTCTTCCAAAATTGTTATACACAAACTGCACTAAAAAAATAGCATACCCAAGAGTAATGTAAACACCTTAAAATGCCTCTACCAAGAATGTCAGTAAAGAAGAAAAAAACCCTGATATTTCTTCCAGTATGTTTTTAGTAACCACTCACTCAGTTCTTCTGCTCACCTCCAATTTTTCTTAAGAAAGGTTATATTATGCTGAAGAGAAACATGGTATATAGAGTACTGTCATCTACCTAAAGTTATAACCCAGAAGTCATGATTTTTTTCCTCAAACCATTACAAATTCAAGGAGAATAAAAGTTTAGAAGCAACTCAGCCATCCCCAGATGAAACACACCCAAAAAAATCTTGTAGACCTGTAATGTCATGAAATAGCTGTAGATTTTTGACTAGATGTAATAGTGTTAAGAAAAACTAGGGCAAGAAAGGAATAAACAAGAATTTTGGAATGAGTTCTTAAAAAAAAAGACTATCAAATTCCCTTTTCTCTTGCTCCCTTTGTCACTACAAAAAAAAAAAAAAGAGGAAGGAGAGCAAGAAAGAAATAATTTCCAAGGGCCACTCTGAAAAACAACAACTGTTAAAAACTTTTTCCCACCTTTAACAACAGTAGTAACCTATAAAAAGGAAAGCTTCGTGGATTTCTCTTTGTATTATTCAGCAACTGCTGACAACACAACAAAAATGACTGGTTTAAGCCTACTTAGCTTTGATATACATCAAATGGGTCACAGTCTTATTACACAACGAGGGGGTAAGACCTTGATCTGGTTAGTGCTCTGAAGTTGACCTGCCATGCAGTAAGCTCTCAGATTTTACAAAAAAGTTTATAAATTGAAAAAGCCAGATTTGTGTTCAAAACAAAGCAGAAGCAAGCAGGCAAATAGAAGAAAAATAAAACCATATCTGAGTAACTCTCAGGGATCATCTCATACCAATTCTTGCTCCAAGGCATCATTACTGACAACTGTGGCCTTCTGAGCAGCAACAAGCTGTTGTTGCGTTCCAGCGTCCCCAAGGAAGTTCTTTCCATATGCTCTGAACTTCAGCTCTCTTCCTCACTCTCCTGCATCCTTACTCTCTCAAGTCTCAGCTTTATCTGTAGGCTACATAGTCCAAGCTATGGTTCTCAGGTCCTTTTTTTCCTCACTCTACTCCAAAGTCTTGAATTAACATTCTTTTAATGTTTCATGGTGCCCAAAAGAGGGCATGATCTTCCCTTTCCTCCATTTATTCCACAGGAGCCAGGCATTCTAACAGAGTACAACAAACAAGGAATCATGCTACAAGACACAGCGTTAGAGTAATTGAATGGATGCAGCTCATCTGGAGGAGCTGCCAATTTAAAAGACAAATCACACAGATAAGGCACAAACAGAGTCAAATAGCACTAAACACAGCACACAGTTAGCAAGTGCTTTGTTAACACTTCCTGGCACGTGTAACATACCATGTCCATACCACTCCTGACTTGGTCAGTGCCAACGAGAACTGCGCACCACACTCAATCTGACAAACGCCTTGGCCATTCAGTCTTTCAATGTTCTGAGGAACGTTGCATCCTTCGCTTCCTCCTCGGCCCAGTTTTCCAAAATCACCATCACCCCAAGAAAACACCAAACCTAACAAACATCAAATTGCAGGTCAAACAATGATCACAGTACTCCCATGTGCTAAAAAGCTTCTGGAACAAGATACTCCCACCTTCATCTGTCAAAGCAAGAGTCTGAGCATCTCTGCTTCCACACGCAACCTGAATGACTCGGTGGCCAAGGAGTACTTTAACCTACAGAACAGATGGAGTAAGCAAGAAGTTTTCAAAGAAATTATGTTTTAAAACCTTATAAACATTTCCAAGGTCTTATGACTCATCTCAGTCATTGTGCCCAGCCTGAGCAAAGAACTATCCAGCCATGCTCAGAATCCAACATTGCTACATGGTAGCTTCCAGCTATGTATCAAAGTAGATGCAGGACATGAATGCTGAAAGCAGCACTAGCCATTTTACATCACTTCCCAAGAAAGAGACTGGATCTTTTGAACCTTTTTGAAACAGCTTTACACTAGAGGTATGAGTACCAAAACCTAATTTAGATCACTCCAAATCAATGTCTTCATACTGCCTTCATGGTTTTTGTTACTTTAGCTTTATGCTGCTCTCATTTGTTAAAACACATTTGCATTTCATCAGAACAAGAAAGGTTGATTTTACCATCTTAGGCTTCAGCTGTGTGGTATTATCTCCATGTCCTAGTCTTCCATATTCTCCAAGACCCCACGTATACAGTTCACCACTAGAGGTAATGGCAGCACTGTGGGAACTGCCACAGGCAATATCACGGATGCGTTTGGTTTTCAACGCTTCTATCAGCCTGGGTTTGTCACAGTTCCTAGAGAAAACGAACAACAAATCCATTATGTTCACCATAAAACAGCCAACAAATACTCCAACTGTTGCAATACAAATTGTTCAATAACTAACAGTAATCTCAAGATAAAGTAAGATGCAACAGTCTAATTCCAAGACATACTCTTTAGCAGCACCATAAATCCAAAGTTTACACTATTCTAACGTACTTAAAAGTTTATTTAAAGAATATTTTATGTATATGCTGCAAAACTTAGGTGAGAAATTCAAAATGTCATCGCAATGAATCAATTCAACAGTGCATAATCAAAATTGAAAACCAATTTCCTGTCACTGCCCAAAGTTGAGTGATTTATTAGCAGTGGACAGACAGTAAGATTAAGAGATGACACTCCCATCCCAACTTCACGATAGAGAAATCAGAACTAGAATTTACTGTTAGGCTTCTATGTGAGTACTGGAAACATTTATTCTTCATGTGGTTACAGTGTTCTTGTAATTCCAAAAAGAGATTCAACTCAAGATTTTGTAATATTGACTGTACCAGGACCACTATTAAGGTTCCATAAAATTATGCATGGCCTCTAGAAATATTGCTACTATGAAATGCCCAAGAGTTCCAAAGCTCACTTTCAATAAAATTACATAAAACATGAGGCAGATAAACAATAAACAGTAATACTGCTCTCATCTGGACTTCCCCTTTCATTAGTCTGACCCAGTCTTATGAACATTTATTTGGTGTAATATATTAACCATCTGAATTATTTTTTTATATATTATGGGCAGGTCCTCAAAATATATCAGAATGACAAAAATATTTACCCATGGGCTTTGTTTATCAGGGGTTTTTTCTTTCAAAATATTGTTCTGTGGGTACATACAAAGTAAAATCTGAAAAAATTCAAATTTTTCTCAAAGCTGTCCTGTGGATGATTGAACTACGTATTACTGAAAAGTTTAAGAAGTTTATTTCTGGCTACCAAGTCTGTGAACTGAAGTCTAAAGAAAAGGGCTATAAAATGACAAGCTTCAATTATGAACTGTTACAGCTCAGGAATGTAAAACTGCTATAGTTTTACTCCTCAAGGCACCTCTGAAAACCATACCTTATAAAAGTAACCAAAAACTGGATGTCCAAAACCATGGAATTTCATCAGTGACATTTGAAAATACTAGTCAAGACTTTATCCATCTTTCCAAGTATTATATGAATTGAATGCCTCCTTTTTAAGTGGCTGAAGAGTGCTAAAAATGTTGCACCATAAATTGGCATATACTGTGGAAAAACACATCTTCTTACAACACATGTTTTTATTCCTACTGTATTAAAAATACTGTTGTCAATAGTGGTGGTCAGCTGTGTTGTAACATTCAACACAAATCTTTTACTGAAATACAGACAAATTTGGTATCCTTACATTCGACTGAAGTGACCAAGTTTTCCATCATCTCCTTCACCCCAGGAAAATACCTTTCCATCAACAGTTAATGCCATAGCATGCCGGCCACCTAAAATAGTAAACATAAATTTACGTTTTTGACCTTTCAAGCAGGCAGCAGGTCTAGCAACAATTTGGCATTGCTTTACTTCTACAATGAAACTGTACGAGCCCTTCAGCCCCACAGACATTACTTATTTTCTTCAGAGCTTTTATGTGATTTAATTTAAAATAAAAAACTTTTGTGACAGTAGGTCTCCTGGCACATTAAAAAAAAAAAAAAAGAACAAACCAATAATCGCTCAATTTTTTATTTTCAGAGGTGCAAGAAAAAATAATGAGAAAAACAAACCCACCATTTAGAAATACTAAAAATGAGAACACTTTCTTTCAATCAAATGCAAACACCAAAGTTACCAAAGTTAACTTCCAGCAGATAAGAAAACTTGTATGGTCTAAATTCACAGATTTTAATAACAGAACCATTAGATTTAATCCAACATTATATACAACAGACAGAATTCAATAACCTGTATTTATTTTAAAAAAAGAATCTGATATGCTAGGGCATCACAGCACCCAAGAAAATTGAAAAGCAACTATTTTCAGACTTAATGTGTTATGTTTATTTATATTAGGATAGCAATAGTCAGTACCTGAGTGAACAGCCACCTTCTTTACCACATAGTTGCTGAGAGCTGTAATCTGGCGGGGAATAGGCACAGTTCCACTAGATATTCCTAAACCCAGCCTTCCATTTGTGGCTTCCCCACAGGCATACACTTTACCCTCTACAGTCACTAAAATGAAGAAAAAAGGTTTGAAATGCCATTAGTGTTTCACAACTGAAAAATCTCTTTCTGCCCTTAAATAATAATATTAATTTTAAACTTATGTTACCTGCAAAAAGGCTTTTGGATCCTCCAGCTACTTGTACAACATTCAAGGCAGATAGGGTTTCAGAAAAGGAAGGGACTTTTATCTAGAGCAGACAGGAAATAAAAATCATTACAACACACTTTAATGTTTTACACTCTAAAAAGAAGAGCTCTTAAGTGATAAACCACTTAATCTAACAGGTACTTTCAGATGCCAATTAATACACACATGCCAATTAATGTCTTTTAATAAAAAAGACAAAAACCAATTAAAACTATTTTAATACTACTCTCTGTGGCTTTCAGTAATGAACTGTAAAATTCTGATTAGGTCTGAATTAAGTTGTGTGACTCGTACATTTTATTTTTCGCAGTTTCTCTTTTGTACTTAAGTATGAAAACAACATACCTTGGAACCTTTCAGCCCTCCCAATTGGTCTTTGTCATTCAGTCCCCAAACAAAAACTTTGGTTCTTATTGTAGCTGCTGATTCAAGCCCAGCTGCCTTCTTTCTAACAAGACTGAACACATTGAGAAAAGAAAACACAGTCAGTTTAGCAAACAGCATGCATAGGCACCTTTTTACTGTATTTACTGATTTTTACAGTTTGGAACAGCTTCAGGACTCAAACTACACTACCCCAGTTAAAAAAAAACAAAACAACAACAAAAAAACCAGAATGTTTTGCTGAGCGGTGGTAAATACACACGTGCCACATATCAAATATAAGCACATCAAGTTTTTAGCTCGGTTTCCAACCCCAAGTATACTGCAAAAGGGGATGAGTCATGCAAAATGTTACACCTCACCAGTGTGATCATCTCAGAGAACTTATTTATTGACAAAGGATCTATTTACAATCCCAGTAAACTAAGATACTGATTTCTCTTTACTATCATTCAACCTAATCAAGGTGTTCTTCCTCCAGTCATCTCCAGAGTTATAAGAATACATACATACTAAGGTTCTTTACTATTTCCCCCTCCTTCACTACTGCAGTTACCTACCTCCCAGTGTTAGCTTTATCATCATCCTCTTCCTCATTATCAGAAGCCAGGAAAGGGACCGCAGCCAAATCTTCATCCTCGGCACGTATACGTCCCAGTATGCTGAGGCCGTGTATTTTGCAATCAATCCCAGAGCTTCTGCACTGCTTGATTGCAATCTCAATATATCTGTGGTACTAAGAAGAAAAATACTCTATTGACATCTTTTGGGTTCTATGTAACTTCATAAAACATAAGAAAGAATTAGAACTTTTGCTTGACTTTGTCACTTTAACAAAACGATTCTGTCACCTTAAATACTTGTCATTTCAGCTCTAAATAATTCATACTTTATCATTAGCTTATGGCCCCATTCATTTGGGTAAGATTTCACTCCCCATCTCAAATAATTCATTGTGCATTTCTCCTTGCTGTTATTGGAAAAGATGAGAACTGCTATCCAAAATTATGCCCAAAATTTAAGTTTATTGGAATGTCTTACCGGTTCACAGGTATACTGATTTACATAAATCCCCCTAAAATATCTAAGTCTATCATAGCATTACATGGTAGCTATGATAAAACTTTTTAGAACAATTAACTTTACTAACTTGCCAAAAATACTGCTAAGTTAGAGGAAAAATAAAATACCATGCTTTAATAATCACAACAATGCTTTTCATCCATCTCTTGCAGCATAATATTTTTCTGTTGCACACAGGAGTAATTCTCACACAAACTTCACTTACTTCAGTACAATCACTGAGTAGAGGCACTGTGGTGTCCGTAGGATTTATATTGATTGTCTTTAGCTCTATAAGATTATTTAAGGAATTACCCCCTAGAAAACAAAACACAGAAGGAAAATTATTTTAGGATATGGCATTTGTTTCACAGGCACTGTGCGTGTTAAACAGACAACTATGTTAACAGAAACCAGATAAAAACCTACTGTTGAGTGCAAAAAAATTTTTTTTTACTTCTCAGAGAACATACACATACCTGAAACTACAACTAAGGAGGGCATGTAGCTGCTGTCGGCAGGGTCCACTATCATCTTTAGTCTGTGAACAAGAACATCTGGAAAAATCTCCAAGCGAATCCAGTGCTAGTGGAAACACAGAATTTCATTTTTAGATAGTTGTTCTTATGACCACCATATGGTTAACAAGAATATATACGTAATGTTTTTGAAGAAAGCATGAAAAATATTTCTGAATGGTACAGAACAGCTGCAATATATGGAAACTGGCAAAGGGAAATGACCTTGTGAACTTCCTGCTTGTCCTACCTCCAACTACAAGAGAAACAGTTGTAGCAAACAAATTATTTCAGCCAAGACCAACACCATTCAGAACACACAAAGCACAGGGCCATTGGAGGTTAAGAAATGGGACATAAGTCTTAGGTTACAGTCTGTAGAAAACCTGGAGGAAGGGTACTTGGGGATATTCTCAGCATGGTCATCAAGAGAGCATCAAAACACACTGGACAGATGTCCACCTGCAAATCCTGGCCTAGGCTGGTCACAAAGCACTTCTGCAGGCCAACAAAACTGGTAAACCATAAACTAAGGAACAATGTCTTCTATAAATTATCTGGATGCAGGAGTCAAATGTACATTAAGGAACTTTGCCAACGACACTAAACCAGGAGAAGCTGTTGACTCCCTGCAAGACAGAGAGGCCTTGATAGACTAGAGAGTTCAGTAATCACCAACAGCATGAAATTTAACTAGGGCAAGTGTGGCACTCTCCATCTGGGATGGGATAATCCTGCTTATACTTACAAAATGGGGGATGAGAGGCTGGAGAGCAGCCCCACAGAAAGAGAGCTGGGGGTTCTAGTGGATCAAAAGCTGGACATGGGTCACCAGTGTGCACTCACAGTCCAGAAAGCTAACTGCATCCTGGGCTGCATCAAAAGAGCAGTGACCAGCAAGTCAAGGAAGGGGATTCTTCCCCTCTTCTCTGCTGTTGTGAGACCCCACCTGGAGTGCTGCTGGACCCCAGCTCTGGGGTCCTTAGCACAAAAAACACTCATGGACCTGGTAGAGTGGGTCAGAAGAGGGCCACAAAGACAATCAGAGAGATGGAGCACCTTTCCTACAAAGACAGACTGAGAGTTGGGGTTGTTCAGCCTGGAGAAGGGAAGGCTCTGGGGAGATTCTCTTAAGCATGAAGTATGCCAGAATAAAGCGTTTAGGGCTTAAAGTTACCTTTCCTTGTGAACCAGAAGACTGCCAGCACTGCTCACTACCATCAATAAGACGTGAAGCCTGATTCACAGAGGATGAGACATTCAAATTCTTGACTATCCTTGACCAATCATCCAGTAACATTCCTCGCTGGCTACTGTGTCGTCTCTTCAGCTGCTTTCCAGAACGTCCACTGAACACGGGAGACTGACCTGCGTGGTTAAGTGACACATTAAGTATGCACCTCTCAAAGAAAATTGCTTCTATGAAATCCATAAGCAGGGTGAAAGGAAATATAACAAATCAAACATTTCAGGTATGTAGTCTACATTTAGAGCACAGAAGCACGTCACATCGGTATGGTGATACTATGTACTAGTACATTACATGCATGCTTAAAGGGCATAGCTCCTTTTTCTAAAGGAGTTTCAATTTTACAAGTTCTTGACTACATAGCTACTTGAAAAGGTCCTTCCCTTTAAAATACAGATCAAAATTTATGATGGTACGTAATTCAAAATACAGGCTCACAGCACATGAATTTTTGACACCACTATAACATATGAAAAATATGCAACCAAACCTCAACAAAAATCCCCTGCCAAAGAATAGAAATAGGTAAGCTGGAACACTGGAAAATTCAAATCTTGTTCCAAAAGGAGGTGCTTTAGTGAGACGTAGATTTCCTCCCTGCAAAAACCTCACTTCCACTTCCCTTCACTGATTTAGTAGCATCTAGAAATCTTGACTAAAAGAATGTTGTAACTCCTCTGCCCTATACAGGGCAAGGGGAAGGATTACAGATTCACACTACACTAGTTGCACAACCATATCAACTGACTTATTAAAGGAACATCTTTCTTGCCCTTTAGACAAACCATCATACACACGCAATCCACGTTCACGATCTCTAGGGGGAATCAGTTTTATTCATTTTCCAAAACAATTAGACTGGTAATGTGTTAATACAAAGAAATTTAGTCCAGAAGTCAGCATCACCTTGCAAATACTAGGGATAAGATTAATTTTTAGGCAGGTGGATGGAAAAGAAATAAAAGGAAATGTCAGGTAAGTTTTGCATAATAATGCAAAGCCCAAAGCTTTTGGAGCTAAAATGGCTGTACCCGTTCTTGCCCTTGAAAAAAAAAAGTCTGATTATGAGTCTTTAAAAAGGCTTCCCTTTCCCGCCCTACTCCTCTGGAGCCTCCACATCACAGAAGAAATGAGGCACCAGCCACCACACACTGACAGGCAAAAAGAGCAACTGAGGCATAAGAAGGCATCTTAGGTATTTCCAACTACCCCTGGCACCATGAGGATTCCATTCATCTACATCTAGGCTGACAGCAAAAGGCAGGAGTAGAAAATTACATATTTTACTCTTGGTGTAGGTAAAAATGCTATTCTGACATGAAGAGTTACTGTCACATAGATATTTTTTAAACTTTTTAACACTATAAAAAAGGCTTAGGCGTTAATGTTTTGTTGTAGCCCATCACATGCAATTGTAACAGTGCTATAAATGTTTTGTTGTCTAGGGGGTCAGTCTGCACACTAATTTCATCATCTTAAGGAGCTGAAATTTAAAACTGTTTTTTTAAAAACAACTTTAAAGCATTTTAAATTAATCTAAGAAACACTTGGGACTGCAAAACTCACCTGGTTCATTTATTCTGCCAAAAGTATGTCGGGTGTTATGCTTCCTGGTTTTAAAACACGTTTCACAAAAGTCAAAATCATCACAGTTTCTGCATTTGAATCTAGGCCCGTTAATAGGAAACATCTGACAGCCATCACACCTGATTTGACAAGAGAAGAACAAATCAATATATATATGGTACAAATTAATTGTAACACGAGACAAGGTAACAGAATCAAGACAATAAGATAAAGGATAACCCATACACACTACGAAAAAAATAAATCATCACTTACGTGACTCCAGGATGAATGCTGGGGACCAATTCCATTTCTGACAACAAGCCAGTCCAATGTGACTGTTGAGGAAAGTCTACAATAACATCTTTTCCATTGGCACTAAATGCTGTGACAAAAACACAGAGAAAATACAAGGTGTTCCAAATCTCTATAAAATGAAGCCAAAAGTGCTTAGAGTAGTATTCCATTTGAACTGCTCTCCTCTGATTTTTTCTTTATTTTTTTAAGAAATGGTTCCAAGCAAGTATATACTTCCGAGCACAAATACAGTATGACCAAAATTTGTACCCCTTCGAAGAACCTGTGTCCCACAGATTTCTTCAATAACATTCCTTACAACCTGATACTAGTGCATCCCACTTTCTCCTCACTTCCTTACGAAGCCTTCAAATCAGAATTACTTCTTAAAAGGAAAACCATTTGTGGTTCATCCAAAGTGTCAAAGAAAACTACAACAGGAAGCTGCACAGATGCTTAAAGATGCTGTATGTGAATGAAGTGGCTCAAAAGCAGATGGACATACTAACAAAATGGGCTGCCACGGAGTACATGTTTATAAATTCGCCACAGACTTCAAATGCGTTCTATATTCTCTATCATCATAAGGTACTCTACAAAACAGTGCAATTTTCAAGTGTGTCTAGAATAACGCCTGTGTGGTTTTGAGTTTTATTAGCTCCCCATGCCCCCTTTTGAATATACATCACCTTTGACGATGCCCACGCTTCGGTGAGTAACTGATCCCCATTTGTATTTGGGTGTGGTGACAGAGCTTTTCACACGCACTTTGTCACCTATCTTGATATGAGAGGCAGAACTCTGTGGTGGGAATCCTAGCAGATGCAAGAATAAATGTGTAGTGAGCAGGGTTTCCCCCTCCAAAAAAAATCTCCCTTAGTCTACCAGTCACTTTTTAAATTAAAAAGCAGACAGAAGTGAACTCACCTAAAAGCTCAACGTGGATATATCTGACCCAGTAAGTACCACCCTTTTGTTGCCAATCACACTGTACGTTCAGGTCATGCAATCCATCTCGATCCAGTTTAATAACTTTGCCTACATCTCCTTCACAAACCTCCTCATAGGCTCTGCAGCACCTAACCATCATCCCCACCTAGGGAAAAAAGGACAATAGAATGCAATAGCTCTGTAAAGGCTTTAGTACCAATAGGAAAGCAGTTTTTATGTAGCTTTTTATCATCATACTTACCTGAATATTCTCCCTAACATACACAGCATAGTCATCATTGCTTAAGAAATCAGATCGTTTCTTATAGGTCTGGCTCTCTGTTACAACAGCACCACTTGACTGTAAAAAAGTCCAAAATAAATATGAAACAATTACAAAATTTGTTTTCAGTTCAGGAAAATAAAATTGTTGGCAAAGACTAAAGATAACCCAACAAAAAGAAACCCATATAATACCCCAGCTGCATGCCAAAATGGGAAAAAACTTCAACAGGTTCAAGTCACTTGGATAACATTTACAATCTACTTGATTTTAAATTTAAATTTACTTTCCAAAATTACTTATCAAAGAACATAGATGTAAATTTTCAAAATGTTTGAAAGAAGCTGCAAGTTGCTTTTATGAAACCTGATTTTTCAGGAAAATCAGAACAGGGAAGATTTGTCAGTACTCTACTTAGCCTTGCCGATACACACTCACATTCCATTTCTTAGGACACTTGTTGGGAGAGGAAAAAAATCAAAAAAACCACTGGTGAATGGTAATCTCTAACCTAAACCATACTAACTTTTTTTATATAGTACAATGAGATTTAAAGTACTCGTTTAGAAAAACAAGCTAAAAAAATAAAACTGTAGTCATTAAAAATTGTTTCTTTCAAGATTTGATTATCCTAATTTTTTTAAGAGAACTACTGCATTCCAGCTGTAAGGGGAATTTTCAGAAAACTTTGTTCTGTTCTGAGTATTAGGTGTTTTTTTCATTAAAGGCAATATATAACAGTTTCTCACTGCAAGAGTGATAAAGATACCAAAAGCTGTCAATTTCCTTCAAAATATAATGCATTAATTTCAATTACAAAATCCCACATGTGCAAGCAAACTCAACCTAAGTCCTTCCAGAATAAACAGAAATATGAAACTCATTTAATTTTATTGACAAGTCCTTTTTGAAACAAAAAGTCTTGCAAGTCAACAGAAGACTAATATAAATTCATATTAAAGCTATCACACTCAATAGGCACTGTAACGGTAATTTTATCAGTAAGTGGAAAAAGATTTTATAAGGAAAAGGCTAAGCTATTTAACAAACTTTTCTGCCATTTATTCACTAGTGCTTAAGTCATTCCTTGTAGGTAACATATGTTTGTTTCTCAGACCAAGGGAAAGGAGAAGGGGGAACTCCTTCACCAACACTACATTGTAACATCAACTATTTTTGAAGAAACTAAGAGCATCTATCAGGGATCCTTTGAGCTACCACCAGTGAAACGTCTACCTGTATTCTACTCTCCCCTGTGCTAACTCATACCTGAAGTATTTATGGATTATTGTCAGTTGTTTTAGGTTGTGTTTTAAAAACACAGGGCAAACACGATCCTTGTTACTGTTTTGGGACAGCAGATTGTCCTTGTACTCTTGCCATTTTCCCAAAATGGGAAGAATTACAAACTTTGCAGCTAGCTAGCTTAACTTAGGTTTACTAAGTTAATACTTACAACAGGACAAGCAGCTTCAGCTTCTTCCACTTCTTCTGCTATTTCCTCATCTGAATATTCATCGGAGATAGTATCAGCATCAGAGAGATCCGTAATTTGAACATCAGGGTGATCCAACAACCAGCCAACTAAGGCTTCCACTCCTAACACAGAAAACAAACTCAGTTTGTCTCCAAGGAATTCCCTGGCATTCTTAAGATTGTATCCAAAAAGAAGATAACAACTGCTCCCTCCTAAGTACTGTTTTAATCAGCTTGCAACTTTTCTTCTACTTCTAATATCATTAATTTTACTAAATAAAATACCTGGTAATCCAGAAGCACTTCCAGAGGTTCCCGACAGAGATTTTAGTGCAAATTCTATGTTTTTCCTAGGAAATCCCATTTCCATAAGTTGAACTACAATGGGGAGGGGCGGAATTGGAGATTGCTTGCGTTTCTTCACTTTTGTGGGTCGGATATGTTGCACTGCGATGGGTGTTGTAGCTTCACTAGAGCTGCAGTCTTCAAACAGTGGAGTTGAAGGATGAGTAGACTCTACAGCCAGATACTGGCACACTGCCAAAGCAGCAGCCTAAAGGGGAACAAACAGATCAGTCCAAGCAAAACAAGCATATTTAGTATGTTTGTGTGTGTGTACATGCATGCCTGAAATTAAACAGTATACGCCAAAAAGGGTTCAGTGTCACTTCTTTGTTAAACCTCTAGTTTAGTAAGTTTCAACTGGAATGTGAATTACAAAGAGTTATTTCTTAGGTTACTTAGCAGAAAACACAGACTCTACCTCAAGCTCCTGTTTGTCAAATATGGCTTTCACAGGTGATGGTTGCGTAGCAGCTGACAAAAGTTGCTGCAAAAGGATCATGGGAGGCTGAGGTCCTTCAGGAGACATATCTCCTATGTCGGGAGAGGCAACTGCTCCATCCTCTTAAAGCAAAAACATTATTTTAACCAAAACCATGTCACACAAGTCAATCAGGAGACTTATTCTAGAGCTTATTGGTTGATCAGACGTTATTTTTCACGTATTTCTTCACCAGAGATACAATGCATTTAAGATTAAGCCACATGTACCACAATCTCCGCAGAAAAAAGCAAATAAGAAATTTGTAGATAAACAATAAATTTACTAAAATACACTTAAGACATGTCTAACAGAAACTACTCAGTGGACAGTGAATTTGCGCAAGTGTTTTTGAGTCCACCTTTTTTGAAATAAAAATATTAGTAAGAGGTACTTCCAGGATAAACCACTTGATATAGACAACCAACAGTTCAGTGACACCAGAACCATGGTGCATGCTTTCTGGATTGAGTCATTTCCCCTATCATACACCTCTTGGGAAGGGCTCCCCATTCACTGTCCCTTCAAAACAGGATACTTTCATTGAATCAACTTGCTCATAATTCTGCACCTTTCATATTGACTTTTGTACTCCTGAAGCATAAACATTCGTATTCCCTAAATCTTTACTGTGACTATCACAGGAAAATGTTCTCTCTTCATTAATTCCAAGAAAAGAAAGCTCCCATATTTGAAACGATAATAAAATAGCTAATAGTCCTCACATGCATATGCTGTTCTAGTTAAAAAAAAAGTGTTGTTGGTTTTTTTTCCTTTAAAAATGATAGTAAGAGTGAAACCATGTTCCATTCCTAAAAAACCCCTGTAGATTCTGTTGACTTAAAATCTGGCAATTGACAAAAAATCCCACAGAAATATCCATATATGACAAATATATTATTATATTTAAAGATATCGCATGCGTCACAAAGACCCAAGGAATCAATACATACTCCAAAGGCATTGACAGCTAACCTGAAAGCTGACACAGCTATTGTATTTATTTTTATATGTAGAATGCATGTAGCAGAAATAATTCCAATTGTTAGAACTACAACTCCTTAAACTCCTTTAATATTATGCTTAAGAAATTGTATTTCTATACTTGTTTCATTGGAAATAGCAAGACATTTGAAGTAAAATCAATAGCCAATTTTAACTTTTGAAGCAGAAAAATAAAACCACTGCAAAAACTATGCAAAAACTATTTTAAAATTACTTACAAAGCTTACTAACTACAGAAGACCTACAAATTTAGCTAACTCCAGTATTTTGAGCTTCAAACACTTGACCTACTTAGTTTTCAAAGCTTAAGTTAAAAAGTCAAAATCCTTTTAACACAGAAGCTTAAAATGCTCATGAATTTTAATTTTTAGTCTTTAGAGGGCAAACTGAATTTCTACTGTCCAACTGCCACTAGCAAGGGTTGCAGTCACATACTCTCTACCATCTAAACAAACAGCAGCACAGTCAGCTTGCATTTCAGAATACCTGCAGGATTTAACGCATTCTCCTGAACAGCTGGCTGAGATAAGATCTGCCTTAGTGTATCCTGGTGAGAAAGCAAAGCTCGTCCTGCTTTTAGTATGTACAGCTTTAACTGCTGGCACCGCAGTAGATCCAAATCAACTTGACCTATCAGAAATATTAAACAACCATTAGTGCTAGAAATCTCTTGTATTAGAGAAGAAAGATTAGCATTCATACAACTTCAGCCCAAACATCAGTTTCAGTTTCCATCTTAACTCATTGTGTACTGCTCATATGAGTCAGTTTAAACAGCACATGGATCAGAAGTCTACACACATTGTATGACCCATGGTATTAAAAATATTGCCTTCCTACTTCTCACACCCTGGACAATCACACAGCTGATTTATAACACAGTAAGTGCAGTTAAGATGTTACTTGGGGCCAGTATTTTAAACAATTCAATACAGTAATATCAGCCCCAAACCTTATTTACATTTTCCCATCCAAGTTAAAGATATTTCACTTACAATGCAGAGTAATTCCCCTCCTAGCTTAACTTGTCTCTTCAGTGCCTGTTACTCAATGTTGAATAAGAAAACATGTAAAGTTCTGGAGACCCTTTTCCTGATGTATGTTTGCTGTTACCAGTATTTTTCCCAGACCATATCCATCTACTTCCAAAGAAAACAAACAGCAAAAAGCCCCCAACTGTACCTGAAAGACCTTGACTGGGAGACTTCATTCTTTGTTTTTCTATTTTACTTCCAGCCAGATTTACTAGTTGAGCCCAAATGGATAGCATAGGTTCAGTGAAAGGCAAATTGTTCACATTAAAAGCCACGACTGGAAGCTAGGTAGTGGGCGAAGAACCAGAGAAAAACAAACAAACAAAAAGATAAGCGTTTTCCTAAAATCTCATAAAATCATTAAAAAGTTTCAATGGCTCTTAACTGCAGAAGAGGAAAACCAGCATTCATCTTACTGCTCTTGACCAGGAACAACTAGAAAGGATTTCTATTCCCTACACAGCTCCTATGCCTGTATTTGTACCATACAATTGCAGGTCTACTTGGTGAAAAAACACAACAATCAGAACAAGAAAGAACTCCAGTCTCTGAAGCAGACCAAGCACTTGGCCTGTGCTTTCACTAAAGTCGTAACAACCAAATAAAATTCAGATAAAATTACCCAAGATTTTCTACATTAGTTAGCAAATCAAGTTAAACAGAAAGCTCCTCTTATCTAAGAGCTATAAATCACATTACAATGACTTGGGATTTTGCCTCAATTTCAGCTTAAGTCCCTCTTCCTTTCACCTCTACTGTAAATAAGGATGGGATTTAAAGGTCCTACAAAGGTTAGCATGAGGACCATCTTAGATGTGCATTCAGAGCATTTTATGTGTTGAATGTCAATGTATTTAGCTAATGAAGAGCAAGGATTTTCTTTGGCCCATACTACAGTTTTAAACCTTCCCAGTATTAAAGCCTTAATAAACCAAACTTACTGGTTTCAGTTGATTCAGAAGGCACACTCTACATGTTCTCATGTCATAGAACTGCACGGTGATTTTCCCTTTTGGGGTGATGCGTGTCACTGTGCCCTCTCCAAATTCATCATGAACTACTTGTCCACCCAGTCTCAAGCGACTGTCTATGCCACCAATCACAGCCAAGACTGCCATCAGAGCTCCCACCTCTGGATTCTCAGTGTCAGGGAAGTAGTCATCCAACACAGCCTAACAAAGAACAATAAAATTTAACTGTAGGGAGAAAACACACACTTCTATCTGCTTTAAAATACAAAGTTAATCACACACATTTCAACTTTAAAATTACAACACAAATACGTATAAAAATAGAAAAATGGTTTCAATATTAAGCTTAATATTGTTTACAAAGATTTAGCATTTATAATTTCAAAGTAAATATTGCTATAAAAATGAGCTTATTTTAAAACGTGGAAACTACCCCTTCTGACTGTTTTCCTGCAAAGATGTGGGTGATGGAGGTTAGCTGAGAGTTGATGTACTTGTTTATGAGTCCATTCCACTGGCTGAGCGAATGCAGCGTCCTCAGCAGTGCCACTATCTCTTCTGCTAAAGTACTACTATGAGTGGCAGTTAGAGATGCTTGGGGCCTGGCCTTTCTCCTCCTCAGAGTAGATTCTGGAAAGACAAAGCAGGGGCACAACAGTTTTGAGTTTAATGCACACATCCCCCATACATAAAAATAAGCCACTGAGGGAAAATTCCTCTACCTCTGAGTAGTGGGATATCTGAAGAACAAGTACTAAGCAGGCTCCCTAAAAATCCAAACAGTTTTTCCACAAGAAATTTCATGTCTCTTGACCTTTCATTTTTATCCCAGGATGGAAGTACTGCTTTCAGTAAATGTACAGCAAGGATCTAAAAAGAGAACAAAACCAGTATTATTCTAGTCTACATCACCAAATATTAAAGAAACTCTCAAACATATTAAGTACAGAATAATGATATTTTTAAAGTTAGCTTTCCTCTGTAGTTCTTTCTACAATGGTGATTTCTTTCCGGCTGTGGAAATTACAGAGCTACTGATCTTCAGTTTGCTAAGGGACATTTTAAAAGAAGTTGTGACAGTTCAGAGTCGGTAACAATTTTACTGGCACACTATATTAGTGAACCCAATCTCTTCAATACTTAGCACATGAGACACACACACACACACAGAGAAACAATGTAAATGACTAAAACAAATAGGAAAAATAGGAACACAGAATGGGAAAGTTTGTTCAGCTTGCAGACTCAGAAATTAGTGCTAAGATGTATTTCGGAGTGAAAGTTTCCAAGTGTTCTGCAAAGAAGCTGTAACAGTTAAAATTCATGAGATATAAAGCTGAATGGTGGAAGGCAGGCAACAGCAGCCACAGTGACACTCACAAGTAGCCACTGTGAAACCAGGGCCTCCAACACATTATGGAAGGAACAGGCTGGCATCTCTGAACCCAGACACTCAGTGCAGGACCGGCAAAGAACAGGGGAAGGTGCAGCACTGCAGTATCAAAGAGCAGAGGGGGTTGCATATTTTGAGTAGGAGCATTTCAGTTTTTGAGCTTCCTCATCTTCTACCCAGAAGACCAATACAGGTGACTAACAGTGAAGAGAACTCTCCTCTTGCAAACTTCTGTCAATAACATGCCTTTATAGAACTTCAAGGTCTCATCTTTTTGTTGTTCTTAAGTTAGGTGCTGGTACATGAGGAATGATCATTTCTCTCCAGTATTCCCTGAACAGCATAGATGACTCTACTGCACTAAGTCCTGGATGATGACAGAAGTCTCAGCATATTAAAAATACTGACAAGAATTTACTGGAAGATCACACAAAAATGAACAGGCCTTTATGATACAAGGCTTTAGTTAAAAAATGCTGATGGCTTATCAAGGAAAAGAATAAGATGATCTTTGATCCCCAAGCCTTAAAATTTGGCAGTTATTCTATAATAAAGTCGCTTTTCAGTCTCATGAACACGGCACTAGCAAGTTGCTAAGGAATGTAAAAAGAGGGAAAAAAAAAAGAGAAAAAATTAAAAGAAAAGAAGAAATAAGAAAAGGGGAAAGATGACAAGGGAAATACAATACCAAAATAAGATGCAAAGATGTAGCTTCTTGAGAGAGACTGTAATTAAAATAATATTAACAGTTTCCTATGGAAGGAGGGACAGCAGACAATACATAATTTGGTAACTTTAAATGAAATTTGATTTTTTCCTAACCATATAGTTGTTATTCTTTCATTCATTCAACTTATAGGAAACATATGGGAGTTTCTGGAGCACATTTTTGGAACACTATTTTGACCTTTCTTTCTAGAGAACAAGGGAGTCCATAGTACCCTGAAGGTTCAAAATTCAATACATAATTTGGTAACTTTAAATGAAATTTGATTTTTTCCTAACCATATAGTTGTTATTCTTTCATTCATTCAACTTATAGGAAACATATGGGAGTTTCTGGAGCACATTTTTGGAACACTATTTTGACCTTTCTTTCTAGAGAACAAGGGAGTCCATAGTACCCTGAAGGTTCAAAATTCAAGAGATGCATATTTAAAACAGTAAATCCTAAATATAAAGAAAATGTTACCTTTTTTCCAACTAACTAAAAACTGATTTATGGACATTTCCCAGCTGTTTTGTAAAATACACCTTTTTTTTAAGACAGCTGAAGTCTACTAATTTTATTGCCTATTGAAATAATTTGGAAATACACACATTACCTGTCTCTGTAGTGAAGCAGCAGTGAAAGATTCATGCCCCTCAACAATTTTCATTAGCAAAGTTATCCACTGAGATGTACTAAGAGTGCTGCACATCTGAGGCATGAGTGCTATGCTTCGAATGAATCCCAACGTGCACCAACTCCTATGCTGTTCTTTATAAACTAATTTATTTGGCAAGGAAGCTAAAAACAAAAAGATATATACATGTAACAATTGACTTTTCCACCAGCTATGTAGTTCTCTATATACTACATGGGACTTTTCTGGACAAATCAGAACACTGAGCTATTTCACTGTCTTTACATGAACTATTAATTTCAGTTCTAGAGCTTGTAATTAATTTTATTAAATATGCCTTTAAAACAATTCTCATCATTACACTGTTTCCTCATTTCAAAGTAGTTAACAGCATTACTTCTGAAATTACAAAGAAGCTACAAAAAGGAGTATCACACACTCAATCATACTGTTGTTGCCAAAGACAAAAAGGCTGCTAATAAATTAATTGTCTAAGCCAACAATTCACATCTCATGCATTTCTTCTGCTTTTACTGTTTATGTTCTAAGAGGGTACAGGATCACTTACATTGCCTTCAAAAATTAAGATTTTAAAAGCTCTGAAAATGCATATTGTAGCCTTTGGCCATAAAAGGATTAAAAACTAGTAACAAAAGATTTACAAACTCACAAGACAACAAAGCACAAAACAGAAGCACACAGCTCAGTCAGACTGCTTCTATGTAATATACCTGATTTATCTATTGTTCCACTCTCCACAAGCATACGGAGTAAACCACACAAAGTCCGAGTAGCATCACTTTGCATGACTTCAGCATGGACACCAGCAGAGAGACACAGTGTCTGCAACAGGTTCACAGTACTTGTCAGCATCATGGAAGTAGGGTGGAGATTCCTTTCAACTTGTTCTCCTTCTGAAGGGAGACACAAAAGGCAAAGGAATACATTAATACTGAGTTATTTTATTTCATGGAGGTTCTGAGACAAACATGATGTGAACAATTTGTTAAAAATATTTTCTCTGAGATGACCCGACATTAAGAAGATTCCTTATTTCCAACTCCAAGAGCAAAATATAAACCAGTATTTTGCACACATATTTTCAAGTTTTTCTCTAGCAGTACACAGCTGAAAGGAATTGCAAAGTATTGCCAAGAACAGGGAAGCACTCTGACTAAATGTGTAATTAGGCCACATAAAAATCCCACTACAGAACGGTATTAACATATGTTAACATGTATACCTCCTGGTATCTGTAACTGAAACTATTTCAACTGAATAATACTGTTTTCTCTGACCCATGAATATGCAACAAATGTGGCACCATCTTGTCTCTTCCTTTGTCATAGTAAAGTCATATTAAGAAAAATTCTGGTCAGAGGTGTACACCTATTAAATTAATCTTCTGTGATGAGGCACTTGCTCCTGTGAAAGAAACTGTTTTCTATTACAAGACATTGATTTTAAAATTCAACTAAAACTGTGCCCCCACTTTTATAAAATTTTTTTTTTTTTTTACCAGAATCATCCTCAGTGTCTGAATCCTCTGTTGTGGGCTGCGTTGCAGGTGGTGGCTCAGCTAGTTTGAGATCATATTTTCCCTCCTTTCCCATTCTGTAAGAATTTGTACTTCCAGTGTCCCACTGCACTCTAATCCAGCCATCTTCTCCCAATTCTCCAATCACACGACCCAAACCTGGTGTGGGTCCATCCTGACAGAAGAGAGAGGTTCAAGTTACACAATCAACAACACTAATTCATACCCAAAGTTCATAAAATCAAAATGCAATTGCTCTTTTTTGCTGCCAACCTAATGATAGGTAGTAAACATTCAATAGTGTTTCAAAAATTAAGCATAAAGTTAGAAAGCATTTCACAATTTTCAAAAGAAAGTAAGCTGCATATTTAGACACTCATTGTTCGATCTCTTTTACTACGTCTTACATAAGCAGAAGTTATGTCCTACATAGTTAGAAATGTATAATATTGTAGAAAACAAATCATCCAATTTCCTGTTAAAGGGTAAATTAGCACAGTCTCACTAAAAGAGAATTTTAAACATCTCCAAAAATGAAGCTAAAGAAGTAATTAACATATTTCATGTTAATTCTCCAAGTCTTTTGTGGTAAATGGCCAAAATTGCACAGCATTGCTGCAAGATGGTGAAGGATTGATAAAGCTGGTTGTGAAAAACACAAGCTGGGCCTCTTGCTTATCTTGCACCTGGCTCCAGCACAGCCTAACAACTGACCAACGTCTGGAGTGAAGCAGAGCTCTCATGCACGGATGTTGTTTCAGTGAGGCACAGAAGGGCACCTGGGCCTCTCTGTGAGCCAACAGCCCTTCACCTTGTTATAAAAACAAGCCTTGTTATAAATCCGGTTCATTCAGGAGATAAGGATGCACACAAGGACACTCTGATGAAGGTCAGAGGGCCCCTACTGCTGCCTCAGTACACAGAGGAGGACCAAAGTGTTTATTCTACCTCTTTTATCAACTATAAATTCTGACAAAAGGTAACCAAGACCCTCATTAAGCCCCATCAACATACTAACCTAGGCACCCCTCAGGAAGCAGATGAAGGAAAACATGGGATGTGTAATAATGCATGTGTGGCCAAAGTCACCAAACCCCACCTGTAAAATGATTGTTCCATCCCATTGGAACATGCCAAAATTTACAGCATAAAATAGTGGCTTCAGGGGCAGCAAGGGCTGGAGGGGGAAAACTCTGCTCAGGATCTATTCACAGACTATGTCTCTCTTCTTTTACCAAGTTAAACTAGGCTACAATCAGAAATTAAGCCCAGCTGCAAACAGCCCCTCTGATCTCTGAGGACTAACTGGAATGCAAGGTTTATTTTCTGTTAAATTCCCATATCCTTAATTCAATATTTTTGGAATGTAAAATGCCCTTAAGTTTGATTGACCAGAAACTTCACAGACAGTCCACTGAATAGGGACTTCAGATGATAACACACCCAAAACGTGTATGAAAGAAGTTGTACCTGATCACCCCATTTCCAGTCTACCCCTCTCACCACTCTGGTACCAATTTTCATCATGGCAGCCAGCTCTGGCCCAGAAACAGGGAGCTGAACAGGTGTAGTTTCCTTTCTTGACTCTTCTAGGACTGTGGCAGAAGCCCCATGAGAAGAGGCAATCATATCTTCTTCAATATTATCAGAACTTGGTCCTAACAAGGAAAAAACATGAAAAAAATTAAATCCAGCTACAAGTTTTTTATATATACCTTTGTCACACAGAAACTTTCAGGCACAAACTTTGTAATATAAAAGCAGTAACAAACAGGAAAGCTGACTGAACAGGTGTTAAGTCAAATGACCTTTAAGAAAACTAGGATGTAATGGTTTTGAATGCACAGGAATTGAAATACTTAATTTTGAACAAAAAAACAAATGACAAATAAGAGACATTAATAATGATGACTCAATTGGCTAAATGGTTCTACAAACAGAATTTTTTTGAAAAACTTTCTGTGTGCACTCCAGATAAACAGAAGTTACAGGAACAAATGTTTGCTATTATCTAAGAAAACCAAGAGAGGAAAACCATGGCAATTTGAATCATAGCAAAACACACCAGAGAACTTCCTATAACAGAACAAAGAAAGCTTCAAGCTTAAATATGTAGAGTGGGAACATTTTTAATACACAGAAGAAATGAAATGGAGATTAGAGAGTCAGCAGTTTTTATTGTTTTCTTTTTAAATTTTCCATTTTTAATTTATTTGTAACAGGTTCACCAAAACTACACATTAACTGTAATTTTAGCCAACGATGGCCAAAGCAAATGCTTAATAGAAAAAAAATCATAACTAAATAAAGGCTGCAATCAAATTAACCTCCTCCTCAACCATGCTTACAGATGTGCTTTTTGTATCAGGCTAAAATAGCATAAAGCACTACCTTTAAGCAGCAAAGTAATTCTGTAATTTGGGTACACCAACAGGTAGAAAATACAGGAGATTTGTAAAGCAAATGCTTTCTTCCAAGTAAGAAAGAAGAACTGTACCTATCAGCCGCAGTGTGGTTTGTGTCAAGGCCAGCATGCCAGAATTGAGGAGCAGGCTCAAGGTATTCGCACCGTGCTGCAGCGTCAACATGTTCAGCATGACCAGCAGAAAACGTGCTTGTGGAATAGTTCCCAGACTTGGTCCTGCTGGATTCTCATTAGTAATTGTTTGAAGAGGAACAGGCTGCAGACCTAGTTCAAAAGTAATATAAATAACAAAGTCAGCTGACATTCGGGAGCTACAATAGAATAGGTTACAGATTTGTTTGATTGATGGTTTAAAATATTTCTTCTTCTCTGCTCAGCTTTGAGAACTTACAAGCTGAAGTTCCAAGAAACCAATTATAATTTGTTTTTTAATGCTAAAATGTTACTAATGAGTAATCAAACACCTGTTGCTGGGAAATCAGCAACATCCTCAAACACTGAGAGGTGAGTTAACAGGGGGTCCAGGTGGGAAGGTTGGAATGACACACAAAGTCAAAGTAATTCTCAACACAAATCAAGGGAACTGATTTCAACATCCCAATTATTGGGAACTTTAAAAAAAAAAGGGCAACAATATTAATGTAAAACAGTTTCCTCCACAGACAACAGCAACAAGATGAGATTCACCTAGTTCTTTAAACTTTGCATTAGCATCTAGCAAGATGTTCCGGACATTCTGAATAGCCCACGCGTACAACTTTCCAAACGTTACTTCCAGCAGCATTCTGTTAAACGGCGGGATCAGATCGACATCCTTCAAGCAGTCGGTAAGAGGCTCCCTTCAGAGAAAAACAACAACAACAAAAATAAGTACTGTTTTCTTATTGAAGAATTGTGGAAGCAAAAGCAACAAGAAATTTTACCCTATATTGGCTCCTTCTGGAATAAGCCTCTGCCATCCGCAGAACATAGCATACTGCACAGATGGGAGCAAAAAATTTTTAGCTGACAATTTCAGAATAGTGTCTATTCCCTCCAGACGAACTTCTGCTCTTTCCAACTGTCAAAGAGAAAAAACAAATTGTCATACTTATGTAAACTGCTAATAATTGTCATAATTATGTAAATGTCCCATTTTCATTCACTTTACCTGTTTTAATAAACATTTTCTCATTTTTTCTACATCCACCGGCTCTTCTTTAAGTGCAAATTCAACAATGGTGTTAAGGAGGGCAGACTGTGGATACAAGCCCTGAACATTTTGCTTCAGCCATTTGTATTTGTGGACACCTGTAACTGTGCTCAAAATTGGCTGCCACTTGTCCTGCAAAAGGAGAAGGTAGCACGTTAAAACTTTTTAAACAATCTTAAATCATTGAAAATCTAAGTTATTTAATGCAAAACAATTTCCAAATACTGGGACTNAACTTTTTCAAAGTCAGAAAAGAGCTTAGTATTATTTTAACTCATTATCTTTTTTACTATAGCTACAAAAAATTTCAAATGCGTTAATGTTTAAAAAAAGAGGAAGTAACCCGTCACAACGTTTTGTTTTGAAATTAAGCTTTATCTAAGATTATCAATAATTTTTAAATTAGAGAAGGTACCTTTACATACGCTAAATACATAGTACAAGCTTATTTTTAAAAATTATTCCTTCATTGAAACAACACGTCACACTTAATTACACATCCCAAACACTATTATCAGAACATTAAATGTCAAGTTATTGCAATCATGCTTTAGCTCATACTTTTTTCTCTAGTTATTTTTATTCACAAGGTTGATTCATAATCTGATATCCTACCTTGGGTGATTTGATTGGTATGGGCTTTTTATCTATAGGGACAGGACTGTGAGGTACCACACAAGATTCTTCTAAATCACTCTCTTCATTTCCAATTTTGGATTCCTCTACATCAGCAGATTCAGATTTTTTTGGCACTAAAAACAAAAAAGTATTATTCTTTTATGCAGTCTGATAAGATTTTACAGCATCATATTTTTAGGTTTGCAGGACAACCTAAGCACACAGAATGCTTAAGAACTGTCTGTAATAAAATGGAAATGTATTCTTGGTGAACTCTGTGTTCAAGTACTACCAAATTAACTCTGGTTATTAACTGCAATATGCTTTTATCTTTAAAGACAAACTTGAAAAGCACTCGGGTGTCTGTTCACCACATTAATTTATTTCCAGTTAAACCATTCTTTGACTACACTTCAATAAAACATGATTTCTCAAAAAATGTCACTTCCAGTGAAGTGTTACTAAAACAAATTCAGAGGGTCTGATACTGAAGGATCATTTTTAATCCACTGGAACATGAAGAAACATGCCTCAACTGAACTTGACACTCTTGTTTTCCAGTTCTTGCTGTAGGATCTGACATGCAACCACTGGTTTGGAAAACTTCATGAAAGCACAGCAGAAAGCAAATGGCTTTGATGCTTTATCTAAGGAGAGTCTCAAATAGCAGCAAACCTTGAAATAAGATGGATTTCCATTGTTCCAAAGAGAATACAACATTAATGCTGCCTTACCTCGTTTTTTCCTTTTTTCTCTAATGATTTTCTGAGCTACCCTTCGCCATCGGGGCAAGGAACTAAGAAGTTTAAATTTGGACATTATAGAGAGATCATTGCAAACCGCAGGACGTAGTTCATTGAATAAGAATCTCAAACGCTCAATGACAGGAGCACAAACTTCCTTGTAAGAACGCCCTTGCTCCTGATGGGTCTAGAAAAGACATTGAAAGATTAAATTATTGTATTATACACAATAAAATGAACAAAATGTATTTTTTTAATAAAACACTTCAAATGAAAATTAATCTTAACATCAGCAGCTAAGAGTCTTACCTTAATCAGTGAGCATTTTGCTTGGTAGACAACACGACACACATCCACTACAGATTTTGGTAAGGTTTTGTGCTTTACCTGGTCAACTCCAAGGGTACCAGGATGAACAAGAGACAGTGCTACGTGACCTTAATGAGAAAAGACAATCTTTGAATATGCATTTCCAAAATCATCCATAGCAGAGTTTAAACTGGTCCAAACAAACACACCACAGGCCTACCTACCCAAATCTTCATGCTTCAGAAGACAGCATAGTAACAGACGTCCTACTTCTTCCACAGGGTGCTCAGGAGGGAATGTGATTGGGGTTGTTAAGTGACACTGTTTACAGTATCTCTCTATTTGACACAAGAAGTCCTAAGAAAACACACAATAGCCTCTGTTTAACTTCAGTTCTAAAATACAATGAAAGGACTCAAAATACCGCAGGCAGCAATTAAATAACACTGAGTAATCTCCACAATCTGAACTAACATTCCTGAGATACAACACACAGTATGTGCAATTTAACACACTGCAACTACAATCCAATACTACAAATACCCTATAGCCTTCTGCCTGTGCAAAAAGCAACATGGCTCAAGGAACAAAGCTACTACTGCTTCTATCTCTTCATGAGATAGTCAGGTCATCTAGCACAATTTTCAGTTGTCTTCTGATTAATCATTATTCATCATTATCGCTATTTGCAATTACTTATTTGGGGTTTTTTTCATGAAGGAGCTGAACTCAGAGAGTCAGAAAATATGAAGATACTAGAGAAGATAGTGATCAATGTAAACCATAGGGTTTTTCATAATATCCACAATTCTAACCACGTGAAACCTGAACCTCAAGGCCCAAAGGAATTTTAAGACAAAAGCATATGCGAGTCTGAAACATAAAATACATTTGCAGCTTGACAGAAAAAACTCTCTCTTAGTTCAACCAGAGGTGAGGTGGATCTCTCAATGCTACTGAAACTTGACATGAGAAGTAATGCATTACTAATTTTCTTGTAAGAATATTGAAATTTTTAGTTCTCCCACTCAAAAATTCTAAAGAAAAAATGTACTGTTGTGCTATTAAGTGAAATAAACACATTTTATCCATCAGTAGTACTCAACCATTCCTTTCACAAAAACTAATTCTGAAATAACTTTTTCAATTGTTTTGTTATAACTTTCGGAGAATTTTCACCACCACTATCACCCTTCAAAAACAGTTTTTGTGCACAGAACTACTGAGGGCCTACCTTCACAGTGTGATCCTGAATATTGTTATCCGCAATAGCTTGGAGAAAGGGTTGTGAATGGTCACTCAAAGTTAATCGATGTGCATATAGTTTTGATTTATTTGGGGTAGTGTTACCAGGTGAACTGCAATGATCTTCATCTTTTTCCTCATTGTAACTGTAATGAATCTGACTAGTTTGCAAGCCTCCAGAAAAGATCGATGACTTCAACCATTCTAAAATAAAGAAAACATGAGTGAATATTCTGATCAAAGACTAAACTATCAAGACTCAATTGCCTGTAATAAAATGCATTCACAGCTTCAACAAGATTTAGCAAATCTTTCATTTGCTGAAACTTTCACACAGGAAAAAGAAAAGGGTTCTGCAACTGAGAAACAATTAAGTAACAGGGTAGCCATCATCTGTTTGGATATAGGGTCTTAGCAATTTTTCTGCTATTAATATTGAATTATACCTTCTATTCACCAAACCAAGACACCCAATAAGAAAACTTCCAATACCACATGATCTAGGCACTCTTAACTGACAATAAATCGGTGAGATAGGAGACTGTGTAGCATCGTTTCCTCTTTTATTTTATGTTGCACATTACAAAATTCTGAATTCAACTGCTCAAAATTATCTAACCCCTATTTAAATCTTGCTAAATTATTAGGATCTTGATGAGTGTGGTAGTTAATGTTAAGAATAAAGAACTCCTGCAGAAGATACCAAGACTAACGAAGTGCTAAATTTTCAGTAAATTTATTTATCCTTTTTCTTTTTCTTGCACGCTTTGACAAGTATTTATCACTTTTAAAAACTCCAAATGACATCCTGCTTACTGGCACATTCAATTTCCAGAGGAGAAAGTGGTGTGCTCATTGCCAGGTAGGAAGCGTGCAGTCCGAGGAGAAGGCCTAAATTGCGCTCTGTGTCTATCAGAGGTGATGACAAAGTACTGAGATCTGGCGTTGTAATCACTTCCTGGTCAGGCTGCACAAAGAAACAGCAATTGTAAGCTAGAACTGAGCTCCAACAAGAATTCTGACAGCAAATGCTTTACTTTATAAAGCATTTACCCATTAGTAACATTTTTACCTCTATATATTGGCCAACACAGAAGGCGTGCATTGATTCCCGTGTGTCCTCAAACTGCAAAGCAGCTTCCAAAGCAACAACTGGGTCCTCACCGGCAAACTGAGCTAATGAAAGAATGAGGTAGTCAATACGGTATCTAAAAACGTGGTAACTCCATCTAGTTTTGAAACAAAAGTACTTTGTGCCTGGAAGTCAGATGAAAATTCTCACCAAGTATGCTACTGCCAGTTAAAGACTGGGTTTGGAAGTCCTTTATATCATACACTTTCCCATCGATCACTGTCCAAAATCCTCCGTCTTTGTTGTGGTTCTCTAGATCAGCCTTACGTATAAGTGTCACCTCCTCATTATTTCTGCAACTCTGGCCAGTAAAAAATGAACCTATCCATATAAAACAGAAAAGAGAATGTATCTACAGAATATCAGAAAGTAAGGGTTTTTTCCTGAACATTCTTTTAATAGTTTCCTGAATAGAATATTAATATTGGAATATTAATATTAGAATATTTCCTGAATATTCTTTCAATAATTAATCAAATTCTTCACTTCTATTCAAAGGCTGTTTTGTGTGGAGGTGGAGCAGAACAATCAGTTTTCTGGCAAATCACTACCCTAATCGCTTCTTCCTCCAAATTACTTTGGTTTTATTACTCACTTGCCTGCAAGGAATTTGCTGTATATTTCACTTCAGCCTAAATTCAGATTTTTTTAATATAAAAGATGCTTCTCTTTTGACCACAGACACAGCTCATATTACAAAGTGCCCTGAGAAAATAAAAATTCCTTATTTCAAAGCTTTCACATTACTCATCCTTTGTGTTACAGACAGAATTTAGTAACAAAATGCCTAGATGTACTACTCAGGTTTTCACTGCAACTTCACACAGTCAAAATGCAAAATCATGTGAACTACTTCTTGAAAAAGCTACATCTGTACTCTGCTTAATCCTACCTCTATATGTAACTTCTTTAAGAACGTACTGACAGAAATAAATACTGCCATATGACTGCCATATAAATTGGTTAATAAAACTTTGTACTGTGAAGTAGAATTCTCTTCCTGAGAGTAGTTCATGGCCAGCCACCATTTTTATACAGCTACTTTAGGAAAGCAGTCCAGATGCTACCAAGTACATACCCATTATTCCTGGCCATGCTAAATCCTCATTGTCATCCCTCTCCTTTCCAGGGGCTAAGTGGTTAAATCTGTCTAGATGTTCCAGCAAGCCAGCCAACAGAGGGATAGCACCAGCTTCCTGCATTAATCCAGCATTTTTACTGAGAAGTAGCACTATAGAAACCACCAGCTCTGGAAGAAGAATGCCTGAAACAAAAAACATAGAAGATAGTCACATTTAGTTCAAGTTCTATGTCCATTGCATTGCAGAAGTAAATCACCATTAATATATTCTGCCTTGGACTAGTGTTGAGTACAAAGCTCTTGCCTTCCTCATTGAATTTTCCCTCCTTCTCTCCCATTAAGCAAAAAATTAAACTGACTCCTTCTTAGTCATTTAGAATTTTCAAGAATGTCTTAAAATTCTGTGGAAGGGGAAGAAAGGAGGACAACAAGTAAAAACCTACCTGTTAAATCTCCATCCACAACACGAGATACTTCTGCAAAATGCCTATGACTAGTACAAGCAATGCTGGTTGCCACAGGAAGTATATCACCAATGTGAGTGCACAGAAGAGCAGTGTATTTCTTCAGTAAAGAACCAACACCTAAGAGGTCAGGACCTGTATAAAAGTAGAGGAAGAGCACAGAAAAGCACCACATAGTCATATTTAAGAAACAGACTTCAAAAGCTGACAAACTCTTCTGAAATTATGCCACTCAATATTAGCACTAATTTAAGAATTCACATCTTTTTAAAAAATTTATAAGAAGTTTATCCTCCAGATCCTATTAACTAACCAAAACAAAAATTTCACTTACAGAAAACAATGTAAATAAACTACTTTCAAACACTGTTCAGACAGACTCAGCAACTAGGCTGATAAATGAGACAAGAAGATAAATTAAAATAAGGAACTGCTATCCTGTAAAAGTTATTACAGAAATATTTGGGCAGGGGTCAGAGGTTGTTTGCTTTTATTTTTAAAACCACAACTTACTGTATGTATTAGGGACCTGACCAACACAATCTGCTGGGTAAAGTTTGCTAACAAGGAGACGCTGAAAACGGAGCAACAGGTCCAGAGAAGCAGATCTCTCCTTGCTATAAAGTTCTTGGTCCATGCAGGAAGAAATGCGACGAGCAACATCTTTTAGTTTGGCAATCGTCTGTGAGGCGATGTTCCTAAGTGGTGTAAAAGTACCACAAAGCACTTAAGGGGAGCTCAGAGTGACGACAGTCCATAGTCCATGGGTTAAGATTTTGCAAAATTTTGCATAAATATGAGAAACCTACGCGAAGTTTCTATGCAGAACTTTCACTCCTTTGCACCGTAGTACTCAAAAAGGCAATGGTTTTGTGGATACATTTTGGTTAACAGGATTTGTAAAATACCTCAAGTTTGTGGTTTTTGTCATCACTCATTACAAAACACAATCTGACAATCTTCACTGAGAGGCTGCAGTGAAAGTCATGACATTACATAGCTCAAAAGAGTCTCAGTATTGATTAAATTACATGGTTGCCATCACAATTAAGTGAAAAAGTGCAATAAATTTCTTGGTAAACTCATAATTACTTCCTGCTAAACTTGCTATACGTTAAGTATTCCTGTAACTCCTCTGGCTGATATAAAGCAGCTTTGTTCTCAGCACCCTAATTGGTCATGCATTCACAACTCTCAGTCAAGAATTTAAAATTCCAGTTTCTTTCCCACTTACAGTCTCCATGAGGCAGTTCTAAATAAATAGAACAAAATATTCAGTTCTAAACAAATTTGTGGTGATTCTCACACTTTGTAAGGACAGTCTTTTTAAACATTTGTCCTATATTTGGTACAAAAACTTTCAGATACTTCTTCCAGAGAAGAAGTATCAAAATCCATAAAAGCAAGGCAGTCTTTCTAAAATTGGGTAATTAAGAACATTGCTCCTTAGCAAACATAACATAGCAGAACCATAGATAAGCTAGGAGAATGTCCAATATTTTGAATTCTGAGGAGCTAAAAATGCTAGAAGACTTTATTTGCTAACCAAAATTACCATCTTTTAGCTGACTAGTTCATAGAACATCTAAATACATCTTCAAGTATTACAGTAGTACAAAAGTAAAAGGTAAATGAAAAGCAATTACCTTAGTAACTGCTGAATTAACTGAACTAATGGTAAACTTTGTTTTCCTGCAGATTCATAGATTCCAGTGTTAATAAGGTCTTTGTCCAACGGAGTTCTGCTCCTATGAAGTGTTGATGCATTTGCTTCTTGTTCATCAATTTCTTTTTCTTTCTGTGCTTCTTTTTTTGCTTCAATATCCTAAAAAAGTAAATGAAGTTAAAGAAAACACACACCTCCACTACGATTATGAAACATTTTGTTAACAAGTATTCACAGTAACAAGATCAAGTTACTTTTACCTGCGGCAAAAATGAAACAATTACTACCAGACAAAATGTGTATTCTACATTCTGTAACAACCACATGGGCACACTTTTTTAAAAACAATTATAATATGGAAAGAAAGGCGAAGAGAGCGATGAGGGTGGTGAAGGTAAAAAAGAGTAGAGGAACTCCACAAAACCATGGTAAACACATGCCGGTAACTGCTGCACAGTTCACGCCTGAAGGCACATTTACTCTGTCTGTGTTTACAAAAAGTAACAGACCCAGGGCCCTGCAGAAGAACCTGAACTGCAAAGCTAATGAACCATACCTGAATTTCTGCAGTAATAGCAGCGTTCAGTGCAGACTCTAAGCCTCCATCAGCCATCAAGCTGCCCACCAAGAGGTCAATCATAAATCTACGTCCTGGGCTTACATTCATTTCATTTCCTGAAACTAAGAACGGAAGAAGCTATTAATGAAGTCAAAAAATGAGGCTTAAACAAACAGGCTTTAATTTGAGGACCAACCTGCACTGGGTAGGAGAGCTGAGAGCGCCCTGGCGCGCTCCTCCGCCGTCGGCAGCAGCACAGACCAGCCGCTCTGCAGCACCGCTTGAGCCGCCGACTGCACCGTGTTAAGAACCCCAGCGTTGCTTGCCAATGTTACCACTGTCTGCTTCAGGCTGTTGAGCAGGATACTGCCCAAACCTAAGCCAAGGCATTCTGGATCCACCTGATGACTAATGGCAGCATGAAGCTGAAAAAAAAGAGGGGGGGGGGGAAAAGGCAAATTTTAATTAATAAGTGATACGAACTTGGTGGGGACGGGTGGAAGTCAATTCTGGAGCAAGTGAGAAAGTTCAGCGAGCAAGATACAAACTTTCACCTGCAAATCTGTAAAATTAAAGGGAAATGCTGGCTTGCCTACCTATTGAATTTAAACCAATATTCAAAGATTACGAATGGTAGCTATAAGCCCCAAAGCTCTGTAGTAAACCTAAAGAATAACCTAAATTATTTCTGCCTCACTACATTTTGCTAGAAAAAACAGCACATTTTCAGTGACTGTCAGACACCAATTAAAGAGGTCATTCACTTTTAAAAATGCGATTTAAAATCCATAAAAATGCTCAAAATCTCTGAGTATACAAGGCTTAATCCATTTAGGTATTGTTTTTACAGTTCATTTTTAATGAAACCCAGAAGCTGTCAAGAACAAAAAAAAAAAACCAAAACCACTAGGTGCCAAATTATAAAATGATAGTGTAGTTACTTCACTTTCTAGTCAGTAAACGTGTTTTAAGGCACATCAAAGGTCACTGTTTCCATCCAAGCAATTTAGTGAAAACATTCAGCTCAATGCCTGCTCAAAGCGTAAGAAATTGAAGGTACCTGAAGTCTTAGAAGGTTTAACGTTGCCACAGCCATACACTCCTTTTCCTGAGGAGGGGGCCAGTCAGAGGATCCATCCATTCCCTCAGTCACTTGTCTCAATAACAGATCCAGCTGCTCAAATGTCATGGGGCAAACATCCACCACAAAAGGTACCCGCAATCCTATTGACCATTCTGAACACGATGACCAAGCAAAACTCTATAAACGGAAACAATACACAAAGTTCCACAGTCAGTTATTTTCTAAATATGACACTGATTACAGATAGGAGTATAAAGCTAAATCTGCCTTCAAACAGTAATAGTTCATGTGGAAATAATACCAGCACAACTGTTGAAGAGAATGTTCTACTTGCATCCTTGTAAACATACATAAAACCCTACTGATCCAGAACTCTCTCACCACATTTTCCAATGTGTTGTCACACCCAGTCCAGATACCTCACTATTTGTGCCCCAGGAAATATTATGCTGACAACTCCTCAATTGCTGTACCACACAAAACAAAACAGGTAAATAGCTGCTTTTCAGAATACCCAACAGAGGGAAAGCTAATCACCCCTTTTCGGCAGAACAATGGCACAAGTTGGTTTTTTTTTCCAAAGCCTTCATTTACTCAGAGTAAGAAATAAGAATACAAAAAGTTATGCAAGCACAGAAAGAAGGACCAGAATTAGAATAAAGAACTAACCTCAGTGGGAGGTAAAATCAAATCATTCAGAAATAAAACCTACCTGAGCAGGTCCACAAGCAATTCCAACAATATGCTTTGTGTCTAACCCCGGGAGAGCTGCGGGCTCTGGTTTAGTGATACGCAAAGTATCAAAATGCTGACACTGATCATTGCTTCCCCAGCTGTGCACTTCACTATCTTCAGTCAGTGCTAAACAATGGGTAGATCCAGCTGCCACATCTATCACTTTCTTTCCTGATAGGAAAGTTAGATGTTGAAAATATAACTTAGATATTACAATCATTGACAGAAAAATAGCAGAGGTAAGGAAAACTACGCTAATCACAACCATGCTTAACTAGGAACATATTATGGATGTCAAGAATCTCATTTTTGCCTCAGTAGTGGCTTGGAAGAGTACAGTAAAGCAAAAACCAAGAGACAGATAAGTATGAAAGTTTACAAGTTGAAAAAAATCTTCTACTTTGTGTCCCTTCTGCTTAGAAACTTTTTCAGGAAAGATTTTTTTATAAGATCTCCCCATCTATGATGAGAGATTGTAAAGTTATTTGTAGTCATCAGTTCAGAAGGTATTCTCATTTAGATCATTCCACGTATATGAATAACAATTTAAAGGAAAGACAGAGCAATAAAAAAGGTTTCTTCCTCATCTTGTCCTACAGAACCTCAGGTTCCTCACAAATGAAAGAAGTAATTTTCACTCTGTTATGAACTCGTCAAAAGTCAAACACAAGTTTAATGACATTATTTGTTGTCTGTTATTTTCATTTATTCCATTCACCTACCTAACCTAATCATACATTATATATATATTTATTTGCATGACAATGCAAACATACATGCTTTAAATAAGCATTTCTGTGAACCTAGTAAAAGAAAAGCAATAAGAATAAAGAGAACACAAGACAGGCAGAATTTAAAGCAATCATAACATAGCATCTTTAAGTCTGCTAAAATCTTGTAGGTGTAAATGCAGAAGTGCAGAAGAAATGCACATTATTACCATTTTCAGTGCTACCAGCATAAAATATGACACAGTACATGGTATCATCACTCTTAAAGTTGAGTTCATTTGTGTCCCGTAAAAAACTCCAACAGCAGCAAAAGGAACTTTGGAATATTTCCAGTTCTGATAATTACCTTTCAAGCCTTCCAGCAGTTTGGGATATCGAACATGCTCTTCCGTCCCATGCCCAAGTCTCTGATTGTCACCTTTTCCCCACGTGTAGACCTGGCCATCTTTGGTTAAAGCAATAGAAAACTGACTCCCACAGCGTACTTTCACAATGTCCAGATCTTGAAGTTTTTCTATCAACTTGGGAGTTTTGCAACCATCACTGCCTCCTCTTCCCAGTTTTCCATAGTCTCCATCACCCCAAGACCACACCTGGCCTTTAAATCGCGAGAAAGAAAACAAAAAATAATTGCACTGCTTTTTCGTGTAATTAACTCATCTGTTTTAACAAATAAGTTCTTAAAAACCTGAGATTCTATAATAAGAAGAAATTTGAAATTGTATTTTAAGAAAAGCAGCTCCAAATTAATTTCTAATTGTTTGTGACAATAAGAAAGAATAATATTTGAAAAGTTTTCATGCTAAAACTGAACATAAAAAGTGCAACATAGAACATGCACTGAAAATCTATTAGTGTACGGAAAGTCCTTCTTAAAAATATATGAAGCATAGGATTTATTTACTGTAAATCAAGCAAATTAAAAACTGCTTTCTTTTATTATTTATAAGAACTTACAAAATGTTTTCCACATCAAATGGCCAAATTGTCTGTGAAGCCTATTTCAATTTTCAGTTTATATCATTCAAGCATTTCTCAAAATGAAATGAAATCGCCACGTCTATCATGTTCTTTTGAAATACACTACTAAATCTAAGTCCTGATGTAGGAACTTAGAAACAGTCAAGCCATTCTGCATCTGCAGTAAATAAAATTATGGTTCAAGAATGGTAAACCCATGCATGTCCAAACGGAAAGTCTTGTTTTACATTCTGATGCATTTGTGCTCCCTACTTGCATAAGCTAGTCCCTAAGGTACTCTGATAAGGAATGGAAGCATGCAAGGCAGAGACCAAGAGAAAAAAAATGGATAAAATCTGGGTTTCCATTTCCTGCATGAGCAAACATCACAGTTTTTAAATAATGCGCATCATATTAACCAGCTATATTTCAAAGGAACAACTAGCTTCCAAGAACTATCTGCTTTCTAAGAGACAACTTTGGGGCTTAACCTCACACAATGAATTGCAGGTTTTGAATCTGTCTCATCCTAGGCACCTTGGTCAGGGATGTTGGAAAGATGAACTTCCATGCAGCTTCTCTTTGACACTTCCAAAGGGTTAACAGGGACAGCTCTCCTACTCTGAATTCTGGCTCTTGTGACAACATGACATATTTGCACTTATATAGTAATGAATAAAATTTAGACACATGCACATATATGTATTATTTTGTGTGTCCATTATACATTTATATGAAATATATATATACCATAAATCAATACATTTGCATATTCATAAGGAACATACTGCACAACAATGCATGGAAATATCTCTGCAACATTATATGAAAAATATATAAATGTACATATTTATTTCCTCAGAAGGAATTTCAGCTTCAAATTCTTACAGAATTCAAGCCACTAGAAATAAGCATCTTCTGGAAGGAAGGAAAGGTAAGCTTACTTAAAACTTTAAGTTTTGTTTACTACTAACCATTTTCAGTAACTGCAAGAGTCTGAGCATCTCCACTCCCACACGACACATCAATAACTTTGAGTCCTTTCAGCCCCGTCACCAGCATTGGGATGGTCTGATCTTCACTGGAACCTTCAAAACAAAGTAGTTCTGTGAGAAGCAAAACCCAGAAGGCCTGACAGGTTCTTTTGTTTGGTTTTTTTTTTGCTTGTTTGCTTTTGGACGTTTTGTTATGTGGGTGTAGGGCGGTGGTGTTTAGTTTTGTTTTCAGCTTTGAGTATCATGACTAAGCTCCCGTACGGTTTCTGAGACATCCAACAGGATTTAACCCATGAAATAGTCTTAGCTTCACGAGGAAAGGAACAGAGAACATTGCAGATTTTTCTTCTCCATCCAATGGCTTATTTCCAGATAACTCAGGAATTTAGTGGGTTTGAGACAATCCCTCCCATAATTATTTCAATTCACATGAAGCCACATAAGGTTCTCAAATCAGCTTTAGGTGGGATGAAAGATCATTTGCATCAAGCACCAAACAATTCTTTAACAACTTATTAGAAGAGGTAAGAGTTAACAACTGACTCACCATGACCAAGCCTGCCATAGTTTCCTCGTCCCCACGTATACAGCTCTCCCTCAGCAGTAATGGCTGCACTATAGGTGCTTCCACATGCAATATGAACAACATGTTTCCCAGCTTGCTTCCCAGACAAAGCAGATATCATCTTAGGTTCCTCCAGAGGGCTATTTAAAGAGAAGGTGACATATTTCACAAAAGGTGATTTGATGAGTAGTTTATAAAACGTGTGACACACTCATCAGAATTGCTGCAATTCTACCTGCAAGCCTTATTATTAGTCTGAAGTAACAAATTATAAATAGAGCTACAAGCCAAAATTAAGTTCAAATTGTTCAACAACATACAAACCACTGAAGGAATATCTAACAACTGCAACTTCTGTTTCCAACTGAGTTCATGCAATGCTTTTTAAAAATATTTGTCTACTGTTAAAAATACTATCTTTAATTACTGTATCTGAACAATTAATTTCATGACACTGATAACCCTTGTGTAGTCTCTCTCTTGTGTCAGAGGGAATGCTCTACTGGGGGAAGACACTTAAAATCTCTAAAATGTATTGATGTACCCCCCCTATACAGTACTGTTGTAGAAGACTGCTTCTACACAAAAGCAGGACAGTAATGTCCGGGAAAAATGGAATAGTGTACAACATGACTGCATAAAAAATGATGACCCCGCTCCAACATGTGAGTCACCGTCTCAGAGAAAATGTGCTTTGGATTCATAAAACCATTAATAAAAGGCCTAACAACAGTGCTCACTGCTACACCCTCTACCTACAAGCATTTCAGAAAGTAGCATTAATAGAGAGCTGGGAATATTCCAGACAGAGAAAACACACAGGGAGAATGCAACTTCTGTTCAGTAACAGAGCCAAATGTCAAACGCAGAACACTGTTTATATACACCACAAAATAATTTTTACTATGAACTCAGAACTTGCAAATAAATGTTATGATTATTTTTAATACATACACTGTATCCCCATGACCTAGTCTTCCACCATCTCCACAACCCCAAGAGAAAACTTCACCGTTTGCTGACAAAGCCAGATAGTGATGCCCATCTGAATGTGCTGCTATCTTCACAATATTTCTGGAAGCTAGACTCTGCACCAGCTGTGGTCCCTGCAAACCAAGCAAAAGCAACATGCTTACAAAAACTGCTGATATTTTCTACCACATAACTAGGTACAGTTTTCTTATTTCCAGTTTTATCAAAACTTTGCTCTCAAATTAATGAAGTGAAGGCATGAAGAAAAAAATGGTCAAATACGACAAAAGCAATGCTTTGAAGTTATTTGTTCCCATCCTTACAAGGTCTTCAGTACATATTAAAATGGTGTTTATCTTAACATTACAGGCTATCTTTGTGACAAAGGCTTCTATTACAGTGTATTTTTGTTTGAGCAACTACTCAGCTTGGACACACTTATATCACTAAAGTAAAATCCATTTCATATCTGCAGATTTTGGAAGCTACCAAGGCCAGCATACCAATAAAAGCAATTATCATTGTATCCATAACCTCTACCCTGACAGAAATTACAGAATCCATATGCATTTCATCAGATCAACAAAAGAGACAAAACCCACTATTTCTGAAAGCTCAAATACAACAGTTACAGAAAGCTCACAAAAATCAGCATGTCTCCAACTGCTCTCCTAAGGAATTGTAAATATTTAGGAGAGCAGACTTGCAAAGTAATACAGAACAAATTTTTAAAAACACGTAAAAAACTCTCACCAGAGTATCGCTGTTATATGCTTGTGTATAAACTCTTCCATTTCTAGATAATATCAGAAAACGTTTCTCTGCACAAGCAACCTGTACAACACCAAGGTTGGCCAGTCCTTCACACTGAATTGGACCGCTCACATTAGCATAGTATTTCCAACCTATTAATCCCCAAGCAATGACCTCTTGCAGTGATCCCTAGGAAATAAGAAATTCTGTAAGTACTAAATTTTGAAATAAACAACTTAATAAAATCCACAGAGCAAATTATTTTTTAAACCTTTTTATGCCAAATATATTCAAATCTGAGTCCATCATTCCTGCCAACAGTCAATAAAACCTACCTAATTAGAAGATACCACAAATAAAGACTTGCATGCATATTACTCAGTTCAGTCTGGTACTAAATGAGCTATAAATATCTACTGTAAGAGATTCAGAGATTTTTCAAGTTGGAAAGTTTGGCATTTACTTTTTTCTTTCTTTTATTTTTTTAGTACGTCAGACCCCCAACATTTATAAAGTTTGGTCTTGAGAATTTACTCTGAGAAACACAAAGAACAGCTCAAAACACGGCAGAATTAGCCATAGTGTGGTAAGACAGAATGGTTCATAAACCATAAAATTGCACTCCAAGGCTGATTGAAAAAGGGCTGGTAAAAAAAAGGGCTAATAAAAGTTACCCAAGTAAGACAAATTTCAGAACTCAAGGTTATGCTGTGAAAATCAGAAAGGAATTTGAAGAATCTTAGGAGCTGTTTTCCATGCATTCTGAAATTCAGTTATGCTTTTAGGGAAAACATTTTACTGTATTAGATACTGCAAACAATTACCTTATGAGATGTAGGAGAGCTACACTGTGGGGGCATACATGGGGTGGCAAGGCGATCTAAATGGGCCATGATCACCACAGCTGTTTGTCTCAGATCAATCGCCAGCTCATTGTCCTGTGGCAAAGTCAGATACCTCAGAAAACTTTCATTTGGACTCAGAGGGTAAGTCAGGAGCTGGAAAAGAGAAAAGAGCAGTCAGAAAAACATTCAAGGTATATCTATGAGAATACACATACAGATACACAATAAAGTTTAAACAAGATGACTATCTGCACAAGTGTAAGAGAAAATGAATTAACTCTGCACATCCTTTTTCTGCATTAGAGAAAAGTTTGAAACATGCATGTTGAGAAAATAGTCAGATTGTGTATAAAATAGAAAGTTACAAGCATAATAAAATTGATTTACTGTTTTATCAACCTCAGTAATATTCACTAAGAGTCATACTTCAATTAATTTTAAACACAGAATAAAAACAATCCAAATATGCAGAAAACTTACTTAGCCACAGCTAACTTCATTATCCCAACAGCATTAACTGTGAAACACAATGCATGCCTCTAACCGTGCTGTGACATTCTTTCCCCTACCTCAAGAAACTCAAACGTTCACATGAAGACCAAACGACTGTGGTGTATATACATCTTACATGGAAAACACCACTCCCGATTTTGTTCGGATAATTTTATGATTATTTCAGCTAGACAAATGAAATTTGATTCCAATATAATGCCCCTTTCAAATAATCCAATAATAAGTACCTGAATCTCTTCCTCAGTATTGGGCATGTCTTTATTACATATTATACTCTGAAATCTTTGTAGCAAAGGTAGAAGGGGTGCACTTGTTCCCTGTGCAGATCGCTCATTGTCCGTTTCCCTTGTTCCATTATCCCAAAGCTGAAGCAGCAACATAACTGCAGACAACATTTGGCTGAAAGAGGGAATCAACATTTTCTGTTAATAAGCATCCCTAAAAATATTGGGTTAGGTTATCCATACAATTCACTTTCTACATTTGGAAGTTTAGCAAAATCGGATGTCAGGGCTCAAACAGATTATCAAAATATAAAAAATGGATTTTGCTGTCTAGATAGTATTAGATCTCAATTACCTCTGCTTTAGTGAAAAGGTGCACTTGCTTTGAACCACAATTTTTACATTACACCCAAACGCATGAAAAGTGAAGACTGTCAGCCCATTCCAACAGACAGTGATGGCTAAAAATCAGAGTGCTCATGCTTCTCACCTTAGTGTACCCCTCTGCACTGCCAGTTCAAGCAATATGGCAAGTGCCAAGTGTTGGTCTTGCAAAGGAATGTTTCCTGGCCCTTTGGTACTGGGAGCTCCATGCACATCTCTATTCAAAAGTCAAACAATATACATTAACCAATAGGAAATAATGCATAATTGCTTATCAAAAGCACCTACAGCACCCCAAGAACTACTAAACTTACAGAAAAATATCAAAGTGGTGATGAAAGCAGCTGAGAAGAAAAGCCCACACATTCCAAACTAGATTAAGTTTTAGAGTGATAGCTAGGTTTTAAAAATGCCTCAAGCTTCACTGTCTATCTACAGTTCTATTAAACATGCCGAGAACGTGAAAAACATTTTTCACAGGTGAAATTCAAATATGTTTTATGACATCCACCTTGAGGACATAGTTCCAGTATTGAAAAGAATTTCTAGTAACTACTGTAAAAAGGTAACTTGAAGCCTACTTAAATAACAGGGAAGAGCAGGGGACTGTTCCAAGTCCAGCATTAGTGTATTTTCCCTCATGCACAGAAATCTGTATTATTTTACTGCACTTGAAAGGCACAATTAAGAGTGCACATATATAGTATTACCAAAGCATTCTTCTGTGGATAAGTTTACACTAGTAAAACACAATTTTTTGTGTAAATCTTTATGCAGTGATTCAGGATATTCCAATTCAGATTTTTCTTAAGCAGCTAAAATCATTAAATCATACTTAAAGAGCATCATTTCAATAGTTCATTAACTTTTTGCTTGCTTGTATAACAACATTAGAAAGGGAAGGAAATCTTTCCAATTTTCTATAAATCATTATGTTTATACCACCAACTTGAGAGATGCAAGCTTGCCATTTAACAGCTCAAAAAAAGAAACTTACCCAGTCACAACAGACCTTAGGAATTTAGTAGCTCTTTCTACCACTTCCAGCCACACAGAAGATACAGTCCCTTCATCAAAAAGGGATGCCTCTGGTAGGGCTCTCAGTGCATCAAGTGATTCCTGTAACAATTCACTGCACAAGTCGGCATCTTCACCTAAGGAACACAGCAAGAGCAGTTACGTTTCCAGCTTTACAGAAGTTAGAGAAATTGTTGTACACAATATTTTGTGGAGCTTTTTTTCAACACAAGATACAAGCTACTTCCTACAGAAAAAGTTCTCAATTTTCACGTGAATATTTGACTGCAACATTCTGAAGAAATCTTCACCAAAAAAAAAAAAAAAATTCAGACAGGAGAAAACCCCAACCAGCTCATTCCACTATGCAGCCTCTGAGAAAAGAGGAGAACTAGGGCTGGCTGGATAGAGTAAGCCCACATCTGCCACCTAACCAAACCGCGCAGACTGAGACAGGCAGGTTTAGTGGCACAGGTGACAATTCTGCCAACCTCTGTAATTTGACAACCGCTGACAAGTACACAAAGTAAACACAAGCTTCACACTCAAAACTTTTTCTAAGCTGCTACTATCATGTAATAATACAGTGGCTTGACCTTGTCTGAAGAATAAATCTAACTTTTCTGAAATCTAGCATTAAAAATAAATGCTTTTCATGAAATCCCAACTTAGCTTCCTAAGCAGAAAATATCTCAGAAAAACACAGCATTGATACTGGCTTGGGTGGCTTTGATCAGCAACAACATTGTTTGGCACATTATCACATAAATGCAATTATGCAAATCTATAATTTATAAAATTACAGTTCTATGCAAATATTTAACACACACACACATACACGCTTTAATGAGTCACCTGGCTTCAAATGAAATATATATGCCATATGCTCAAGAGTAAACCTACCTGACCTCCAGGCTCTACGAAGGAAGGCAAATGCAAATGAAAGTGCTGCTCGGGATCCAACGCGTGCAAGTCCTTCTACACCTTTGCCTACAGGTCTTGAGCTAAAAAAAATTACGTATTAATAGTTTCAGTAAATTTTTATTATAATAATATATATTTATGTTACAATTATTTTGTATAACTTATATATTCAACGATTTTATAATTTAGCCATATGCATGCATATACAATCACACAATTTTTATTTGTAAAGAAGCACAACTGTGTCTTGAGAAACAAGGTGAACAACATCAAAACGTCAGCAAACAAAATTCAACTTCAACCACTTCAAAGAACCAATTCAACATCCAGTATAAAAAAGCTTCACAGAGAAAAATATAAACCAGACTGGTATAATGGACTGCCACCAAAAAAACGCCCATAGTTACTCAAAGTGAAATTATGATGCTTTACTAAAAATACACAAACATAAGACAATTCATGTACTAATTATTTACTCAGTAAGTCTATATTTTTAGTTAGTTTGGACTGCATAAACTAAGCTTACAGACTTTTTAAAATTAATCTTTAATTATTGATAATTAATTCCACCCATTTTGTCATTTCTTATCTTTCTATTCAAGTGTCAATGCTACAAATCTCTCTTTGCAGTTTCTATACTTGTGTGTTTAAGGAAGAGAGACAGCTTCAACTTTTGGTAATATCCACTGGACTCACATTCATCTCTGTTAATTTCTCTTTTCATGCAGACAATCACACTAATTTAAGTAAGGTCCCCTTTGTAGTCAGCAACAGGAGATTCCCTACTGCTTCCAACACTGAACCACCAAGTCTATTTTGGTATGTTGTGAGATTACAAAGAAAGTGAACTGCTTAGGACTTCTTCAAGAAATTACACTTGCATTTTTAGCAATATGATAACTTAAACATATCAGTGCTCTTTTTAATCAGAGATGAAAAAAAACTTCAAGAGAACAGTCTATTCAGAGAAATATCCTTGTCAGAACTCCAATTCCATAATAACTAGTTGTGATATCTACTTACATTCTCCTTTCATATCTGAAGCTAGAGATGATCTAAAAATGTCCCTAGACAAATTGCTTGTTCTGTCAGACAGCTACTGAACACTTTCTTTAATGCCTTATCTGATAGATTTTTCTATTTTTAGGTCTAGATAGCTATCCAGACATGAAAATCAGATGATTCCTTGTTCAGTTACTTCTCTTGAAATAGTGGCATATAAAATGCATAATTACATCATTTCTCACCCAAGCCAAGGTTCTATGTCCTGCTTTTATGTATTTGTATTTTTTAATTCACGTGCTTTAACTGAGCAACTATTGACAGAAAAATATATTTATGTTATTGAAATGATGTAATTTCCATTAGCACCATTTCTGAAATAGGCTTCTCCATACTTTCTAGCTGAGTAGAACATAAGAAATACTTCAATAAATGTATACTTACAGCTCAAATTTTAGTATCTTCAGCAATGTATTACAATAAAAACCTACTAGTACAAACAGAGATACTATAAGAAAGCACCAGGCAAGAAGGAGGACTGATGGCAGATTAACACCACTTAATATAGCAAAGCCATCTTAAGAAATAAGAAGTTTCTTTATCATTAATGTTTCACATTCACATTAAGCTCTCACAGACAGATTGATAACCTTTCTGTGACTTTTCCAATGGATTAACTTGTTCATGCAAGTGTTATTACCTTTTCTTATCCACAGCAGGCAGAGGAACACTACTGCTTTTCCACTTTACTTTGACGTTCTCCTGAAGAACTGCTCTGTTCAAAGCAATGAAATATCGTTCCAGGATAACCAGCCTCTGCTTTAGCCTCATAGCTGAGAGAGCTGTTGTTGCAGCTTGTGTGGCCAGAGCTTGCTGCTCCTTCACTAGTACATGAAGGCACTCCTTCAATTCATTCACGTCTGAGAATCAGAGAGAGATATCATTTTATGGGCATTCATCTTTGTTATTTACAGTATCAAGAAAAATAAAGACAACTTGAAAACCGTAAATTGACCAGAAGTCTGAATCCCCTGTGAAACTCCCTGTTTCTATATTCAATGCACACGGTATGACATAAATACAATCATACTTAAACAGGTGTTTAGACAAAGGTTATCATCAAAACTGCTTTTGTCTAAACATATCTAAACTTTCATATTTCATGTCTGAAATTAAAACATCACAGGAAGTATTTATGCACTCCAAAAAACCAAGTCAGACAGCAAATTCTTATCATCATCCAACCTTAGAGTCAGACTTGTCTTAAGTGCAGGCAAGTCCCTTGCAAGTCCCCACAAGAATATGCTTTCATTTTGCACCCAATACACACTATCTTAAGTTTCTCAGAAGTAGCAAAATTACTCTCAGAAGCTCTAGGATCACTGCCAAGAGCTGCTACGCTTCTGAAACAAATAATGTCAGAAATTTAAGATGCTTTCAAGTATTATTAGCAAACAAAAGATCTGACTTATGTACCAATGCTAGAATATTAATTCTTCCTTTCTTTCACCAGAGCAAGGATGCACCAGCCCAAAGTCCTAGTAATCTACTAACAGATGGTAACAAGTACAGTGTTAAAAACAACAACAAAAAAACACTCTAAAACAAAAATTTGGAAACTGTATTTTTATATACTCTGTAGCTTTAATTCCTAGGACAAATATCAACAAAGCACATTCCTAAAGGGGTTCCTTTCTGTCCCTTCATTAACAGTCTGATCACTGAGCCACCCCATGCTGCTTTGCACTGCATTACTATACTTGTCCCTAAGCCAACCACATTTGTTGCCTGGCAGCTATACAGAAGTACCTTTGTTTTAAATGACACCTGACTAAGGGGTATGAAAAAAAAAAATATGTCTGCATATGTTGTGAGAAGATGGACACACTTCAAAAAAAAAAAAAAAAAAACAACAACCCCAAAACCATACAAAACCAACATATTTCTTGGAACAAGTGCCTCCAAACTATAGAAATTTAGACACATTTATGGCAGTCTCTGTGGTGACACTCTAAGGAGGGATAACTTTTTTGCAGCTGCAACTGTAAAAAGTATTTCAAAGTTTTGTCTCCACTTCGCAACACATCTTTGTGTACTCAGGAACGAATTCAAGCAGCCCTCTCTGCCACTGGATCACGTTGCACAGTCACTTATGGTTTGCTGTCAGCCATCACCCCAGCCTGTTTTCAACATTGCTACTCACATTTCACCATTTCATAATGTGTTAGATTCCTTTCCCTGAAGCAATTCACATCTTTCCACCTGACTATGAGGGATTTATTTTTTCAACAAGAAAGAATAGATTAAAAAGTGTTCCTTGCAGTCTAGACCTCTCAGATGAAAGCAACAGCAGCAATTATACATGCTGACTCAAACAACAAGAAACCTGGCAAAACCAACAAGAAATTTGACAGAAAGCCACACCATCCTTAATTTTAGCTCTACAAAATTTTGCAAAGAACTCTGCAGCACAGAGCAAAAACATAGAAAAAAAACCATCTCGCAGCGCATACTTCAGAGTACCACAACAGAACATAGTCAATACTGACATCCCAGTTTCAAGATCCCTCTAAGCAATCCATCCAAAGGCATAAAAATCAGGGCTTTTTTCTTCCCTTCCTGAACACTAAGGTCCTATCAACCTCTACATACCACCAGGCTACAACACTGAAATACAAAATGACCATGCTCTCTTCTTCACAAAGAGACTTTGCTTAACACTGTTGGTTTTGACTAATAATTTTATCCTGCAGATTCATTTCCCAAATTATGGTCTCATACATCTACAGGAAAAGTAACGAAATAGTCAATGAGGAAAAAGAAGGCACTTTACCACTTACGTTTGGGGAAGAGAGTCTATGTTTGGTGCTACAGAAAACAAGCACTGGGTGATAGACTCTGCTGAGTCAGTCAAGTAATACAGAGCTACAGCATACATCCTTCATTCCTGCCTGGCAAGTTACCTAATTGTGGAAACCCTCTAAAATTGTTTCTGAGAGTTGAAGACTTAGGTGAAAAAGCCCTTCATTTCAAAACAACACACTTATGAAACATCCATCATGGGGACTACCAGAAAGAAATACTTAGGACAAGCAGAGACCACCTATCCACCAATCCTCTACCAATTACTTTACAAGGAACTTTTCCCTGAAAGTCTACAACTGCATTCCTTTCAAACCACTTTCAATCAGCCACAATGACATCCAGGCATTACATAAATTTAGAAAGATTAAATTTCTTGTCAGCAGAATTGCCTTGTTAAGGTTTAGGGTTTGACATGCTTCAATGATCTTAGAAATAGGGGGAGGTTAAGAAAGCTGGGGGAGAAGGATGTGCCTTCACAATCACAAATGGCTACGATTTTAGGAAGGCTTTCTACCAAAATTAAATAATTCTGCTTGTAAATATTTTATACAAACTTCCTTAGTATTTCAAGAATGCAAAACAAAGTTCATACACAAAGTGTAGTAAAGGCTGGAACAGGTTATAGTATCCTTGTAACCCAGACATCTAAAAACTGAACCAAGGACTGTCTTGTTTTATTAAAAGTAACACTATTTTTAAGTGAGATATATCTATACACTTCCTCACTTTAAATCTTCTCTTATTCCGTAAGTAAATTCATCTTTACAAAAAATTTAGTTAATCTTTCAGAAGATTTAAATCCGTCTGGGAATCAACATGGTGAAATTCATTTCAGTAAACCCTCAAATCTGTGCAACACTTGTTACTGATGAACTGAACAGTCTAATGAGAGAATAGCTTATTAATAGTAACGATTCAAGTTTCATCCGAGAAGGTTACAGGGAACCCTTTAAACAAAACTGTTCATATGTCACTACACCAGCCCTTGATGCTAACCATCCTTTGCAATGCTATGCTTTGCCAGTTATTCTGTGAGGGATGGAGACATTATTTACCTAATCTGCACCTGCACTGTAGGAGTTGGAGCCATACCACACCAGTTTAAATTCTCAGACCACCACTAGCAGAAGACTTGTTAACTGGCAGCTACAGTCAGGTATGCTGCTGGCTGCAGTAGAGATAAGTAAGGGTTTTACACTCTTCTGATAAAATGTATCACATCTCTCCCTGTCCTCAGCAAACAATGCAACTACACATCTTCACTTCTTAATTCCTCCTGCCCAAAGTTCTCTGCATTAGAAGGAAAAACACTGGAATTGTTTAACCCAGCCTGTTTGACAGAACAGCACTAAGAAGTGACATGTTATTTAGATATTTGAGCAAAAGAGGGGACAAAACAAACAGCTGAAGACAGCAGCTTCTTAAACCATCTCAGCCACAGCCGGAACACTACGGAACACTAATCTGACAAGAGCCTAAGATGGGTAGCATGTCCAAAGGCATGTTTGCTCCTGTTTTAGCAGCACAAAGAAATAACTTAACATGCTTCATGATTTCCTAACACTCACTTCATTAGCTCTTTTAGGGAACGCCACAGGCTTCTGACAGGTAAATTAGGCACCTTAAAAATGCCAGTATCAGACTGAAATGTTTCAAGGTTGACTCACAAAGTTTAGTAACAGCAAATACATATGTTACAGTGTGGAGAGATTTCAGACTTGGAAACACATTTCAAGCAGAATTTGGCATGAATCTACTGTTATAATGAGTACACATTCCTGTCACCAGCAGAACTAATGCGCTCTAATTTCCTAGGGAATTTTATATTTTGTCTTCTCTTTCCCCTTCCACTATACACTATTTCCACTGGACAAAGAGGAGATAAAGGATGCAGTTGGCTTGGCTTAATAGGCTTCTAATGACCCTTCAAACCTCTAGAATGAGCTAATTCAAAAATTAGAGGGAAGGACAAAAATGCAATCACATACACATAATTTCCTTCAGAAAAAAAAAAAACGAAACAGGCTTTCAATGTTATTTTATACCAACAAAGAATATAATGCCTAAAGGGCATTTAGCTTTTAGCTTTCTGCGGTCTGCTCCCCTGTTCAAAAGATGAGCATCAGACTTCACCTTATTAGTATTCAGCAGGAGAAATATTGATCAGCTGCATGTGCATTCAGAATGCACCTCATTTTGTGGCTGGGTGCAGGAGGACAGTGAAGGGTCTGGAGGGGAAGCCTTATGAAAAGCAGCTGAGGACACTAGGTTTGTTCAGCCTGGAGGAGACTGAGAGGAGACCTCATTGTGGGTTTCAGTATCTTTGTGAGGGGAAGTGGAGGGGCAAGTACCAGTCCTTCAGTCTTGTGACCAGTGACAGGACTCAAGGAAACAGCATAAAGCTGAGTCAGGGGAGGTTTAGGTTGGAAATCAGGAAAAAGTTTTTCACTCAGAGGGTGGTTGGGCACTGGAACAGGCTCCCCAGGGCAGTGGTCACAGCACCAGCCTGTCTGTGTTCAAGAAGCATTTGGACAATGCTCTCAGGCACATGGTGTGACTACCGAGGTGTCCTGGGCAGGACCCAGTGTTGGACTCGATAATCCTCATGGATCCTTTCCAACTCAGCATATTCTATGATTCTCTAATTTTCAAAGTTCTAGATCATCAGCACAACTTGTTTAAATTGATGTTCTAATACTCATGCACAGAACAAAATAGCAAGAATTTAAATTCCTGTCTGTGTGTAAAAATACACACAAACACATACACTCTTTAAGGGCATAAACAGCAACCAAACATATCTGGAGGTGGACAAATGGTTTCAAGCTGGGCTAGAGGGAACAGGATGGGATGACGATGCAAAGGCAAAAAAGTAAAAGAAAATACAGGGATGAAGGAGCTCTGAGAAATGTAGAACAGGGGAGGTCAAATTTCATCCTTTGACTCAGCACTTCTAAATCTAAACTTGAAAGTATGAGTCAAGAAATTCAATAAAAGCAGAAAATATCACAATAAAGAAGGCTAAAAGAGGGGTTTTTTTCAATGGCATGAACACTTTTTAATTACTTCTGAACACATTGTAACTTTAGATTTCATCATGTAACTAAAAGCCCCTTAGAGGATGTAAGTTCTGCCTATCTCCTTCTCTCACAACACAAATGCAGGAATACAAGCGCACTTGGTAATGACAGGTATCTCAACAAGCTCACTGAAGTCACATGGTTAATTTTAGCCTTGCCTCTTCAGCAGTGCCTATAAAGCATTTGGTGCAATCAGCTGTACTAACAATATCTGAAAAATAAGATGCAAGACTGTCTGTGAACAGTTTGATTCAATACAGCCAACCTTAAGCATATTATAACTAAGAAAAAGAAGCCCAAGAAGATGAAATACTGCTCTGTTTTCTGTAGGCTTTGAACAACCACTTCAAAGTGTTTCCTCTTTTTTTCCCCCCCACACCTAGGGCTGAACACCTGGACTTCAAATCATGTAAGATGTTAAAACCTAACTATCTTCAGAAAAGAAAACTGATGAAGGTAGCAAACCAGGATTTTTAGGAAGAATCAGAGGAACTGCTTTATAAATGTACTCAACCTAGTATGAATACAATCAGCAGATAATGTTTTAAGGGAGTATTCATGTCAAAAATGGATAGTTCAACAGTGGTATCATGAAAGAGCTGAACACAAAATGTAAGAACACCAAGATGAAAAAGAGAAAGAAAAAAAACACTTTAAAGTCAAATAAATACACATGTATTTATTATTATCTTATGTATTCTTACAGTACTCGGAATAGTAAGACTCTTATAAGAAAAAGAAAAAAGAAAAAATTATGACATCTTTGCCCTGTTCTGACAGCACAGTGATCTCAGCATAAATGAGACCCAGAGAAAGCATTTTGCTTCCCTGAACTTGTGCCAGGATGACAAAACAAGCATGAAGCTGAGGGGTACACAAAGCACTGTTTCTCAACACATTTAATGATCAGGTTTTTCTCTGTGCTCTCACAATCTCTTAGCCCTCATGGGGGAGGGGTGTCACAAGGCCCACTGACCTAGATTAGCCTGTTGAAGTTCAACACCAAGATCCTCCACACTTGGCAAAATGAGATTGTATTACCGCACTTCTAAAACATAGATATACAGTGTCTAATATCCAGTTACTATTTTCATAATGTAAGGCTGTAAATCATTAACTCAGTAGAAATACTTCAGTGTATTGACCTGAAACACTCACTTTAAATGCCTCTTCAGTTCTTTTTGTAAAACAACTTCAAATCTCCATATCCAAATTACACCTCACTTGTAAAGGAATATAAACCATAAATGAAGACATAGTAAGTTTTTAATTCTTACTTGATCAGGAATGATATATTTAAGAAACAATTCTCCTTTTAAAAAGTTCCTTCACAGTTTTGACAAGGAAATGTTTATTTCTTTGAAGGCTAACAGAAGAAATGCTTAAAACAGTTCTCATTTTATGAAACATTAACAGAAAGTATCAAAAATGGAACTGATTCTATATAGTTTTTTTAAAATTAATTACCAAGCCACAAAAACTAGGATGGCTCAAAAGGCAGCTGTTAGCTACATTTCTGACAAATGCAGAACAAAAATTAACAAGGTAACCTACAATCATGAACAAAAGCCACACTTGCAGTTTATTTATACAATAAATCTATTTATTGTATAAATAAACTGCAAGTGTGTTCACAGCACCGTTTAAGGATTTTTGTCACAGCTAGGTGATACAAACAAGCACAAATGGTAACAGAGACCAAGGAATATGAATTTATTTCTTACAAATTATAAAGTCTTCACAAGTTACTTCTAGAATAAGAACCCATACATGTGGCAGTGAACCATACTATATATATAAACACTAAAAGCAACTACAAGACAGTAAGTTATTTCTTTCTGAAAACTCCAAACATACATACATCCTTTTTTTTTCCTGAAAAACCTTTTTTTCAATTTTTTTAAAAATAATTGGAGGGTGAGCTTAAAGGCCAAGTCTTGTCCCAAACACTTTGGTCAGCTGGAAGAAATTTGGTAAGATACTTGACATTTAGATTACCATTTTGTAAAATAGTTTTATTTTTCTTTTCAGCAACACATGTTAAATAAGAATATAAAACTTAAATAATGTGACCTTCAGCTCATATCTCTCCAACACATTCAATTCTCGCTCCCTCTTCCACTGTAGTGGCAATTCTTATCATTCCTGATATACTGCAAGATTCTGTCCCACTACCAGAGTGACAGCAAATCCATCTGTCCTCCTGTCCTTAAGGAACAGGAGCAAGCAGGCTGGCACAGAGCAGAGGACAGCAGACTGGCAGCTGACCTGTGGCTCAACAGAAACAAGTATCTCCCCCAGCAAACACAGCTACACAGATGCAGATTCTGGCACTGAAGAGATAATACTTTTCCCAGGGATCTTCAAGTGCTTCTGGGTGAGGGGTAAGGACAAGTGGCACAACAGATGTCTCTGAAGTTTGTACATGCCAACATCTGAATCAGGCAACATCATGTACCAGGAACTGTAAAATAAACTACTGAACTGAGGCTTCTTCTGATCTGCTATTTTTAAACATGGACAATTTTAGACAATGAACTGCTGCTCTGCAGTAACAAACAGCCACAAACTTCAGCCGGCTTCAGTATCAAAAGTAGTATTTTATAGACCCCTACATGAAGATGTGAACAGACAAGCTGCTTTTCCACTGCCACCACAGGTGCAATTATTGTCAGCAAAGGTCAGGACAAACAGTTAACTGAACCAACCGTTTCAACCTTCCTCCCATGATTCACACAAACCTATCTACCAGACCATAAAACCAAGGAGAAAAATTGCCTATTAAACCATTATTGCCTGCAGAAAATTCAGGCCTCCAAAACTAAGCAATTTCTTTATAATGTCTACAACTGAAAAGAAATACTCTGAAGACACTGGAACTTTTCACTGTCTAACTTCATTTATTCCAAGTCAGTCCATCACTCCTTCAAGCAGCCTGATAGGGACAAATTGACTCTTCAAGTCAAGAGTCTAATTAAATCTGAAATTAATTACAGCACATGTTTAATTTCAATCACAGTTAACCACTTACCCAACTTATTTCACTAACCTAACAGATGCATCAGTCAGCAAGTACATTTGATACAAATACTTCCTGATGCTACAAAAGTAGTGATCAACATAGAGTATGTAATGTCAGTGACAATGACCAAAACAGCTGTAATACCTGGTTGTTTACCCCACACCCAACTCTCAACAATTGATTTGGCCCTGTAAGTGGGCAGTGGAGTCTCTTCTTCATCTTTCTTTTCTTTGTCGTTTTGCTCTTCTTTCTTTGATGCAGTTTGGCATTCAGTGCTATCATCTAAAGAAAACAAAAGGGAGAAAAAAAAAAAGACCAGTTAAACTACCTTAAATTCAGGCTAGAATTCCGGTCTAGATTAGAAATATAAAGGTGAAATTGCCAGCCCACAAGCTTACAGAAATATTGTCTATCATTAAGAGAACAGGGTGGGGGGAAGTAGTATTTTACCATGTTAACTGTCACAGGTGCTGGGTCTCACGTTACATTTCGCAAGACGGTGACCTTACAGTCCAGAAATCACCTCTGTAACCTCCTCAGGATGGTGAACGTTTAATACAGATACCATCATGTAAGACTTGCAAAGGATTTGCAATACACAGTACTGCAAAGGAGGCATTTTAATTCAGATTTTGCTCCCAACTACCCGTATTTCTGTAGTATTTACTTGTTTTTTAAAACTTGTAATGGTTTTACATTCCATTTCCAACAGAATAAAAGAAGACAGCAATAGCCTTTATTTCAAAATCAAGGAGAGCTATATATTGGCATTTACACTAATTTTATGCAGCAGTGTGTCAACATCTGTTAAATATCTAGCATCTTAGTAATTACTAGCAAGTAACGAAAATAATACTACCATTTTCTGCCCAGGCAACAAAACACCATGTGCAATCCTTTTGAGACTACTTTCACAAAGACAGAACACAGACATTAGTCACTTACCTCTGTAATCAAAGGCTGCATGAAAGTCCCAATTTTCTGAACACAGTAGAACTAGACAGCTGGAAGTTTCTCTTTATTTATACTGGGAATATGGATTTCCATATCCATACCTCCAGTCAATCCAATGCATAAGACTGCCTTGCAATTGAGGGACACATGGCCAGCTACTTTCTTCACCCTGACCTTCTTTTCAAACCATACCACTCAAAATTTCTCAAGTCCAGCATTTGAAACTCATCCATGAAGAGTTTAGTTCCAGCCATTTTTACCTGGCTCCTAAAACTGACCAATCCTTCACTCCTATCTGCCAATCTAGTCCAGAGACTCCCTCCCTAACGGTCCCGGCCACAACGTGACAGATAAGCACTAGTATTTTGTCTTTTTTCCTCTCTCACCCCACACACCCCCCAAAAAACCCACATTTGTACCAGCATAAATCAGGAGAAAATAATAAGCAAGAGGTTTACATCAGTAGCCAGACAAAGAACACCTGACTGCAGCCTGCCTCACACTCAGAGAGTGAGATCAAAGGCTCTCACTACCTCAGAACGTACAAAATACACCTATCACAATATACAAAAACATTGAACCGTTCATTCCTGTTCTTTCTGGCCTGACAGAAAATTAATGCTTAATCTGGTTGGAACTGGATCTGTGATTGCCTCTTCGTTAAATTTTTTTTAACTGGAGACAATAGCACCTCCCAAAATTAAGTTTTTTGGGAGAGCCTTAATTACATGAATTTTAAATTAAAGCCACTGTTTCCTAACATATAACTGACACCAGTGCTCAGGAGGTGGAAGATGAAGACTGGAAGAGCAGGAAAAAAAGGAAAGAAGAGGAGACATAATTGCAGTATCCATGATGGAGCTGAGATTGTGAGATCTCAGAGTAAGTAAGAGATAGCAAAGTCACTTGAGAACAGGAAAATGCAATTTGGATATGCCTCCTGTAAGTGGCAATCAGAGAACACAACTGTGTCCCTCAAACACTGAGGAACAGCCTATGAGTCACCAGTTTGATAACAATGTCCAGAATGTGATTAAATCCAGCTGTTTCTTTTCAAAGGCACAAGCAAATAACATTAAAAGTACAGAATCCATTCTAGACCAAGGACCCTGCTCAGCCCCAGTGGTTCAGAATATTTCCACAGTAACACCATAATCTCACTGCTTCTGCACTCACCCACACGTCTAGAGACACACTTTGCAGGGTCTGGAATTCTAGTTAGTGGGTAGAAGGGTGCTGTGCCAAGACACTGTTTTGCAGGCAGCTGTAGGAAGAACTTGTTACGCTTTTTAACAGAACCTTGGCAAAGGATGACAACCAAGGGCTACAAACTTAGTCATTTTGTCAAACTCCTCACTGCAAACAGAGAAGATCCCAATCCAGGTGGCAACTCAAGCTTTGTATGGAATAAAAACAGCCATGACATGTAAATCGACAAGAGGATTTTTTTTTAATTGTCTGTATGAACCAAAAAGAGGAACAATGAGAGAAAAAGTGCGAAGGAGATGAGCTAAAAATCACATTAAAAGACCATGTCAAATTGTTCCACAAAGAGAGTTCACTATACTTGCAAAAAACCACTTGCCACATAACAGACAAAGCTGATATCAGTCTAGATTGAAACCAGCAACACAGATGTCATAATTATGGAAGTTCTGTTAAGCTTCATGAAAGATTTTTAAACAGGGAGACCCAAAGACTTTTCAGAATGAGGGGCAGGGAGGAGAAAAATCTTGAGTGAAGGCAGAACAGGCCAAATTAACAAGTAGCGAGACAGTTTTCAAAACAATGCACACAAAAACACTGTTCAGTGTGTCAGCATGATTTAACTTAATTTTGTGAATATTGTGGTGGGGGAAACAACTGCATAACATCTCCCTGAAAGAACTTTCCCTTCATTATGTTTTAGTTTACAGCCTTATGCTTCTAGGCTGAGGCAGGTAGGCATAGCCAGTCAAAACTGAGCAACTGAAGTAACCATTCTCAACTAGAAATTAGCTCCCAAATCAAAGCACAGTAGCTCACCACGTGTGCACTATCTTGCACAGCAACAGCCCAATCCGGTAAAAATGGAGCATAAAAAGGAAGCACTAAAAATGGAACTTATATTTCATAACCAATGAAGAAAAAATCTGACACTGCAGAGTTGCCTCCACCACCTGTTACAGTATGGTCCTGTGTTGCTCTAAATGCCAATGAACTCATGTAGTTGGGAATCCCTCAGTCCAGAGAGAAAGCCTGCAACAGTTTCCCTACAGATGTTGCCATTGGCAGGGCAAAAAGTCACACAGTGTGCTTTAGACAAGGGCTGTATTTTATAACTGCCCTAAACCAGTACTTGGCAGTCCCAGATCCAGGAAATATTTCAGCTGCAATATATTTTCTGTCAAAAATCCTTTACTTTTGACACACACACACACACACAGAGACACACACAAAAGTGAGTTATTTGTGAGGGAAGGATACATGCTTTACCCTTTGCAAACCATATTTATGCAGCCTTCTAGGTTGAGTCAAGATGATTAAGATTGTGATCTCCTAACTCTAACCAGAAATAAAGTTTCTTTTCTTCCCTGGTATACTATTTTTTTTAAATACATTCTTTAAGTTATATTTTGAATTTACAATAGAGCATTTTACATTTATGAAATCAACCTGTCCTACAGGGTGACTACAGACTTCCCTATCCTGCAGAGAGAGTATGATAATCCACAGCTGAGCATTGAATTCTTGAGCCACTGGGTACAGCCCATAGCTGGGTCAGGGGAAGCAGAAGAGAAAAGTGGCTCTTTCCACTTTTAACAAGTTCTCCCTTACAGAAAAAAAGGAGGCTCAAAGCAGGAGCCAGCCTTCATGCCTGCACGCTAGTACAGTTTGATTTATAACGTGGTCTGAACAGCAGCCACCATAACCAATTCCCACATACTGTTATTCTTGTCATAAATATTTCGTTTCTGCCAGCCTCTCTGGAATTGCTTGTGACATTTGGACTTTATTTAACCTGCTTGCAGGTACTACACTGAATGAGGTTTATGGGTTCAGTGGCACCAGGCTGAGAAAGGTCCAACCTTCAGGTAAGGGGGAACAGAAGAGGAAGCCCGCAGAGTTTACCGAAGGCAGGACAGAGGCAGGAAACTGACAATTTTACATTTCTGTCCTGGAACTTAAAACAGCTAATTGAAACAGAATTTTCCACCTACGAAGTCTGAGAAATCAAAAAAAAATAAGAAATAGCAACCCACAAAATAGACCTGCATAGTTGACTGATATCATGTCTTAAAATTTTACAGTAACAGTTCTCTAACTTGAAAATTTAGTAAGAATAATATTATTTAATACTTTTTATTATTTTCAGTACATAGCTTCCTACACAAGGTATTAATCTAATCCAAATTTCCTGAGGGCAGCCTGATTATCTTTTAAGTACATGCAATGCTACAAGTGCACCTGTATTTGGACATCACTACTGTCACAGCTGTGCCCCTCAGATGGTACTTGAAAACATGCAAACACATTCTGTTGAAGACATTTATCAAATATGTTTTTCTGAAAGTGCCATGAATTCAAAACAAAGAGGTTATTCCTAACCAAACATTCTTGCTAACAGGAAAAAAAAATGCACTACTTCTATATTCTTCCTAGAGAGAAAAGGACTGTTTTTTGCTATCAATAGGATGTTCTTCCAGTCTACTGCCACTGCTAATATACACTGACAGAATGAAGTGCCTCTTCTGAACAGTCCCATCAGCATCACCAGAGAGCTATAGCACTAGTCAAGAAATAGACTTATAAGGGATGGGCTTAAATCAAAGCTTCTTAAAACAGACTGAATAAAAGGGACCATGTACAGCAACCTCTCTTGTTTATCTCCAGATTAGTCAATTTAGCAGCAAACTCTGAATATTGACATTAATCTATATTGCTTTTCATATAAAACCACTGGGTTTTATATAAACCTCATAACTTGCATGTACTTTTCCCTCTCCTCTTGAACTATATTTGTAGATCATTTATGCAAAAAAGTAAGTACCAACTAAACAGATGTAAATACTTTATATTTTAATTTCATGAAACAACTTGAGCTGCAAGTGCAGAGGTGCAAACTGACCATCAATTTTTCTGGTTCCATGACTCATTACTGCCTAACAGAATCAAACATATAATTGGATTGACTAGCTTGATTAGCTTTTTCTTCTAAAAATTCAAGTCTGGTAAGCAAGATAGTTGTATTTTAGAATCCTGCCGGCCAACACAATAGCATTTCTAAAGGCTATTTTCACTGAAACACAGTTCATACATTAATCCTAAGAGTTAAGAGCCTGAATAAGCTGTTATATAAATTTCTAAACTACTGCGGTGTTTCAAGAAATAGATGTTTAGTAAGTACCTATGCAGAAGAACATACACTCTCCAGCTGTGGAAACAAACGTGTGATCTGTGCTATGTAATCCTACACTTAACACTTCCAGATGCAAAGAGAAGTGGAAGGTGGTGTTTTAGTTTTAGCCTCTTACTCACCATCCAATTCTATCTTAACTGGCACTAAAATAAACTAAATTAATTTTCCCCAAGACTGTTTTGCCCATGACAGTAACTGGTAAGTGATCTCCCTGGCTTTAATCTCAACCCCCAAGCTTTTCCATTCCATTTTCTCCCTCTGTCCTACAGATGAGGGGCAGCAAGCAAGGAGCTGGAAGGGCTGGCAGCCAGCTAAGGTCAACCCACCACAATACAATACTGGAAGCAACAAGTGGCACTCTGCCTTCACCACCATCACTGTGGATATGAGAAAGCTTTCAAAAGCCTCATCACATTGGACATTTTAGGGTAACAAAAAAGCCTTATTTATACAGTAAAGTGACAGAAACTCTGTATTTTTAAATGACAGTGTCCTACAGTCTTTAACACTTTATACCTTTTTGAACCTTCTAAGACGTGTACATACACACACCCAGCATCAAAAAAAAATTTCTCATCATTGTTCAGAATAAGCGTCCAAAGTGTGGACAAACAAGTGAAGTCACAGATGATTGATTTAGCACTTCTGGATTTTTACTTTATACTGCTGTCTATATTTTGCATCAGAAGTGAAAGACTGCAATTTCCTAGCCAATATTTCAAGGATTATACTGAAAATTAAAAACAATTATGCTATGACATCTCTCTATAAGCTTTCTCAGAATTACTAAAAGCATTTTGGCACCGTAACTAACAAAAACCTCAATTCTCTGCAGCTACTTAGCTACAAAGATATTGGAAGAACAGTTTTCTGTCAAAGACTAGTACAACTCTAAAGACAATGTGTAAGTATCTGGCACAAAAAGATCAATTCATCAATTTAATTTGCAAAGCAGGTATTTCCTTATTACGATAATATATAGCCTTCCGTATTACAAATGTTTGTTATCTTTGTTCTACATGAAAGCATAGTGTGTTGAATTGTTGTACCATGACCACCACAACACCTCTATCATGAGCTGTCAGTGAACGGGAAAGCATTTCCTACAATTCATTTAGGAGGTAATCCTTCCCTCTACTGCATCAAGTTTGCAACGCCTTTGATTAAAATACATAGAACTAGCCAATCCAAAGAACAAAATAGTACTCTACCTCCACTCATTTCATGAGCAGCTTTGTAGTAGCCTATCTGGTAAGATCAGCTGTATTTTCACCCAGTGTCAACAATAATATTCCAAAGGGCCAGCAGCATAAAGAAGACAAAAGTTTTCTAACTCTGGAACAGTTAGGAGCATAACCTGGTTTTTACTACAGCATGCAGCCACTCATATCCTACAAAGCTTATACTCTTGATAAGTAAATGTATAATTCATTCTTCTCTCATAAATTATTTATTGTATCTTATTTCCTGTAGAAATTAACTCCTCTAGTCAAAAACACATCCATTCCTCCTATTTTTAAAGGAGGCATACTATAGGTACAAAAAAATCGTCTACATGAGTAATTGAGCATTATTGATTTGAAATATCATGTCTATCCCACAGTACAGTTCAGGAAGTAATAGACACTAAAATAACAGTTCACTGTTACCAAAGGCAGTATTTCTACCCGTCTCCTCATTTATCTGGGAATCTTAAAAATTTCTGACAAAACTCATCTGACCATTTGGTGAGTCCATTTCAGCCAGATCAGCAAACAAATATTTTCCTTTTTGACCAGTTTAATTTTCTGTTCAATAAGGAGTCAAAGGAGCACCACCTTTGTGGTGAAGATGGAAAAAAAGGCAAGAGCAGAATCACCCCATTCCAGCATTGCCCATCAAAAACAAAATCCACCTCCACCAAAGTAATCTCTCTAGACGTATTTTAGATGTATAGATGTATAATAGATGTATATTACTCTGCCATTTGCAGCATTTGCAGTGTTTGAACTGCTCTCAAGTACACTGGAAAACTTAAAAAAACAAAACAAAACAAAAAACACCACACGCACTACATTCTCAGGCAGACTGTGGACAGTTTTTTAGCTGACCTTTCAGTTACTTTCTGAAGATTGTAAACAAAATTAGAAATAGCAGTATCAGCTTTATCCCATTCCTCAGTCCACTTCCTTTAAACAAAGGCTTCAGCTGTAAACACACCAAGCATACCAAACAAAAAGACACTGCCAAGCCTCTCTCATAATAACATGCCTAGTTATGAAGTTAAATTTCACAAGGCTGGAACAGATTTAAGCCTTCATTTGAAGGCTTAGACATTACCTTTTGGTACACTTCTAAGAAATCACTTTCAAATGTATTTAATTCAAAACATTAACACCTGCAAATTGTATAGAGAGGTGATGATAAATCAAAGTTTTGTGAGAGTAGGGAAGCTGAAGTCCATTTTCATCATTACAATGAAAGAAAAAACGAACAAATAAAAAGAAATTTGAAATCCATACCTTTTTTTGGAGGTAGTTCACCACTCTGTATTAATTCTGTTCCAGGATATACAATCTCTCCATCTTTTACCATTTCATTCCACAAGCCACATAGTCCATCTCGTGTAAAAGCAAGCTGTTAAATATAATTCATTATATATAGTTACATACAACAATTTTCTCTCAAGGCAACTCAAGCTAACATTTAAAACACATCTGATTTTATACATCATCCCAGAAGAAAGAAAACACGTGTACCATATCATTGGAAATGAGATTGTGTATGTGTACGACAGGGATTTAAATGATCTTCAGAATCTCTGATTGTCTAGCTATGCTATTTTCAGGTTAAAAGTGCAAAACAGTAAATTTTAGATAGGTTCAAGTCCAGCAAAATGAACTTTTTTTTGGTGACAAATTCTCATCAAACACATGGATTTAGTCACCTCAGAACTATCCACCCATTCAAGATGACATCAGTTGGGGGCTGGGAGTGGGTATGGGGTGTCCTTTTTCCCTTCAGGAAAAGCTATTCAAACAAAGTCAAGCTGCATAAAACCTCAAAACAGAGAAACATACAGTCCCCTCGCCAACCAGCAACTGAAGAGCTGGGCATCTTAACCAGAATGACGACATCAAGGCACAGATTTGTAAATTAATTCAGCCAGTTCAATCTGGTCCTGCTGTGCAAAGCATCTCTCACAACCCTCCCTCTTCTTTCCAACTGCTACAACGCCTCCTCTCCCATGAAGAAGCAGATTACGGAACGGATCAAGCCTAAAACCAGATGCACCCAGAGGAAGAGCAAAGGGCTGCCTCAGCCCAGGTCAGTTCCCAATACACTTTGTGTTCCAGAGGACAAATACTGGCAACAGAATATAGACTCTGCTAGCTGGAACCCCTCACAAAAGCACTGGCTGTAACACAAGTCTCCTAATGATTTAGGAATTTGGATCTCCCTTGGAGAATCCTAATGACCAGGATAATTTCTCTTCTATTGATCTTGTTTTCTGCTTTATAAAACGCTGCAAAACAGGTATCTACATCCCAAGTGAATTCCATAATAACCAGGCTGTAATTCACAACTGTATAGCATAAGGGAGGAGGCCAGGACATGAAACTGAAAAACAGAATACTTTCTGCATACCAAAGTGGTGCAGTGGACCACATAAAAAAACAAAACCAAAAAAGCAACAAAACAACAACACAAAACCAAGCAAAAAAAACCCTCAAAGCATCAACAAACCACCACCTGCTGAAGGCTTATTCAAAAGCATCTCGGTGTTATGTAACTAGCATTCAAATCCAAAGTGTTTCAGCTGAGAAGTAATACAAAGATGTGGCTTACAACTGCCATAAAATATCTACCGTTACACACAGAAGCCCACTTGTCTCAAGGAAATAGGTCAAAATAAAATATATCGTAATGATTAAAGATTACAGGTTTTATGAGAGATGCCCATCAGCAAGGAAGACATTTGCTGATCCAGCTCACCTCAGTTAACACGAATTAAAAGACAAGTTGCACGCATTCACACCACTGTAACACACTAAATGACCACAGAAGTTTCTTGACTTCATATTGCATACTTCAGAAATCCACTCCAACATCTCTTAATGACTTCAGTAATTCTTCTTTTAGCATTAAACATGAGTTGACACATTGTATGTGTCTGTCACTTACTACTGCCTGATATGGGGCACAAGAAGGAAAAGAATCATGCAGTGTGAGCGAGGTATTATTCATCCTATATGGGATTTATCAATTGTACAGCACCAGAATCAAACTCTGACCATGCTTTACTGAAAGGTACAGTCCCTGTTCTTCAGTGCTAAACAGCACAAAGAGCTTTTACAAAGATTTGTCTTTTGCTAAAAGCTTTACATTTGGCTTCATTTTTTAAAAATTGGAACAATCTGAAGTTGCATTTCAACAATGAAAAAATCATTTGCCATTAACTGATTTTCTTGATTGTTCCCAATCTATGAATATTTCAACAATAAATGCTGTTCACTTTTTCCTTCTTTAGATGTGGTCATATACTTTGGGGCACATAGGGAATCTACTTTTCATAGTTTTTTTCTTGTGTAAAATAGCAAAATAACTGTTTCACTGATTTTGGCTTATATAGTGGTAATAGATTATTTTTTCAACTTTCACCTGTTAAATGCTAACCTATGCTAAAATACAAGCCTGAAAAATAGCAAGTGAGGCAACCCTCCAGATAGGTTGCATAATAAAGTACAGTTTTCACAAATTAAAGACCTTTCTGTAATAAATTGTCTTTTTCACACATTTTACTTTACATTCTCAGATCACCTTGGTATGGAAAATTATTTGCACAGCCCATAGAATGTAAATGTCTCCAGGCTTTGAATGCCAGGTTCTTCATAAAGCAGCACTGTTCTATTTCAGAAAACTTACTTATTACTTTTGAAAGCATTCATAAAGCAGAATCAGGGACTGTTTTCTCCACTTCAACCTCTAATCCTTTTAATGGCACAAAGTTCACTCAACTCTTTCATGCAACTAAAAACTGAAAAAGTAAACAAAATTTCTTCAGCCTTGGGTTTGGTTCAAAGCCTTATCAAAGTAATTTTCTTGGTATGTTGCAAAAAGATAGAGGAACCACCAAGACTACAGGTCACAGAGTTCCACCTCCCTCTCCAAATACCTCACCATAAGCAGCCTACAGATAAACAATTTTGCCTACTACTCAGGTTGTAGTTAACATTTTGTCAGCAGTATCTGTGTTGGGGGAAGGAAAAAATGAGACAAGTTTGAAAGTAAAGAAACACGGGACTTATTTTACAGCAATAATCAAAGCAACCAGCTGAAAGGATAATTAAGAAACAGTATTTACAACCAATTCATCTGTCATAACTGAGGGCAACTTAATTTCAGCTGTATAAAAACGACTATTAATCTACTCAACATTCAGCAGATACCCAGTATTTGCTATATATAATAGCCAAAAGTGAAAGAAAAGTATGAGTTTTTAAGTGATAAATTATTTAAGCAATTTCATTTTCATGATCTCAAAATTACATAATCATAATAGAAAATGTACAGCTCCCTTAAGAGAAGTATTTCTTTTAGCCAACAGAAATGGGGAGGAGTGGTTGACACAAAAGAGGGTCGTGCTGACATCCAGAGGGACCTTGACAAGCTGGAGAAATGAGCTGACAGGGACCTCATGAAGCTAAACAAGAAGTGCAAAGTCCTGCAGCTGTGGAGGAACAGCCTCAGGCACCAGTATAGGCTGGGGGCTGACCTGCTGGGAAACAGCTTTGCAGAAAAGAACCTGGGGGTCCTGGTGGGGACCGAACTGAACGTGAACCATCAGCGTGCCCTTGCCATGAAGAATGTTAATGTATGACCTGGGCTGCATTAGGAGTGTTGCCAGGTTTGGGGAGGAGATCCTCTCCCTCTATTCTGTACTTGGAGTGCTGGGCGAAGTGCTGGGCTCAGCATGAGAGACACGGACAAAAACAAGAGAACTCAGCAAAAGGCCATGAAAATTATTAAGGGACTGGAACACCTTTTTTATGAGGAAAGGCAGAGAGAAAGGGCTTGGGAAGAAAACTCATATACATAAATATATATAAAATCTGAAGGGAAGGTGTAAAAAAAGATGGATCCAGGGTTTGCTCAGTGGTACCCAGCGACAGGACCAGAGGGAGTGGGTGCGAACTGAAACACAGGAGCTTCCCTCTGACCACCAGGAAATGCATTTTCTTTGTGAGAGAGTGACCAAGCACTGGCACAATGTGCCCAGGGAGGTTGTAGATTCTTGATTCTTGGAGACACCCAAAAGACATTGAAACGTAGACCTGGGCACTGGACTCTAGGTGGCCCTGCTTGAACAGGAGAGTTGGACTAGATGACCTCCAGAGGTCCCTTCCAATCTCACACATTTGTGACCCTGTGAAACTTGCAGCTGAAGATAACACACATCTGTGTAGCAGAAAAGTCAAATGTCTACTTTGGCTGCCGAATCCTGCATTTTTAAGTTCCTACAGTATTTTATTACTATCTTAGCCAGAACAAGTACATATTACTTTCTTCTTTTGCTCCCACCAATACCTCTCGTATTCAGTCATTCATAAAGAGTCTATCAAAACATCTCAGTGTTCAAACTAGAGAACTAGAACTTTGTTCAGAACAAATTTTAAAAGATTTCTCTGGTTTCTGTTTTCAAAAAAAAAAAAAAAAAAGGTACTTCTTCTACTAAATTATTTGAAGAATGTTCCCAAGGCAATTGGTGGCACAGTGTAAGAGAAGAAAAACACAGTTGGTGTCTTCATTGTTCCTGACATACTGGAGTTCCAAAAGCAAGAGCAGCCACTTGTGTTTTGTAAAGTCTAACACTCGCTTACTAGATTGCTTGATTCATATGAACATCTTTCCCTCTAATAATTTAGTAACTTCATTTGTAAATGTTTAAAGGGATGAACTCAAAACAAACTCAGTAAGTTAAAAAATTAAGAATAATTAAGTTTTCACTGAACTTTTGCAACTGACAACACTACCAGAGATGTACCCTCCGTAAATCTCCCCCTCAAGGCCCTGTTTCCCCCACCACTTACACACTTCTTTCCCAAGACCAGGACAACAGCAGCTCTATACTCCATTACTGCCATTCACTGCTTTGCAACTTCGGCCCATGTTATTAATCCTCCGACTCACTCTCAGTGCTAAAAATCTTCCTTGTCCTTTCCCATGACATCCACTGACCTCCTCTCAATCCCCATCTACTACACATCTCACCTTCAGAAACCCCAAGCCTCTTCCATCATTTGTCACACTTTCTCATCCCCAGACCATGTCTTGATCTCTGCACTTGAAAGCCATGTATCTCAACAAATCCATAGTTCCCACGCAGACCAAAGGCTCAGCCCTGCTCACTTATTCCAAACTAAAAAAAGCAAGGGCCTAAGGAGACTTTAAAGTGAACTTCTTCTGTAAACTGGTCTGCCTCCACTCTAATCTTTCGTTAATCTTATCTCTGCAGTTAAACTGTAATTTATTCTGTCTGGTACAACATCTGATTAAGTCCAAGGGGTATCTAGTTTGGTTGCTGACATATGCTGCTGCCAGCCTCCAACAGGGCTGGCAGTGAAATTCCCGTCCATCCCCATCAACTCTAGACAGTAAGACACTGGCGTTAACATTTCCTTGCATTTCAAGAAAATTAAATCTTGCAACCATAACTGGATAAGCTCCTGAGAATTCTCAAAGCACTGCCACAATTTTGCTTTTAATAGGTTATTTTAAGAATAATCAGCAGCTCTGATTTTGTTTTGAAGTCAACTATTTAAGTCAGATACATTCTATGTAGTACATTAGATTATGTTCCCAGTGTGGTTTCATAAACTTCCCTGCAGAAAGCATAGAAGCCTTCATAAAAGTTAACTTGAACTCAAGAAAAATGAAGCCAGGAAAATAAAATGACACCAAAGGATGAGGATTGACTCAGGCAGGATTCCTGATTATATAATTGCACTGTAAGTCTAAGAAACTGACTTCATAATCACAGAACATCAATATGGATTTAAAATACAAGCTACTTAAATAATCTTCACCTCAGAATTGCCAGCAAGGGTAGTGGAGAATCTGTTCTATTCAGTTATTTTTGCATTAGCTTTTGGCTGTATTTTAGACTACATGAAAGAAACATTTCTCTTTAGAAAAATATGAAAGTGAAAAACTTTTTCAGCCCAGTAATAGTGAAGAAAATCACAGAAGAATAACTCCCTTCCTAAGCCTCTCTTCTGTTTTTGCTTTTTTGAATCCATTCAATTTGTGTTTCCTTTTTCATTGTTGTCTTAGTATTTTGTCCTAGCTTCCTTCCTTCCCTGCTGAACGAAGCATGCCCTGAAACCCCAGCTGCTTATCACACCTATGCAAAGCACAGTGGAACATCACTAGACCTCAACACAGTGCTCAAAACCTCAGAGAGCAAAGTCAGAAACGTTCAGCAACCCCACATTACATCAACAGATTTGGGGTTAAACTAGAAACATCCCCATAGTAGCAGTGTGCTGGTCTTCCACTTGCTGGGAAAGTTAACAGTTAATAGTCACGCACAAAGAAAAATTATGCAATTCCCTCTAACCTAGAAACTATCTTCATGCATCTGAAGAATAGGTCTGTCTGAGCCCAAATATTTGTACATATGTGTTAAATCTCATTTCTCTAACCTATCTCACAACATAGAGTGTTGTCCCTCCATCTGGAAATCACTTATTTTGGAGAGACAGCATTACTTCATTTTTTAAATAATTTTTAAAAATTGCTACTGCAAAGTTCACTTCCTTTAAGTACAAAGGAGTCTTCATTGGCAGTTTGCTGTAAGAACTGCCAAATAAGCCCTTCATTTTTTTGGTCAGAAAACTAAAACAGAAAATTAACAGGAAAGCAACAAAATACAGAAGGTAACTTTCACCAACTTCTTGCTTTTAATAGCCAAGACATCATTTCTTTACATAATCTTCTCACAAGTAAAGACACTGATCTAAATATTAGAAGAGTGGGATTTTCAAGAAAATCAAAATGATGAATGTAACTTTGAAGGAAGGGTAAAAAGGTTTCAAATCAGTGCAACTCTTAAAGGTGGCTATTTCATTTTTAAAAACTCATTTTCATCTCTGCGGAAAAAGATAATGACAGAAACAGTCTGCCAAGCATTAACTCAATGAAAACTGATGGAAATGCCTCATATTCCTCTTGCAGACAGCTCTTGCACCTTGACTGTTGCCTAAAGTTTTTCTCCACACTACAGGAAAATGAAAGTTTTTCCTGCTAACTCCTGCTATTAAGCACAACAGTCCTCCACAGGATCCAGAATAAGCAGCCTAATTAAGCTCCATTTGAACACACACATGCATCCCATTAGCTCACAGCAATTCTAGTTTTTAGCTATTCATCCATCACTAATTAAAGGTCTCTGCATAAGATTCTAATTTAGTTGTACAGTGCATCTATTTAATCAGAATTATTTTAAGCACAGTTTGATTCCACAAACTGGGTACCTAGGTTTAAGTAAACAATTTTAATCTTCCCTTTTTATAATAAAGGATGTCTTCCTTAGGAACAGTCATTAAAACACAATCTCCCATTACACACAGTTTTTGCTATAAATGTGATGGTTTCCACTAGTAATAGTCATTAATACGTAGGTGTTTTCAATGCATTAATTCAAATGTAAATAAATAAATTAGAAATTTAAATGATACACTTACTTTTCAAGCGACTATGTTAAACATGACACATGAAAAAGTGGCCTGCACTAAAATCCACCTATTTTATAACTTCATAAAACTATTTTATTAATGGTGATGTTATACACATCCTACTGACAGATGTCAATATTGTATACTGATGTTCTGACATTCAGCTGAACTACCTTGATTTTTCAGCTGCTGTAACAGTTTGTTTTTTCAGGCAACATAGAGTATCTTCTTTTGCTCCACCACGAAATTTAGATTTTTTTCAGTAAAAAAAATGTTTCTGAGCACTTCAAAATTACACTAGTAGCCATAAATCATACAAAAAATTACAAAGTTAGTAAAAAGACACAGAGCAGTTATGGGATGCACTTGGATCTTTGTATAGTACTTTGGCTTCCTAAAGTAGCGTTGTTCAGTTTCAGAAAAGTTAAAATAAGCAAAAAACACGGTGAAGATACAGTTCCATTAACATTTCACACCACGTCAGTTAATCTTGTAGGCCAGAGGCTCACTGCTACTACAAAAGGACTTGTGCCTTTGATATTCACTTAAGAACAGTAATAACATGCTACACCACACTGCCTTTGTCTCACAGCAGCAACACCCCAAAACTGAGTAAGAACATTTAAATTTGGCCTGGACACCAGCTGCAACAGTGACGCACACAGGTGATTATACACGATCCATGCTACAATCCACATGTCCTTCTTTTCTTATGAAATTAATACCACAGTATAACAGACTTATTAATGCAAATTGTACTAGAACATTGTGTATTACATTATTCATGCAACATCACAAAAAAGAATACAATAATTTTTAGAGAGATTTCATTGGCTTAATCTACAATAACTGCCAGTTACCAACTCTAAAGAGTAAACTCTCTGACAACAGTGACAAAGGAAAAAAAAAGTACTTTCAAGACTACTAGGCCACCAAATGAAAGCATTTTACTTCCAATCCCAGCTATACACCCCAAATTTTGCAGCAGAAGAATTTATTTTAAAAACTAATCAGTCTCTGTATGTCTCCTAAGGTAAAAATTCCCCAGAATAATTCTGCTTCTCCAAGGACTGTCACCTACTCATTCTTGGACTGTGAGAGGTTAAAAATGTAGCTGCAAAGGGAAGAGTTCCGGGATCCAATTCAAAACAATCTATAGTCATCTTAATCCATTTACAAAAATTTAGTGTGTCTTCTTCAAACCCCTCATAGTACTGTGTTCACCTTTTCAATTCCTGCTGACAGTCTACTAAACACCAATAGGGCTCTTCTACAGCTGAGCCAGAAAAACATGCACGGTAGGAAATCGACATATTCAGTACACATAGAAGTTAAAGGATTAAGACACAGGATTTATACCTATTAAAAAAATAACCACACGCAGCTAGGTCATGCTAGTCAACCAGTAGCTAAAATAATCATTCATGTAGTAGAAAAATTCTCCAAAGCCCCAAACCCCTCTCCTTTACAGAAGACATCTGCCATTTAATACATTAAAAGATGCTACTCAAGATTCACATGTTCATTTTTCAAAATACTGAACACACGCATCCAATTAAGAGTTCTGTGATGAGGACCTGTGTAATACCAAAAACAGGTAACCTAATAAGAAAATCACATTATACCCAGTAGGCCTGGCTTGTCTTCAGATTCCAGAGAAGTGATGTTTGCATCCAGCAGATCACAAATGATTACTGTTCTCTCATTTCATTAATCTCATTATTTTGACTACAGCTTGATTGGAAGAAAAAAAAAAGGAGTACCCTGGCAATTAAGAGTCTAACTTGTTATTACTTAAAAAGAACTCGCATAAGTAAGAGCATTTATTCATAAAGATACGTTGCAAATTACGATTTTTTATTATTAAAAGGAATTATTGTAACACATTAACTAAACAACAGACACATAAATCACAAATATTTCATTGCATTTATACACACAACTGAAAACCACCCTTAAAACTTTGGATGACAACTGAAACCTTCCTATCAAAAGTCTAAATAAAGAGAAAAAAAAGGGATGTAGAAAAAAGGTACTACAAAAAAAGGAAAAATCTGATAAATCACATGAACAGTCACATTTTTCACCCCATATAATACAGAAGAAAAAAAAGGCAATGCATAGTCAGCAGCTGTTACAAACAAAGGTTGCCACTTTTTCAGATAAATTTTGTTGAATACAGGAATCATTGAAGCAATATACTTGTAATCTAAAAGCCACCTTTCTGGAAACAAAAATATATTTCCGTATGTCTTAATATGCTTATCTCCAAAATGTTGTATAGTATCTTTATTTACTACATTAGAGAAAACATCTGACTTTAGATTTAAACTTTTACTTTGGTAGGAATAAAAGATGAAAATAGAATTAATCTAGCCAAATCAAGAGGAAGCCCTGTCCTTTCATAGCATTTACATTCAAGACCTACTAAACAATGTAACCTCTTAGGCTATATCTGTCACTTCTGATTCCAATTTATCTTGTTTGATGTAAAATATGGAGAAAGGCTGCTTCCAAATCACAACTGCATGGGGAAAAATCCATGTCTATCCATAAGAACAGCTCAACTCAACCATGCAGACTATCAGCATGTGATCTGGGATAAAGACATGAAGATGGAATTTTGAAGAATTTTTCAGTACCACTATTATTAGCAGTAAGAAAAGAATAACACTGGCTGGCCCATCCCAACAAGAATTTCAGTTTTGAGTTGAAACTTGGAAAGGTTATTCAAAGCAAGGGATCTATATGCAACATCTGGGTAAAGGAAGACGAAGAGACAAGGACTTAATATAGTCACTCATTTCATCTAAAACAAACATAACTGACCCAAACTACTCTATTTCTCTGTATTTTCCACTTAATCATAAAACCTGAATTGGGATAATATGTCAGTATCCTCCTCCTCCCCGTATCATGCAACTTTGCTAAATGAAAAAATCATCTTCTAAGACAAAAGAAAACTTTCAGCAAACACTGGCATATTTCAACAAAGACCACTTCCATTTCAACCTTGTACCTTTGACAAAAAATTAACTCCCTTCAAAAAGGACAAAATTTAAGGGAAGCCTCTATCCATGATACCAACAACTACAGTAAAATCTAATTTGAATTCTTCAAAATATAAATTACATTTCCATTGCCTTTTGCTTCAGTTCTCCCGTGCATTAAAGCTGCTAGCTCATATGCAGGCAAGACATTTAGCAACAGCCTAAACAGGAATTTATAGTTCTAGCAGAAATGCCACATATTCTGCTAGGGGCTTTGACACTCTGCAGAGATAACATATATCTGTAGCCCAGCTTGTTTCAAAGCAGAAGGAACTGGACTGAAAATGCAGATCTATTTGCAGCTCAAAATAAGTTAGTGTTTCTTCAAAACCAGTTATAAATCAGCACACTTGGGAAAACCTATGCACTATCTCAAGAGCTGCAGCCTTCTACTTGTCAGCTTTTTGGACTAAAAGCATCCTTGATTGGCACCTGAAAGGTCACAATGCAATACGACCATCAAACTCCTTACCTGCAAGTCTGTCTTCAACCATTTGGAGTCAAACCTTGCTTGAGCAGACAGACAAAAAGAATCAGAAGACATGTTTCCTTCTTCAGCTTTCTCTCCAGGCTGGCTGAGCAGCCCAACCTGCTACAGAATGAGCGGAGGAGAAAAAAAAAAAAAAAAAAGAAAGACAATCTAGCATATGAAGTAAACCACACAAGGTTATTTTTGTTCGGACTAAGACGGCTTCCACTTGATCTTTAAAAATGTATCATGAAGAAGGACCTCCCTCGTTCACATCCCCTGAATTTGCACGGGGAGAGAAACGCGCATTAGGAATACTATCTGAACCTAGAAAAAAGCCTCCACATCCCTTCCCTATCACACCCGTGGGAAGGAAGCCTCCCTTCTGCTGCACTGAGCCACACCAAAGGCCTTAACGCTGCCCCTCAGCCCCGTAAGTGGTGCATGAAATAAATAATTGATCGCAGATTACGCAAGCCGCAGGCCAACATAAAGCGATTATCAGGGTCACCCGCACCCCCTCCTCCCGGCGGCGGCCGAGGCCGGGGGCTCCCCTCTCCCGGCAGCATCCCACCCCCGCG
>VWZW01002025.1:434281-463569 GCA_013397115.1 Edolisoma coerulescens
CCCAGCGCGGGGACGGGCGGGGGCCGCGGCCACCGGGGCGGGAGGCGGAGGGAGAGCCCCGCCCGGGCAGGGGTCGCCGCACACGGCGCGGGGCCCGCCCCTGCCCTGCCTCCCCTTCCCGCAGGGCTCCCGGGATGCGGAGCGGAGGCCGCGCTCCCCCCGCCGCCTGCCCGCCCACCAGCGCTCCACGGGGCGGGGGCGCTCCCGCCCCTGCTCCCCGCTCCCCCCGAGCCCGACGGAGCTGTCGGGGCTGTCGCACTCACCGGGCNGCGGAGCTGCGGCGGTGGTAACGGGGGTCAGAGCATCCTTACAGCCGGGACGCAGAGATTAAAAAAAGAAAAATTAGAATGTTTAAGTAATTTAGGGACCATCTGCAAACTATACTGTTGATTTCTTAAAAAAAAGTAGCTTTTAAATGTTTCAGACGAGGAAGGTTAGTAACGAGTAGCTCGGAGGCGAACAGAATCACAGAGTGGGTAAGGCTGGACGGGACCACAGTGGGGCGTCTGGTCCAGCCTCCCTGCTTAAGCAGGGTCATCCCAGAGCACGTGGCACAGGATTGCGTGTCTCTCTCTGGAGACTTTCGGAACCCACCTTGCTGCGTTCCTGTGTAACCTGCTCTAGGTGACCCTGCTTTGGTTGAGATGTTGGACTGGATGATCTCCAAGGTCTCTTCCAACGCTAATAATACTGTGACTCTGATTCTGTGTCCAGATGCTTCCTGGATATCTCCAGTGACAGGGACTCAACCCCTTTGCACAGTCTGTTCCAGTGCAAGGTCATCCAGCCAGTAAAGAAACTCATATTCAGGTGGACCTTCATGTGCATCAGTTTCTGCCCATTGTTGGTCTTGTAAGTAAAGACCAATGCAAAGAAGACATCAGTAACTCTATCTTCTCTGNTGAGATGTTGGACTGGATGATCTCCAAGGTCTCTTCCAACGCTAATAATACTGTGACTCTGATTCTGTGCCCAGATGCTTCCTGGATATCTCCAGTGACAGGGACTCAACCCCTTTGCACCAGTCTGTTCCAGTGCAAGGTCATCCAGCCAGTAAAGAAACTCATATTCAGGTGGACCTTCATGTGCATCAGTTTCTGCCCATTGTTGGTCTTGTAAGTAAAGACCAATGCAAAGAAGACATCAGTAACTCTATCTTCTCTGCATCTTCTGTTACCAGGGAAGGAACAGAGGCTGGGAACAGTAAAGTGATGCTCGAAACACATGAAGGAATAAGGATGCTGGGGAATAACATGTGAACTTGCTAATGGCAGGCAATGACAGGAGTCTGGAGGCAAATGTTGACTGATTGCTCAAGGGAGAAACTGCTCTGAGGCAAATAATCATCCTTCAGCATAAGTTTGGGGATGTATATTAGTACTTTGAAATTCAAATTAACCAAAAGTCAAGTTTCTCACAATACTTAGACTCCTGTTCCCTGGCAGCTAAGGAATTAGGAATGTAGGAGCAAGACTTGGCAGATGGGACTACTGTTGGCTTTGGCCAACATGAAGCCACAGACTGAATGTCAATGAAATGCTAACAGAACTGAGACCATTTGCTGGCATTTAGGCAAAGGTACACAACATTTAGTTGTTATTATTTAAGAAGCATTGTAATAAAACAGGGAATTTGATTCTCCAGGGTTAATTTTCAAAGTAAAAAATGCAACCATGACCTAACTGGCTAGCCTGTCATTTACCACAGATCTCTCTTGGATAAAGATACAGTAGGTACTTGAAGTAAAATACTGTACAAAATTTCTGAAATGCCTCAAAATTTATATAAAAATATAGAAATACTCAATTTCCTCAAGTTACCTGTAGAAACTTTAAAATATGAGCTTTCAAAACCAAAAGTAGTTTCCTTTGAAAAACCTTCCCAAATGCCTACATGTTATAAGCTTTAAGTTTAGGGGACTGGAAATTTTGTCATGCATATCATGTTGTGTCTATTCTGACTAGCTGACAAGAGCTAGTGCACCAGGATGGGAAATACTTTACTCTTGTCTTACCTGGCAGACTGAAAATGTAAGAAAGTAGTCATATTGACATAATCCAGATAGGGATAAAAACTGCTTTGAAATTTAAGGATTAAGGGACAAACAAATAAAGCGGATGTATTCATGCGAGTCTAATATAGGCCACCCAGCCAGGATGGCTACACTGATGAATTATTCTTTAAGAATCTAAGGGACACCGCTAAATCAACCACCCTTGTGCTTACGGGGGCCTTCAACTTGCCGGATGTTAACTGGGAATACCACACAGATGGTACAAACAGGTCCAGAAGATTCCTAAAACACACGGATGGTAACTTCTTCATACAGGTGTTAAGGGAGCTTACTAGGAAAGGTGCCCTCCTTGATTTTTTAGTTTGGTAATTGAGAGGGTGTCATAAGTGAAGTGTTGATTGGACGCTGTCTTGGCCACAGCAATCCCAAAGCAATCCAGTTTAAATTCTCTGTGGGCAGGAGGAAAAGTGTCAGCAAAACTTCACCTCTGGATATGAGGAGAGCAGACTTCAGGCTGCTCAGGGAACTAGTTAGCAAAGTCCCCTGTGAAAATGCTTTTGAAGATGCTGGCATCCATCAGTGTTGTCTTGATTTTCAAGAAGGGCAAGAGGTATGGCCCTGGTAACTACAGACCCATTGGTTTCATTGCCATGCCTGTGCATCATTCAGCTGGATAACAGATGCAATGGGTGAGCAACTGGCTCATGGATCAGACACAAAGGGTTATAGTAAGTGGGGTTACATCAGGCTGGTGACCTGCCACTAGTGGAGTTTGGCAGGGCTCCATTTTAGGGCCAGTGCTCTTCAATATCTTCATAAATGACTTTGGATACTAAATAAGTTCACCAGTGCTAAACTGGAAGGAATTGTTGACTCCCGCAAAGACAGAGGGACCTTGCAGAGTTCTTGACAAATCAGAGGGCTGGGTAATGAATTTCATCAAGGACAAGTGCGGGATGCTACACCTGAGATGGGGCATCCCTGGATGTGCATACCAACTGGGGGACAAGATGCTGGAGAGCAGCAGGAGATCTGGGGGTCCTGGTTGATGGCAAGTTGAACCTGAGTCAGCAGTGCCCCAGCAGCCAGGAGGGCCACCTGTGTCCTGGGGTGCATCAGGCACAGCATCGCCAACTGGGCAAGGGAGGGGATTGTCCTGCTCTGCTCTGCACCGGGGCAGCCTCACCTTGAATATTGTGTGCGGTTTTGGTCACTGCAATATAGAAAAGATATAAAACTCTTAGAGAGTGTCCAAAGGAGGGACACGGTGATGGTGAAGGGCCTTGAGGGGAAGCCGTATGAGTAGGGCCTGAGATCGCTTGGTCTATTCAGCCAGGAGAAGAGGAGACTGAGGGGAGACCTCATTGCAGTTCCTCTTGAGGCAAGGAGGAGAGGCAGACACTGTTCTTCGTGTTGGCTAGTGACAGGACCCAAGGGAATGGCCTGAAGTTGTCAGGAGAAGTTGAATATTAAGAAAATTATTTTCACTCAGAGGGCAGCTGGGCACTGGAACAGCTCCCTAGGGAAGTGGTCACAGCACCAGCCTGACAGAGCTCAAGAAGCATGTCAGGCACATGGTGTGACTCTTGGGGGTGTCCTGTGCAGGGCCAGGAGTTGGACTCAATGATGCATGTGGGTCTCTTCCAACTCAGGATATTTTATGATTCTATATTTTATGTATGGAGCCCAATCTAAAAGGAATTATGAACACTTGCTTGAAACCACAGTGCCCGCTGGTTGTGCCTACTGCTTGTTTAAATGATTTGCAAGTCATATCTAAATAAGATAATTTCCATATGCAACATTCACTGCAAGTTCTGGTTTGGCTTTTCAAGATGATCATCTTTAGACAGTCTACATTGATGTCCGGAAGTTTTCTTACTTTTATTAAATGCAAAAATGGCAATAACCTTTGCTAGAACTCCTGATGTGAAGAATTTGAGAAGTACCCAACTATCCAACTTGTTAGATTTGAATCACTGGTCCAATTAGCAGGTATGCACTCACTTCAACAAAAATCTTATTTGGGTGCAGTAACCATGGAAATTCAAAGCTAGAGACACTTGTGATGCATATATGGATTATTTTGTATTTCCAAATTTAGATTTCACTTCTGATGAGTATTTTTTTTCCATTTGAAATGCACTGTAATAACGTGGGGCAATATCAAATGGCATTCTCAATTATAAAAATATGTATCCACCACATTTTCCAGAGAGAAAGTATGTCTGGTACAACTACATGAATAATTCATTTGATAGCATTATTTAAAATAATTTTATTTTTCAAATAATCATAAAATTTGAAGTTTCAGGAGCCTGAAGTTTGTCTTTATACACAGCATTTGCAATATTAAGTCCACCAATAGCTTTTATTCTGATGTTTTTTAGATAACGATGGTGAGTTTTATCACTTCAGACTGACCAAGGTAATGAAGGTCTGACAGACTTCAGAAGGCAAGTTCAAAAGAAACTCTTGAAATGTTACCGCTCCAAGCCTTGTGCTCCACTCTTCTGATGCATATTTCCATCTTAAAGCAGGGTTACATGATCCTGAGAATCAGTTCTCCAGGCATCATCCTTTGTGGTGCAGCTTGCTCAAGTAACCTACTTTACACCCGAGATAATCATTAAGTGGAACTGATGGATTTTCAAATGCACACCCCAGTTAGATATCAGGAAGAAATCCTTCCTTGTGAGGGCATTGAGGCACTAGCACAGGTTGCCCAGAGAAGCTGTGGATGCCCCATCCCTGGAAGTGTTCAAGGCCAGTTTGGATTGGGCTCTGAGCAACCTGGTCTAGTGGAAAGTGTCCCTGCCCATGGCAAGGGGTTTAGAATGAGATGACCTTTAAGATCTGTTCCAGCCCAAACCATTCTGTGATTCTATGATGGCCCTGCCTTAGAGACACCAACATCCTCAGGAGCTGCAGGGCAGAGAGCTAGTGAGGTGGAAGGAACCTCAGCTCTCTGCATTCACTACAAGTCTGTCAAAATCTGTGCGCATCTTTCTTACTTCCTCCGGAGAAATTGTTGGACACGGAAAAATCTAGTTTCCATGGTCAGACACAGTCACTCATTTACTTGTATCCACTTCTAGGCATATTCTAGATCACTTCACTCTTATTATAGATTGAAGAAAAAAGTAAATACATCAAAATGAAAGGCACATTATAACCAATGGGTCACATTTACTGGTCCACCTCTTAGAACACCTACAAACAATACAGAGTACTTTAAAAATGTCTGGCTGTGGGCAGGAGACATCTCTTTTGTTGTAAATGTGGTAGAGGAGCCACACTGGCTTCTACAAGAGACGAGGTGCTGTAGAGGTGCAGGATGTAGAGGAAAAATGGATGGTGGTGCACATGTGTAAACCACAGAAGGCTGAAGAAGGAAGGGTTGGTAGTATGAATGGTACCCTCACCTCCATGCAGTTAGAACACTCACCTCCAATTTGTAACACTGTCAGGCCAGCCTGAGGGGGTGGGGAGGGACAGACGTTAATTGAATAAAGTAAATCTATCACAAGAATCTGAAGCAGAACAGGCAGAAGAAAGAGAAGTATATTTGGACAATTTGGGCAGCGCCATATTTCTTTCTATTTCAGCTGTGAAAATGGGTTCATAAGTATTGGTAAGATCAATCTCAAAAATTGGGGCAAATGCATTCTCAAGTAACTGAATGCAAAACCTTAAGAGCCAGTGAATGAACAGTGAGAACAATTTTTTTTTCTTTTTAATGAAAAAGGGACAAAAATAAGCAAGTATGTGTTTGCATAAAAATAATATCTGGTCCTACCTGCAGGTCTTCTTGGTGTCAGCATGAAATCTTTACTAATTAATAATTATTTTAAATGTGTGCGCTCTAAGGAATCCATTCTAGTTATAACAGCAGTGGAATGTGGGGCATTTTTTTCTCTCATTAGTGAATATCAAGAAGTGTTACGCATGTGAATAGGACACAAAACCATCTCTGTAAGAGCAGTGCCTAGCTGTTCACTGAAAGACAATGCCTGTTTTGTTTGTAATATTTTTTTCAAGAGCCATTTGTGTTGAGCTGTCCCACTGAGTTTGGAAGCCTTTTTGTATTATTATACATAAAATGCAAAATCCAGTCCACTTCGGGCTTAAAACAAGTCCCAAAGAATTCCCTGGCTTACTTCTGAAGGACGGAGGCTTTCCCAAAGAAAGTGAGAAATTTCTACAATTAGCCTTTATTTTTTTAATACTCTCTGAACTGAACTGTTGGCCTAAATTTCAGTTTTATACAATTAAAAGCTCATGGTAAGGGGGAATTATTTCTGTACTGTGTTATTTGCAAGGAATGCCATCAGTTCAAATTGGTCAATACATATTATCATGCCACACCAGTGCTTTCTGCAGGGGGAAAACAGGACAGTAAGGACACAAGAGGATTCTCCTCATTTCCCATATTCACTAGTATTTCTAAATAGTCACAATAGCACTTTCTACCAACCATTCTCATTACTGAATAAATTTTATTTACATAAGGAGAATAACCAAACAAAGGAAGCAGCTTCCATGTTCAGAAACCCAAGCCTCTTGCAATCAGTATCCCAGCTGTCTTTCCTCACCCCTCCTCAGAACAATGAAACAAGATCTTCCATCTGTGTGCATGGCTTTCTGCTCCTTTCTCATTTTCAGTGGTAACAGCCCTGCTACTTCTCATCCATTTCTCTAATGGATCTCCCTTCTAACCTATATCCTTCACACTCATCCACACTTCCAAGGTGATTTCACTCCTGCCTTTACTGGGCAGTCATGCAAGTTCTAGTGTGGAAACTGTGTTGTTTCTCCATTAAAGAGAATTAGGCTAACCCCTCACCATCTTTTATTATTCCGATTTAAAATGACAAATATTGCTTCCAGTCAAAATTTTAACAAGTTCTTCTCCCGTGACAATTTTTCTTTGTGAAAACAGTGCTGTGTGAATCACAGTATATCGCACATCTGACACAGCTCAATTGCAGAGGTGGTGTTGGAAAAGCAATTCAGAGTACAGAGGAGTGGGAAAAAAAAAAAAAAACCTAAAAAACTGTGACAATAAAGGCACAATTTCCACAGGTAGCTAATTAGAATTCATTGTTAATTACATTTTGCATAGTTAATTATTTTTAATATTAGAGTGAATCCGTCCTTGTTAAAGCAAGCAGTAACATTTTCATCAACTTCATTAAGCTCAGAAATTCAGCCTCATATAACCTTACTCGTATATATATATCCTTTCTCACGCAGTGCTAACCATGCTAGTTTTTAGTCTTCCAGAAAAACACAGGCCCAGAAGCTTGCTTTCCAGGTTATGTCTTCCATTATAGAGAAGTAATGTTGTTTTGCTTCCCCCAGGCCAGATCCAGTGTTTCTATCCACGGAGTCTCTTGCTTTACAGCCCAAACCAGTCTGATCAGATTTCATCCTACATCTCTAAACTCATCAACAATAATGAATTCTCTGTGGCTGTTCGTGTTATTTCTTTAAATTATCAATTCAAAATAATCACTTCATAAAATATTTGAGATGCATGTTGTTCTCTGACTTGCAAAGTGGCTTTGGAAATGCCAGCTTGAGTATGCCCACTAGACAGATCTTCACGAGACTTTGAAAGTATACATCACATAGATATTCAGATATCCATTACAGACCTGTTGAAATTAAAAACATTTGGCATACAGTAATGGATATGTCAGCAATTCAGATGGAAAACATACATATGTATTCCATATACTAAAAAATAGTATCCTCCATATACTAGAAAATAGCAACTTCCATAGGCTGTTTATCATTTTCAAATTAAATACAATTCTCAACTGAGAGCCAAGAAGAAAATGCTTGCATTTAAAAGGCCTTTTCAATTACAGGAACGTTCTGTATAAGGTTAGCTAATAATACCATCTAAAGATTTATTACAGTGCTAAACTATATTCATAAAACTGTTCACCTACAAATATTAGATTTGCAAAATTATCAAGATGTAATTTAAAAATCCACCCAAACATCAAGGAAATGCTAAGGGTGGTAAAAATCAACATGGTATTACACTGAAAATTGAAATATATCATCATTGTTATGCTAACCTATATATTGAGGGCAGAATGATTCTGTGTTGTCCTAATACCATGGAAATAGATTATCAGTATTCAAATATCAGCATTCACATTTGCAAACTAACCCTTCAATGGACAATGCAACACAAGTGCTTCACAAACACTTAAAACAATGGAGAGATGTTCAGTAGGCACTTTCAGCAGCAGGACCATTTCAAATTTAGAGTTTAAACAAGGATGTTGCAACTTTTTCCTAAGTTATTATGCAAAGCATAGGTCATTACAGAAAACTTAGAACCAAAATGAAAGTGATTCGGCAAAATGAGAAAAAGCATTAAATCCATTTGATCTCAAAAATAAAAAAGTCTCATGCCCTTTAGTTAGGGTAGGTAGATGCAGTAGGAGACTTTACTAGATAGAGGTGAGAACAGCAACCTTTAGCCAATAATCAGTGCATGAGAAAAATCTTGCAATATATAAGAAGGAAGTGGGATGCTAATTTTAATTCTTTCCATTTAGAAACTACCGAGTATTGAATTTCTCCTAATGCCTGGAAGGTAGCCAAAACCACTTTAGCTTTTATACATTGCTCAATATATAGGGAAATCCTTTGTGAATGTTGATAGGGAACCTTTACTCATTTAAGCAGGAAAGGAAGCAGTATTTCTATAAAGGATTTGTTAACCTAGAGCCATATGGTATCCTTTAATACAAAAATGCTTCAAAAGGAAAAAGAAAAAACAAACATTTTAAAACAAAAAAAAAGTTAGGACAAGTTGATATTTTGCCACGGTTTTTCCTGGCTACGGGGTGTTGGGAGGGGCATTAGCAGCGGAATAGAAAGGTCAAGGGCAGGTGGATCAAAGCACAATCCCAGGTATAATGGCCAGGGTGGGGGAGGAGGGAAGGGAATCAAGACAAATTTTTAGGTCTGTCCTTTAATATTTTAAATAAATCCCACCCCAAAATAACATCAGGCTACTTGTCTTAACGAATCAGGCAACTGTCCACAGCTCCGTTTACAGAGAGGTGTAAAAACTGTTGTGGAGAGTCTGTGCTGGGTTTCCCCAACATGCCCTTTTATAAAGGGAGTTTTTTGCAGCTCTTCTGTTTTGCCAACTCCCACCCCACTTACTACAATTTCAAGAACTTGTTTTATCCTCAGGGGAGAACTGCATGATATTTCAGACATGCTAATAATGTATATTGCACCCTTAAAGTTTGGGGTTGGGATGCCAACTATGTCAGTGACCTAAAATTAATGAGCTCAAACAGGAAGGAAAACAATCTACTGGGACAATGTGTGCTTCAGCTTGTTCCAGCACTAGATCTGTTGATTTGTGTTATGTTGGCTGCAAGCACAATAAACGGCTGCAACCAACAGCTTTTGCACCTGTTGTCTTTCCTGCTTTCAGTACAAGAGTATTAGCACCACTAAACACTGCACAGGACCCGGGCCCATCATTTAATGCTTTCTTCAGAGACCTAGTTCTGCATCCCCTCTCAACCAGATCACAGATTTGTCTCTATGACACATCCATTTCAACATGCCGCTTTTTGAAAAATCAGACTCAACATGCCAGTTAACAGTATTTTTGAAAAATCAGACCTCCAATATCTTTTCTGCCTTATTCATATACCTTTGAAGAAAATTAAGAGTCTGGGAAACTGCTGCTATGAATCCCCTCACCTATATCAATTTCAAATTACTGCTGTATTTGCAGACAGTATAGAAGATTTTAACAAACATTTGTGAAACCTTTGCTATAAGGCTGACTGACTGCTCTCTGGGATAGAAAGCTGTGATATCCATGCGGTGGTGGGAGGACTCCTACTTTATCACAAAGCTCAGAGCCCTTCCTCTACAGGTTCCCTGCCTCTCGCACAAATGACCCCAAGTAATTGTGTGCACTTCTGTCTCTGTATACACATGCTTTTCAAAACACCAAATATTCATCTTCCTTACATCACCTGGAGAGTCTGATTCCTGCTCCTAATTCTTTCCAGAGGGATTCTATCTCTCTCCATATCCATTAAAGACAAGAGTGATGTTTAGTTTTAACCTTTGTCACTCATACCATCAACCCTCTCAATTACTGATGGCATTTTAAATTCTTTTCAGTTGCTTGATAATTCTCTTTTCTCTTTGATACTATTATTTATTAACATAGCCTCAAGAGAACCTGAGAAAATCGAAACTGGCTTTGAAGGTAACATATTGCATTTGAAAGCAGAGCCAAAAGGTAAATCTTGTTTTACAGCCTGTCACATTTATAATGAAATTGTTCTGATTCTGATATTAATGATGTTTGTTAATATGTTACTAATGAACAATATTTCATAGGTAAAAAGATCCCTTTACTTTTATGAGTTACTCAAATTGTGAACATCTTCCTTCCTGTATCGAGGACAAACAGCTGAAATCCCATTTGAAATATGCAGTTGTATTTACTTCTTGTCTGAGAAATACAACTGCAGACACAAAGTTTGATATAGGGTAAATCAGATAGAACTGATTTGCAGGGGTATAAATTAGATATAATTGGAAGTATGTCACCAACATCACGCACATAAAATACAAAAATATCAGATATAATACTCTAGAAACATATAGTTTTGTTATAATCAGTGACCATCAATTCTCCTTCCACTTACACTGTCGTAAAATACAGGTAGGATTGATTTTAGCTAGTATTATCCATTCTAAGATAGTCCTTTGGACTACTTCTAGTGTCAGTGACAAGGGATAGACATCTCAAATGCAACTCATTCTACCCCAAAGCGAGATGGAGGAATTGCACCTTTCTACTCACTACACTAGAAAGACAGTAAAGTGAATTCTAAAGCAAGATTATAAGAAAGAATGGACACACACAGATGGTGCTGAGAATAAACTCTTGTCTTGGTTCTTTCTGTGACCTTTAAGAAAAATATGCGATTTTTTTTTTTTAAAAATTAAGAAGACAAGGTCACAGGACTCCCATCTCATTTCTAAAATCAATTCTGATAATAAGTTGAATGCAGTCGCTCCAGTTATGTTAGTCCTGTTACATTACATTACAGCTGGCTTACTCCCAGGAAATTACAAACTAGATTTGGTTAGCAATTCATGTGTTGACAGTAAAGTTCTCTGTTCAGAAAATTCTAGTTCAAGATTGTCATTACAGCTTCCCTGCATTATCAGAATACTTTTTCAGCAGAGAATTATGGTGCCCAAATTTAAACTAAATTTTTTAACTTTAGTCACCTCAACAAAAATATTGCTACAAATGCAATGCTTCTTGTCATATTAACTTTACATTGTTTAATAGTAAAATACCAAGCTATGATAATGTATTTCACGTGTACATAAAAATTAGGAAAATAGTTTACTTCCAAATTATCAGATGACAATATATTTAACAAAACAGTTACTGAATCTACTTGGGAACCTGGTAAGGCGAAAACATATCCTTTAAGCCTATGGAATCGTAGAATATCAAGATATTTTATTTTATTCTAAAGTTGGAATGGACCCATAAATATAATCAAGTCCAACTCCCTGCTTCTCACAGGATTGCCTAAAACTAAGCCATATGACTAAGAGCATTGTCCAGACACTTCCTGAACTCTGACAGGCTTGGTGCCATCACCACTCCCCTGGGGAGCCAGCGTTCCAGTAGACAGCCACCCTCTCCATGATGAACCTCTAGCAAAGAACATTTTCCTGATGTCCAATCTAAACCTCCCCGGACAGTGCTTCATTCAGTTTCCTTGTGTGCTGTCGCTGGTCACCAGAGAGGGGTCATCACCCACCCCTCTGCTGCCCCCAATATCATCTCTTTTCTCAGACCTGCAAGCCAACATGAGTTTCACTAGGAGATACCTTTTATTGAAGACTGTTCTATAGAGAGATTTTTCTCTAATGCTCCAGCCCTGAGGAGGAGCTCCAGAAACCTCTGCTTTACAAATTACTTTAAACTAGTAATTTAGGCTGTATTGTCTATTTTCATTATTCACTAACTGGTTAATTAATAGTAATTTGCTTCTATCCTTCCTTTTGGGTATCAGACACAGGAGTTATTCAAACCACAGTCCAAAAGAAGTTCAGGGAGTTTCTCCACCATTTAATGCAGTGATTTCACAGGAACACTTCACAGAACGGATGAGATAAAGCTCCACTATCACAGAGTGAAGGCAAACTGAATTGGAAACAAAAGGGAGGAGCTAAAAGGGCCTGCCATGCAAGTATTACTGCACATCAACCAACTCATGCCCTAATTTTTCACTTTTTCCCAACTGTCCAGAGTATTAGAGACAATGCTGAGGTAACATCCTCACCACTATGTCAATCCCCTGCCTACAAGTTTAGTAATACAGGAGATGCTGCACATACATGGCTGCATGTATTCTGGAAGATTTTTCATATACTAAGAAATTAGTGTAAGTTTTAATTATCTTCAACATTTTGCAAAACATATGTTACATCTGATTTCAGCATCTTTTGCTGCTCTATGAAAGAATCTCACACTCTCTTAGCTGCAAATTAGCTTCCCTGACAGAGTCCGATAGGGGCAAAAGTAGCCAACACCTTGGTTCTTGAAATGGTGAGCAACAAACAGACTTATGTAACTACTTTACATAAGTGTCATAAGTGGCTTTGTGGATGATACTTTGAGGGGTCAAAACTACATATGGACAAAAGTTTTGCATTTATGCAAACAGCTATCATTTCAGTAGCTAAGACAGCTCTAATTCCTCTGCATGTAACACAGCCTTGCTGATTGCTGACTTCAGTCAAGTGGCATTTCGGTAGCAATGAGGGCATCCAATATAGCTTTAATATTTCACTACTCTAATTCAAAATCTTAATCATTTTAGTCCCAGTGCTTTTGCAGCTGCTTGGTAAATTGGATGTTTTGTAGATTAGTGTTCACATAGACAGACAATTTGGATAGACTGACTCTTGAGTGATGCTTTGCCTTACTTCTCTAGTATATAGTACCTGCTACTAAATCTACATGGCAGTCTTGTGAAATTAGTTTAGCTGGGAAGAGCTGCTACTGGGCTAAATTAAATTAGAATTTGAACCTTAAAGCATTAATGTCTATCAAAATGGACAGTAAAAATTAACATGTCACTAATTCTAGAAATTCTAGTCTAAAATATTACTACAGCAAAGTCAAGAATGATAATAATGGGAAAAGTACAAGATTAATAACCCTGCAAATGAAAAGTACTTTGCTGTTTAGCTTATCAGAGTCTTGTTTTGGCACTGTGCTGGTGATACAGAGTAAATATGATTTTGCACTGTAAGACATTTTTGCCTGTTATGCAAATATTACATTCAAATTTAGCTCTCAGAAGCATTCCATGTATTTTCTTGACACATCCATCCTGGACATGAGAAGAAATGAAAAATGGTGTACAGTTAGTCTCCATTAACAACCCAACTGGTAACTAAAGTAGCAAACGATCCATTTTTTCACTGATCAGTGCCTTTTGTAATGAAAGCATCTTGCAGAGCCATTGTTAGTACTTAACAAAATTCATCATCTAACTAAAGATTACAACTCTTGAGCAGTCCCCATTTTCCACAAGACTATTAGAAAGCCATACAGACCACATAAGTTCTATTTTCATGACTATAATGTATAGTAATTTGTTATAGACTTCAATAATAGTACATCAACCAATTTTTGTTTGATTTTTTTTTTATTTGGTGCAATTCTGAACTAATATTATATTCTGAGAGTTCTCCAATTTAATGTAAAAATCTAATTTGAAATATATTCGAAAGCCAGTGTATTATCAGAGACCACCAACAAGGCTAAGTACAGAAGAGATTGTACAGAAGAGAAAGTACTTGGATGAGATCTTACAGTCTCTGCCTTCAAAAGTCACATCATTCAAACTCTGCAAACATTTTCTGTCTTCCTGTACTGCTATGTCATGGATAAGTCTGGAAAAATTTTGTTGTTGCATCTTTTGATTAGAACTTCTCATAAATTACTTACTTTGCTAAAAATATTCACCAGGATTTACAATATACTGGATGAGCAGGTGAATGACCTCCAGAGGACTTTGCAAAAAAACAACCAAATATTTCTGAGTTGCAGCAACCAAAAGACTGATGCAGAGAACACCTCTGGACTGCTAAAAGTTTTGAGCAAACCCTGTAATCTCAGTGTGTAAAAATACTGCAAGAAAAATCTCAGATTATCTCAATGAACTTGAAAATCCCCTCCTCTTTTGTTCTAGAACAGATTTTTTGGAGTACAGGATCAATGTCTGGGAGAAGAGCCAGATATTTATGCAGCCATTGCATTTGAAACTGTACAACAATTAGGTTTAACAGTTTTGTGTAGTTTGGAACTCATCCTCTTCACAATGGTGACATTGTGGACATCAAGGACAGGAGAGGGTGATTTTTACCTGCCCTACCATTATTGGACAGAAGAAACATTTTAGGAGCTGCAGCATTGGCTGCATGCCTTACAAATAAAGAGATTTTTATTGCCAGTACTCTACCCTTATATTTAGAAGTGGAATTACACTGCATCAGTTTTTTAAAAATTGCACTAAATAAATATACCTTGCAAAACACCTGTTAATTTCTAGAATACTTTGAATGAAACAAGGAAATTCCTTTTATAATTACCAAGGAATTACTGTCCTTAGCTTCAAGAAGGTAAGTAGTAGAACCCCATGTAAGTGGTTAATTCAATGACTGTCTTTACAAGAGGCCTCCTGCTTCTCCATGAAAAAAGAGCAGCTGAAGTGCTCACCTTGTGTATTTTTATTAGAAGGGTCACAGCATAAATTTCCTGGAATTCAAGTATGGCCACTTTTGCCTCTCTGTCCAAAACCTGTTTCTACTCTTTAAGGGAGGCTGGACTAGCCCAAGCCCTGGCTCAGAGACTGTGTCACATGGTGCATCTGAATTTGTCCAGCGCAAAGACCCAATGGCCTGGAGCACAGCCAGCAGGCTGAATAAATGTCACCTGAAAGCAGCCTGGAAGACGCACTCTGGGGGGCTGAGTGTTCATTCACACGGTGGGAGAGGCTTGGGGGGCACTGGGCTTCTCTGCAGCAGGGGCAGAAGGGAGACACTTGCCAGCATTTCAGGCCAGAATGCTGGGAGCTGGGATCAAGTCACTCAGGTGCTCCAGTTCATGAGAGCAAAGCTACTGAAAACAGTGGAGTGGGAAGGAACAACATGAACCAAGAAACAGCAATGAGCTACAGACCTTAGAACCAGAAAGGTTCTAAGCAGAAAAGCCTAATGTTGCAGATTCTAAAAGGATATGAATAAAATACTTCAGTGCAACTAAGGACCAAAAGGAGACTGTGGCTGTAATTACTCTACTACCCATTTGCAGAGGTGAACAAGAAAAAGCTGGCCTGATACGATTGTTCCTCTTCACTAAATGTTTTCTGATCAATTCCCACAGTGTTACAGTATTACCTTCCACATCTTAAATTAATCTAAATTCTATAAGTATATCATGCATACAACTGTAGAACTTAATTTCAGAATTATTACATCATCCATTCAAGTTTTTTCAGTAGAGCATGAACTGTAAAAATTTATGCTTTGGGGATCAAATACAGTTGGCAGAAAATATGTATGCAGTCTAGATATAAAGCCATCTAGAGGCAAAGGTGTATCAGGGGCCAAGGATATCCTCCCCCATTTCCCAGGGGTTTGACTGCTTGGGCCCCAGGCTTTGCAGCTGTCCAGAACCAGAACTGGTTCTGAACCAGAACTGTAAGAAGTCTCATTGGTGGGACCTTCTTGTCTCTAGAGATGCTTTCAAGATGAGACTCTTGTCCTTGGTCTCTGCCTAAGCTATATGGCAGCTCTACCATGCCTAGTGTGTACCAGTGACCCAGACCTTGATTTCCAGGCTTGCCATCTTGATCTCCAAGCTTGATCTCAGACTTGATTCACCATTTCAGTCTTGTACAGTGATCTGGACTGTTGGATGCACCTGGTTACCCTCACCCCTTGTCAGTGAGGTCACTGCTCCTACCTGCCCTGCTGCCACATCTCCTTCTCTCCTTCCTTTGCTAGGCAGCTTGTGGTTGGACCAGATCTTCCATTACTTCCCTTGGGAGTTTGCTCCAGCAGGTCATCACCTCTGCTAAACAAAATCAAAGAAATACATCTTTTTTAACTAGTAACTACTTATTCTTGCTGGTTTTCCCACTGAACTGAAGAACATCAATGCCCCCTCACCGTGAGGAAGGGATTACATGTTTTGATCTAATCGCTGTTTGATTGCCTGTTGGGATGTAAAGCAAGTTCTTGAAGTTGTGCACTCTCAGACATTTCCTTTTATCTCTCAAACAATTTACAAGCCCTTTTCTACATCATTAGCTTTCCAAGATGCTTATAAAACATTATGAGCAGAGCAGCACTTCATATTTCAGTATGTAATATAGAACACATCATACAGAGATCCTGATCTTGTCACATTGCCTATTTCTGTGAGACCTCTTTGCTCTGCCTTATCAAGGTTGCACATGCAGATGCTTGTCCACTAAGGTGCCCCATCCTACTCACAGCAAACTGCTTTTGACAATACACTTACCCTTCCTCTTCTTTCTCAGCTCCCACCCCTTTCCTTGCCTTTTTTGTTCTTAGATCAAATTTGGTGAAACCCCAGTTATGCGACAGCGTGGGTTTCTCTGCCCGATGAGAGCAGGGCACTTGTGCTGTCCTTCCTTGTGGTAAATTGTAAGAATAGCAGTGCTGCTTTTAGGTGGTGAAGAATTGATGAGGCTGGTTGGGAAAACAAGCCTTGTTATAAATCTGGTTTGTTGAGGAGATAAAGATGCACACAAGGACACTCTGATGAAGGTCAGAGAGCCCCTACTGCTGCCTCAGTACATGGATGTGGATCAAAGTGTTTATTCTACCTCTTTTGTCAGCTGTAAATTTTGACCAAAAGTAACTGAGATGCTCATTAAGCTCCATTAACATATTAACTTAGGCACCCCTTGGGATGCAGATGAAGGAGAACACGGGATGTGTAGTGCATGTATGACCAAATTACATGTGATTGTTCTATCCTACTGGGACAGGCCAAAAATTATAGTATAAAAGGGGGGCTTTAGGGCAGAAAGCATTGAAGGAGAAAAACATCTCTGCCTGCTGAAGGTCAGAGACTCTGTCTCTCCTCCTGAAGGGAAGCCTTTATGTGAGCTTTGCACCTCCAACTGCATTGGAGTGCAGCTGGAAATATTCATTTATACATATATAGCACTATTAGATCTTACTAATCTTTCTATGGCAACACATTAACACTCTGTAGTTGGTGCATTTATCACCCACAATCCTGAACCTGCTTGCCTGGTGCTTCAATAAAACACACTGTTCACGAATCTGGAATGTTCCCAGTCCTTACGGAATTGAACAGACTTACAATGATGCTATAGCAGTCTTTTCCCTGTTATTTTGCCTAGCATCAATGTAAATCCAACACACCTAGTTGTAGGGTAGATGAGATGTCTTAAGGCCAGATAAACATTTATACCCCATTCTTTCTATAATTTCCAAAGTGTTTCCAGATGTATTTTTATTTGGATAACCAATGCAGAGATTGTCCCAAATAACTTTGTGAGAATTAACTTAGACCTGCTAATTCCAGAGTATCCATGGAAAGGTGATTCTGAAGACAGCCTCATTCCACATCTTTTGACTCCTGAAAGAGAAGAATGGGGATTTTAATGATACCATGAGGTCAGAGGAGCACTGGAGAGGGCAACCAGCACACTGGGACACACACAGCTGTTGGATGGAACTGCTCACATAGGCTCTAGAGAGCTGACAGACTGGAATTTAAGTCTGCTGGCCTTATGAAGCCTGTAACACAATTTAGATAACCATGATACACCTAGGTCACTAACAGGCTGACACTACAAGGCTTGGGCACAAAGTCTTCAAAAGGTGTAGGCGGGAGACTGCCAGAGTATGTGCTCCCTTTCCTACATACATTATGAACTTTTTACACAAGGATAACTGGCTTGTGTAGTGTGCTACACAAGAGATCTCGGGGCAGCTCGTAAGCGTTTCTCCTTCTTTGTGCCAAAGAAGATGGAAATGGTGCTGCTGCACTAGCCCCTCATCCATGGCATAGCAGGAAAGTACCTTACCTACTAGATAGAGATAGGGCTAATAGAGTTATCTACCCCCATTGCCCAGTATGACTTAGATTTTTGGTCTCAATCATAAAGAAAAATAGGTTTAATTTTTTTTTTTAAAGAAGCTCAGCCTATTTCCCTCAACCATCATCGTTCCACAATCCCTTCCACTTCATCAAAACACCCACACAATTATGCTACAGACTGGTTTATTCCTTAATATTTCTTTCAGTCTCTTTAAGCTACATTTCTGGATCAATGCCAGTACTGGCTGTCTTTCTAAGGAAATGAATTTAAGTCATATCACATCTTGTCCTCCTGCTTTTATTTCTCTATCATGCTTTTCAGAAATATATATTTTTTTGTGACTGTTTTGAGAACTCAGTGCTCTCTTAATTTAAATCTAGCTGGTTTTCATCTTTCACTGGTCTCGTAACTGCAGCTGTTCCTGCAACAGCCTTTAAGAGTTAATCCAAAAAGAACAGCCATTTATAATTGCAAAATTCACATTGAACATTATCCTAGTAGCCTCAGCCTAAAGTTTTAGGCTAGACTTGGCCTAAAGTCATGTTTTATGTAGTTGAAGTATTCTTAATTACTGTCAAAATTATCTTGAGTCCCTGAATTGAGAAATGGCTGGATCCACTTTTGGCATGAAAGGCAAAGAAAATCAAGATCTTCCCTGCTGTTGCTCTGGCTGGCTGGCTGTGTAAGATAGCTCTAATAGTGGCAAACAGTTGTCCCAAGACCACTCTGGCACTGACTGGCCAACTTTTCTCCCAGAAGAAGGCTCAGATGGAAGGTACCTTGTTCTCTGACTTGAGGAAGCTACTGCGCCTTATCCTCACCTTTCATGAAGGGGCAGAGCAGAGAGCAGCACATGGCCTGCATTAGTCCCAGCCCGGCAGCTGCCATGGGCACCTCTCGTGCACAGTTCTTGCTCCTTCACTCTACAGTTGTTGCTGTACTGCAGCACATTTTCAGTAGCCTCAGATATTGCTCCTGCTTCATCACAGTAAAGATTGAGCCAAGAAATGTAATTATTGATTTATATGTAAGATACCACTATGAGCAGGAAAACAAATGATTCAGTGCCTCTGCCAGCATTGGTCTTACTAAAATTCTTGCATGAGTTAGTTTTTTTACCTCCATCCTCTCAGCGATAACCAGGTCCTTTTCTAGTCCAAAAAATGAGATAATTATTCTAGTTGGAAAAAAATCAACTTCGGTTTGTACTTGAAATTTGAGGAGGAAAGGGGAAAAAAAGGAATTATACAAAAGCATTTTTCCCTTTTACTTAATGTCTCTTGTCTACAAATGGGTCTCATTTCCATGTCATTTACTCATATAATAATTTCAGGAACTGGATTTTGGGGTGGAAAGACTATTTGTGAGGAACAGGGAAAGGATGCTTGCCTGTTTTAATAGCAATTATCCTCAAGTTTTATTTTTCCAAGGGAGGAAGATGCTATTAGAGACATGTGCTTACTCTACCTACAAGTAAGAAGCAGCAAGGGCCATACCTGGCTGCCCTTTTGGACACCGTTGTTCTCCCACATTGTGCTGCCAGGGACTCACCTGCCTGTGCTGTTTTTAGCTTCTGCTATAGACAGACCCAGCCTCTCAAAGGCACATCTGTTCTCCTCAGTGCCATCCACTCATTTACTAAAAGCAGACCTCCTGCAAATCCTGCTCCTCAAAAGGCAAGTGAGTGCTCCAAAAGAGAATTTAGCTTCAACATTTACAGATAGCAAAGGGTCCTTGAGCAGCAAGGGGATGATTAACCTCCTGTCTGTCTTCAGCCTCCAATCTCCTTCCTGCTGCCTGTGCTTTGGTCTTCAGAAAAAGGGCCTGAAGGAAACCTGGACAAATGGAAATTCCCAGTTGACACTTCCTTTCTTTATATCTTTTCCCCTTAGGCTTTAGGAATAACAGGCTACACGTATATTTGCACACAGGTTAATACTGTAAGGAATCATCTATATTTGATTCTGTCTCTGTGTTTGATGCATCACTTTTTTAAGCTTTAGCTTTGTTAACCACACAAGTCTTCTGTTAAGTTTCCTTTAAGGCAGAAAAAGCATAACAGTAATATTGCATACAGTTAAATTCTCAGTACAGGAAACTGTATCAAAAAATACAATCCTCTAATTTTAACTCAATCTCCCTTGAGTTGAGACTGAGAAGTTTGAGCTGAAATGCATCATTCAAAGTTACAAGAAAGTGAAAACAATTGTATGAAAGATTGCATAGCTGATTATTTTTTTAGCACAGACTAGACCATAAATATCTTGCTCATTAGTGAGCACTTACACACAGTACCAAAAATTACCAGTTAAGAGCAACAACCTACCCAGCCTATCCTTTGAAACAGAGCAAAAGCTCCAGAGGCATCAAGTACTGTAAAGCCCTGGAGCTTTTTCAGTAGAGGAACAAGTAAATCCTTTTTTTCTTTTCCAGATCTTTCTCTTCTCACGGATACATCTAAGGTTTTAGCCCACTTGAACTTCAACAAAGTTTTCAACACTATAATTTCACCAGTTACAATTCCAGTGGCTGAACATTCCTGGAGTAAACATGCCAAATGTCTTCTGTGTGAATCTTGTGTGATTGCCCAGCCTCAGATCTGCCAGGTGAATCACATTAAAAAGACTTGAAAATGTGTCCTTTGAGCTGTGGGGTCTCTCCCATATCCCTGAAATCTAAAAGCACCTCACAGTCAGATTTTTTCCTAAGCAAGTGCAAGAGCACCCAGAGAAGAATATATGGGAACTCACTTCCATGACCTCTGAAGCACGGTAATGGGACTACGTTCTGTGGAGACAGGCTCCCCATTTCAACCAGAGTTTCTTGCCCCTCTCCATACTTCCTTCAGCCTCGACTCCGTTTCTGCCCACTTTGCCTGCCAGTTCATTCTGCTGGTACAGAAAAGGAGCCGTGATCCCTTCTGCCTCGCTGCCACAAGGACCAGCATGATCAAAACTCAGCAGCTGGGGAGGAGGTGAGCAGGCAGCTTTTCTCCCTGATGCTCACCGACATGACTTTCTCATAGGTATAGAACATGCAATATTCCCATGTTGAAGGACAGGTAAGTTAAAAATAATTCCATCACAGGGATACTACTTCGTACTCATAGTGGCATTCTCCATTTTCATAGTCACATAGCACAAGATTAAAATATATCAAGACCTGTACAATGATCAAAAATGTTTCAGACGCCTTTGCCCTCCCTTGCCATAAAGGATGGGAGGAAACCTACACACTGGTGTAATCAGTCTCTACAGGTACAGCAAACCATGTAATAGAGGTACAGCTGCTGGCCTAAGGAAGCTGTTCTGAAATGGCTTAAAATGAGACTTGCCAGGGTTTGGGGCCAGCTCTTGCCTTTGTTCTGAAGGATTAAGTGAATTATCTCTCTGAAAAGAACATAAAGTACTCCTTTCATATAAAAAGCATTCAAGAACCTATTTTTTGCCTCTTTCACAAGAGCTGCCTGTGTATTTGAGCTTTCCAGTATCTTGCCCTTGAGTGAGCCATAATTTATAAAAATTCAGATTCATGCTGGGCAAGAAAGGGAAGAGGACCCTGGGAACCAAGGGCTGCAACCCTAAGAGCTGAAAGTATTTGGCTGATGGTTTGCAACAGATGGCTTACCTTAAACACTACATTTCCTTCCCTAAGTGTATAGAGAATTATTTAAGGCATTAGAACAGGGTGTTAAATATAGCACTGATGCTCTCCTATTTAAGAATCATCTTTCCCTCCAACATGGTGGCCTACCGCCCAAGAATTCAGCATAGGACTGCTCTTCAGTGCAAGTTTAGGATTTACCAACCCATCCACCTATTTCCCTTGTGAGAGAGCTCCACATTGTGGGAGGAACATGCACAGGAGCAACAAAAACAAGGGATGCTGAGAAGAGAAAACATTAGCCAAAATTTACACTGCTGTTTCACTAATCAGTTTTTCATGCTAAGAATGTCAGGAAAAACTCTAATCTTTCTTTTTTCAAAGGGGGTAGACTTATGATAACAACATTGTTTTATCCTAGTCTTCCCAAGCATGTTAGATGCAGCACAGAAATGGGGAAATAGAGAGCCATCCAAGTCCAACCAACTATTTAAATACTAACCCAGCTAAGCTGATGGTAAGTTTAGATGTCTTAGAATCATAGGCATGGGTCAGCATCCAGAAACAGCTAAATCTGAAGCTAGTAAATGTGTTCATCTTGCTGAAGCAATGATTTCCTTAGAAAGGGCATGTATTAGAATTTTCTATGCTGTCATTTCACACCTGTTTAGTTTCTCAACCCATTTTAGACTTTAAAATCTAAACTGCATGCTTACCTCTATTATTTTTAAGAAAAGTTCATAAAGGAAGTAGTGCCTATTAGTTACCTAAAATGCAGGATATGAGAATCAGAATGCCATGACCTTTAAAAATGAAGTTGCTTAGTACCATAAAATTTTGTGTGTATGCCATGATTGGGTGACATTTTGTTGTGCCAATTTTGTACCCGGCAAAAACTTCAATTAAAAAAAAAATTCTTCCACCCCATTAGTGACAGGTATCAGCCTATTCTCTGCAACAATTTTTTCTCATTAGGCCAAATTCTGCCCCCACCCCGGATGGCATGCAATTTTTATTGTCAGAATTACCCCCTTTCACTGCCATTGCTGACCTACGTATTTTCTTGCCGGTTTTGAGTCTTGCTTCTTTGCAGCTGCCAATCTAATAACCTTTTATCTGCTCACACTATTTTCCTTCCTTTACTATTGGCAAGCCAGACACCAGCTTTTTCACTGCCCTTTAGTCTTCCATGTTTATTCTCCATCAAAATTTAGCAAGCAATAACTCTCTCCCTCATTCCCACTCTGACACTGCAGAGTGCCCATGTCCTTGTCCCTTCATTGCATGTTTAGATGCTGAAAAACAGATGCTGAGGCAGCATCTTACAAATGAGATGAAGTTTTAACTACAGAAAAAGCTTACACAAGAAAGGTTTGCCTCTTAGGCTGCTTTACCCTGAAATTCATATAATGTTTTCTCCCAAAACTCTCAAAGGATGAGAGCTTTAAAGCTACCCACAGATCAGTTGACTTTCACAGCTATTCAGTAGCCGAGTACTATAGACCAGCAGCGAACTACAAAAGGAGATTCCAGTCCATGATGATACCAGTAAGAAAGCCACTCAGACTCTGCAAAGTGTCATATAAAATCTAACACTGTAATAAAGAGAGAATAGTATAGATAATCTTATGTCCCTTTAGATGCTGAAAATCCTGTCACAGAGTATCAAGCAGGCCTCTGATCTACACACAGCTCACTGTGCAGCCCCTGTCCATGAAGAAGGTTACACCATTTTGATCATTCAACCTATTATGGGATTTCCTTGTAAGAAAATAACTATATTCATCATTTCTACTGTCAAGCAGAAAGGATGCTCACATGAGAACTTCTTGCTGCACTGCTAGATAAGAGCAAGGACAAACAAGTCCTAATCACCAGCACTGAGTGGGAGTTGTTGCAGGGTTGGCCAAGGTTGCCCAGCAGCCAGAGGGTATGTGCCACACAGCACAAGCCTGAATGCCAGCCTGTACATGCAGCAAAGCACAGACCTGCTCCTGTTCAGGTTCACTCTTACGTGGATCACTAACTCCTCACTGTACAGTGGTCTCCTGGTTAGTACCACTACACCTGGGCCAACTGCAGCTGAAGGGTTCAAGGAGCTGGGGGACAAAGATGTCTTTGGGTGCAGGGGATGTAAAGGAAACCTGGCAGGTGACGCTGTCTGCCTCTGCATACGGACCACAGCTTCCTGCAGGCTTTGGAGGGCAGCCAGGAGCAGCAGGGGGAAACATGGGGGCAAGCCCCTACACACAGCCTGGGAGCCAGGGGATGAGCTGTTGGGGACAGCCAGCCTGGGGAGCAGGCTCCATGGCCCTCCACTCCGGGCTCTGGAAGACCTGCACTGACTGCCAGGGAGCAGCAGCAGCAGCAGCAGCGCTACTCTGTAAGGGAAGGCAAGCCAGGAGCTGAGGGTGACCACAGTGCAGGCAGTGCCTTCTCCAACAGGGCACAGTCCCTGAGCTGGGCACGCAGGGCACAGTGGTGACTGGCAAAGGCAAGTGACAAAATCAGGTCTCAGTCTCGGAGATACAAACAGTTCAGGCATGTCAGGGAGCACACACTGCTGTGACATAGCTCATACACAGGCCCAAGACACAGGGGATCTCCTGCATCAAAGGGAGTGTGGGTGGGGGTCCCCGTCCGGGCTGGTCAGGGCAAGCTGTACCTGCAGGGCCCTGACAGCAGTACAGTACAGTCCGGCCATCCCACACGACATTCAGCTGGTGAAGAAAATAACAGTCCCGTTCATCTGGACCCCTAAGTCATCTGACATCTTTCAACTTCCCCAAGAAAGAGAAGATCTCTGCCTCATAGTAGTCTCCTTCTTGACTCCTACCCTTCTTGTACAGGTTCAGTGATTCATAGGTTTATGATGCAATATTGCTATATCAGCATATACTTTCACTTGGGGGCCAAATTAAAATTCCATAGGGAGGCTAAATTTGGGCATTTCTTGACTGAAACACAATTTTAAACATAATTTATATTTAACCCACATGGGCCATCTGAACTGTCCAGACTTTCAAACTAACTGACTATAAAAATACACATGCTACTGTTAAGTTGCTGATTCACTTTGTAAGTATTTCTTATACTGAAGAAAAATACAGCAAGGACTTTGGTCATTTAATTCTATCATAGAGGTATGGGGTCAAAGATAATGATTACTGTTGCATAAAAGTTCAATAATCTATCTTGATCTCCCATTTCCTCTACATTTTACTGTAGGAAACCTATTGCAGTAATATTTAAGTGTCTGACTAGAAAGGAAATAGAAAGCACAAAGTTTCACTCTTTCAAAAACATTAGTCATTGGAACACAGGTAAGCAACCAAAAATACTTAGAGGAGTAGAATAGGAGAGTCTGAAGTGTGAAAAATAATCCTAGAACAAAATTCCACTTGAAAAACAGCAGAGAGGGAGCTCTGAAAGCTCAGACAAGGAGAGGGACTCTGTTAAAATTTGAATAAAAAGCAAAGACCAGCAGCCAAAATTACAGTTTTCCCAGCTGTGATGTTTTGTACGAATTATGCACATCGTAGTTCTTGTCATGTGATGACAGGAGACAGACCTGAGGCTCCCTCTGTTGGAAGGAGCACTGCCGAGCACCACCCCAAAGGACACTGGAAGCTTAACAATAGCAGTGCACTGCAATATTTACACCCAAGTCACTGCTAGGCAAGTCTGACAGGCTGGACAACTTCCAGGAGGGGACAGAGAAAGTGGGGGGATGATACCTGTAATTTCCTCAGAGTGAACATCTGTTCTCCCAGGTTCCCCAGCTTTTTCCCTGGGAGCCAGACAGGTACTAGCACAACTTGGCCCCTATAGAGGTATCTCCTGTGACAAAGGAGAACCCCTGTCACATATGCACACGGTGGCATTTGGGCATTCAAACGTTGTCATGCTATTTTGGAATGCAGAGAAGTGCCACTTCCTCCTCTGCAGTGTGGGAGAAGACGCACCGAGCCAGCAGTCCTCAGATTGCTTTTCTTCATCCCCCTCACCATAAGTGTGTTCTGGATTTTGGATGCTCTTCCCACGTAAGAGTTGCTTTTGGTTTGGATGGATGCTTTTGGTTTGGATGGCTGGAGTGTAGCAGGGAAGATGACAAGCAGAGGGCAGAGGGAGAAGGGGACAAAGTAGCTCCTGACAGCCAGGCTGAGAAAGGACTCAGGAGAAGGCTGTAACTACTGCAAGCCACAGAGCAAAACCAGTACCCCTGAGCAGGACAAGGAGACAATAGAAGAAGAAGGCTTTTCCCTGCAGCTCTCAAAATCCACAGACTGCCTCAGTCACACTTTTTGGTGCAGCCTGTCTCTCACCTAGAGGGAACCTTTTAAGCATTCTGCTCCCAGGCCATCTTCTTGCTTTCCTCCCTCCCCTGCTCATCTTTCAGCAGCTCCCCGGGGACAGGCCATCTTCCCTCACCAGGAGATGTATTCCCCAGACGCCTAATGGAGCATCCATTATCAGTTCGAGAATAGCTGTGCAAAAATGCCATGTCCTCTCAAAGATCATAAACAGTAGCCCACAGCCCAGCATCCAATTAATTAATTAAGATATGCAGCTTTACTGAAGAAAATTGTTGTCAGGCAGTGAGAAAACCAGGCAGGATAAGACAAGCACACACAAAACAAAACACAACACACACCAAAAAAAAAAAAAAAAGTGAAAGTGTTGACTCATATTCATTATTAACTCAAGGCCTCAAGAGAACAGTGCTGATGTGAAAGTTAGAAAACTGAGGAAAAAACCTCAGAAGGCAGGTAGAAGACAACAGCTCATCAAGACAGAGGATTATCCTGCTCCAAGGAGCAACAAAGACTGATGTTTTCCTACATGACTGACAATGGTGTGGCCATGTTGCCCTGAGGTGCTGAGGCTTGCATGCCAGACGTGTTAGGCCTAGGTTAGGTTAGACCTAGCTCCCGTCTGTGTGCATTCACCAAGGAATAATTTCTGGGTACTCAAAAACCTGTATACTCCTGCTTGTAATCCTCTGTGCATGGAAAAAGATGCCCAAACATTAGTGAACCAGTGGAAAAGAAGGCTCACAATCCAGACGCTCAGGTGGCACTTAAGTGTGCCACTTTCTTCTCACCACACTGCTGTTAGTAGGTCCACTTGCCCAAACTTAAATACTGAGAAGAGCTTGGTTCTGAATCTCAGAGCCTAACTGTAATGCATTCATTTCACAGTTCAGATCAGCGAGTGTTCACATGCAGTTGCTTTAAGCACTACTGCAAATAGCAGGCTGTTTTCTTACTTGCTAGGAAAAAAAAATTCCATCTGCTTTATCTCAGCTCTTCAGCATGGGGGTCATTTCCTCAAGCCACTGTGTGGTGGTAGCCCACCTTCCAGCAGCAAGGCAAGCTATGGCTTTGATTCTGCTTCTGTTGTTTTTCTCATTTAGATCAGTTGATGGCTTTTTGCTTTTTGAGGAAATTCTAACAGCCATGGCCGAAAGCCTTCCCTGCTCTAACCTGGCAGATGTTTCTGCACCTGTCATCGCCCCTGAGTTTAACAGAAGATGTTAAAAGGGGGTAGGGGAAGAACAAAACAAACAGACAAAACCATTATTTATTTAAGGTCCCAAAGAGGGAAGTCTCCCAGATATTAATTTTGGGGGTTGGCAAAACTGAAGTCAGCCAAACAGAGTCCAAAAGAAACATTAAGGTAGAGAATAATTCTGTTTCAGCTACTGTCTAAATCACAGACAGGAAGGAGCTTCAGGCGCTCCTGTTGTTCTATTGCTGAAGTAGCAATTATCTTATCTCCCTTTCACAGTGCTATTATGCAGGTAGTCACATTTGAAGGAAAGATGTCCTGAAATAAAAGATTTAAAAATACTCTTTTGTTCACGGGTTCCTTTTAAAAAGTGTTGGTTTTTTCTGTTTCCTTTTTAAAGTGACATTTATTTGACAAAGGAACCTCATAATTTCATTGAATTTAAGATTAGATCTTTAAACCTGAGACACTATTATTTGCTACAGTCATCCACGACTCTCTACACAAGACCTCATTTCAGCAGTGCTTATCATTAAAATCATAATTAAAATACTCTTTATCAGTAAAACTAGAGACAGCATGATGTACATCAAAGACCACTTTATCTCTCTGCAGTCTATACATAGGAAGACTTGCCCTGAAGGCTGATGCTGCCTGCAATATTTGCTGGACATCTCACATAGCCAGTAAACACTTCTAGGCATTTCAAAATTAGTGACAGCTAAGCACAGAGATTCCTGTTCTCCAAGCTCATTCTGACAGTTTAGCACCTAATACCTTTTGTGCAAAAGTCAGTTGCTGTCAGGGTGCCAGTAATCACAATCTCCATATATCCTGGATAAATAGAACACTGTGACAACTATCAGTAGAACTGTGAGAAGGACCCAACCTTTTGGAGTAAGTATTTGAGGAAAAACCATTATCAAATGAACCCTTAAGCCGGATGTACGTCAAAGAGACCCTCAAATACATACGTAGGATAGCTGAAATAAGAAGAAACTCAGTAATTCAGCTGTCCCACATCCTTTGTACCTCACCTGCTAAGGACAAGAAACAAAACTTCCAATTTCACCTAAGCAGTCAGCATTCCTGTCAGCTGCTTTGCATGAAGTCAGACCAAACTCAACCCAAACACTTTAGTCATCACTAAACCCCAACTCTGTTAGGATCCATGATGTACAACAAGGCATTAATATTGACCTATCACATAACAGGTCCTCTAACTACTATGAAAAATTATTTTTCTGCATAGACCTTGACAGGATTTAGAGAAGACAGATACATTTCCCTACAAGGTGACAATACCATTCGGACATTGCCTAAGATCTTAATGTCACATTTAATACAAATAAATATAGCCTTGTCTTATTAAAAAGTGCAGATCAGCATGTGCAATGATTGTGGCGCAACATTGAACATCTCCTGAGCACAGTGAGATTAACCTCAAGCCAAATGGTTTCCTTCCAGCATAGGTTAATAACTACGACAGCTGCCTTTCATTACAACTCTTAAACCAGATGTTTTAAATATTAAACTCTGTTTTAAATATTAAATACTGTCCTGGTTTCTGCTGGGATAGAATTAATTGTCTTTCAAGTAGCCAGTATAGTGTTGTATTTTGAATTTAGTATGAGAATAATGTTGATAACACACAGGTTTTTCAGTTCTTGCTAAGTAGTGTTGATACTAAGTCAAGGAATTTTCAGCATCTCATGCACCGATAGTAAGAAGGCTGCAGTGGCACAGTAAGTTGTGTGGGGATACAGCTGAGACAGCTGCCTAAACTGGCCAGAGGGACATCCCATGCCATAGGGCAACATGCTCAGCATATAAACTGCTAGGGAGAGCTGGCCCAGGGTCACTGCTCGGGAAGTGACTGGACATCAGTCAGCGAGGGGTGAGCAACTGCATTGTGCAACACCTCTTCTATGTTGCGGCGGGTG
>VWZW01002025.1:470064-490250 GCA_013397115.1 Edolisoma coerulescens
CGCCCCGCGGGGCAAGGAGGACGGGCACCCCCGGCTGCTGTCAGAGCCTGTGTCGGGGGGTTGGCCGTGTCACCTAGAGCGGGGGGCGCCTTCCCGGTGTCTGGACTGGGGGAGCCGGCTTCAGTTTGCCACCTCAAGCGTGGTTGACATCAGAGGTCCATGACTGGGTCGAGGCGCAAGGGAGGTGATAAATGAGCGGAGAGGCGGCAGTCAGGATGTATTAGCGGCGGAGAGCAGCGAGGGGTTGTTAACATGCGCAGCAGCAACAGCTTCCCGAGGTATGGGCAGCGCGCTGGTTTGTCACGCTGTAATACAGCACTGGGGACTTGAGTGCTGTCTGCACTCCTCTTTTTCGTGTACTTGTGGGACTTTACTACCCGTTTCTGTGGCTTAGCTAGTTTCTTGCCATGAACAGCACCAGCACATCTTGTCGCTTGTTTATTCCACCTCTTCCACAGACACACACAAGTTGTATCAGTCACATAGTGGTTTCCACTTTTTGAGAAGAGACAGATCAATAACATGAAATAGTTCATTTCTTATATTTTTCATACTGAAATCCCATGCCTCATTATTATTTCCTGAGGTGAACGTATTCAGGAGCTGACTCTGCTGTCTAGACAGTTTAGCCAAAACAAAGCTGTAAATTCACAAGTGTGGGGATCTTCTGTATTTTATTTTGCAATTGGAGCTCCCCAAAGCATGCAGCTGAACAGCATTTGTTAGTTGCATCGTCATGCTTTGAATATAGGAAAATGCAATTAAAAAAATTTATTTATTTGTTTTTAGTATCATGCTTTTATGTAAGGGGAAGACTGTAAACACAGGTTGCATGAGGCCTTTGAATTGAATTACTGTGGTCCATAGCTATTTGTTTTTGTAGGTGATGGTGTCTGTGTATGAGCATGTGTCCATAGGTTCTAGGAACTCTTTTTTATGAAAAATCCTTTTTAGTGACCAGGACAAGGTATTTTCTCTGTATACTTTTCACGTATGTAAATATGTACATATATGTACACATACAAATAATATACAAATATTTTGTATATATATTTGTACTTGGATTTCCAAAGCCTGCTGCATCTAGCATGTTCAGGGTGAATGCAGTGGAGCAAAGCAAGCTTGGAACTGTGTTACTACAACCTGGCAGCCTGATCTAAAAAGTTTGTTTTGCTTTTTCTGCAATGACCTTACAGTTAAGGGCATCAGACAAACTTTTGTTTTGCAAGCATAGTTTCCCTTTCCCTCCAAGATGACTGAACCCATTTTGATTGTCCACAGAGAGATCACGTTTGCATCATAAATACAAATCTTTTCTTTGTAAGGGAAACAATGAGAAAACACATGAGAAAGAAATAATTTTGCATCCCATGGCAGCTGGAGGAAGTTTCCCTTTTGAATCTTCTTACTCCTGAAGAGCTTTCAGTGGAGCCCTGGGTTAAGTGAGTGATGGGTGTGTGCTTGCTTTCTCAGTGCTAGCAGCTGTAAAACTTCCTGGTTTGAAGATAGTACTGGTGTTTGTGCATCTTGCTGAGCATTTCATAGTAGTTTCTAGAGGCATGCTCATTGAGGAGGCATCCAGGTAAATAGCCCAGGTTCCTCTCTATTTCGTGTTATGAAGCAGTGGGGTTGAATCTAGCAGTTGGAGCTGTGAGTCCGAGATGGCCAGTGTCAGATGATGTCTTTTTTCCATTGTCTTCAGCAGGTGTTGTATAATTAACAAGGAGGCACTTCAGGTGTCTTCTGTCTTCTCTCTTGAATCAATAATATAGTATTGATGTAATTAGCAATCCTTGTCTAGTTAGAAACAGCAGTGGGTGACAAATATTTTGCAAAGTTACCTTACTTGAGTCAATATTTTCTATAATTTCTGCCCCCAACAGTGTTTTTATTTTATATGCAATAACAAAAGTCTAAAAAATTACTCCGCCCACTCTAAAGCTGGCCATTTTCATTAGTCATTTTTCATCTCTTTTCAATTGTATAGTGTGATTTCGAAGCGCTTAATACTTTATATGTCTCCAGAGTTAGTGATGACTGTGTTTTTCTTCCATTTGGGATTTCAGAGTAGGTACAATATTGCCTACTGCTCCAGTGGCTTTTGAGAGGGCATCTTCCCAAATGAATGCAGAGCTGTATTGCTTGAAAGAGGAGGAGAAAAATGTAGGAGCATAACTTGATGCCAAGGTTGTGTTCAGAGAAGGCCATGCTTTAGTTTAGGAAGTGGTCACAAGCCTTGATGTTCTACAGAAGCAGAACTTACGTGGTGCACAGGCTCCACCTGTGCACATCCCAAGGCAAGAGCTTATAATCTGACAGTGAAAATAATCATCCTCCATCTTGGGAGGCACTAAGGAAATTACAGAGTTTTTACTCCTCTCTGAAACGGGGCACTATGTCAGGCATTCAGAGGCTTCAGCTGTAGCGCTTTTCAATGCTTAAATGCAGGAGGATCAGGCAACACTATGGTCCTGCCAAACCTGCAGGCTGAAACAATTTCTCAGCTACAGTTTTTCCGATACAATTTCACCAAGGTTGTATTAGCAGACTAACTGAGCCAAATCATGTTCTCTTTCCACAGGTTTCCACTTCTCCTAGAAGTGGTTCTAACTTGCATGTTTAAATGTCACCCTCAGAAGCATTTGGTGACATTTTAGATGCTTTTCTACACAATTTTGTATTAGTGTCACATAGGTATTTCACACTGGAAACTAGAACTTCTGACTAACACATTGTCTTAAGAAGGTCTGACTTGGAAACAGAAGCCAAATCCAAAACTGTTCTCTTTTTTTTACCTCACATTCAGTTGCCTTGAAGAATAGGGTTAAGATGAAGGTCCTTAATAACTGAGACTGTTGTTTCATAGTTCCAATATGCTAATACATTTTCCTATACTTCCAGGTACTTCATACTTAACTGATATAGTATGGTGGTCGGGCACTATTGCAAGTAAGTATCTTAAAAGGTTTGAATTTTTTTTTTAAGGGAACTTTGCTTAGATGGTGATATAAAACATCAGGAAATCTGGGTTTTCATCTTGAATCTCATACTCACTTGTCATGAAATTCCCATCCCTAGAAATATCACACTTTTAGTAAGCTTCTACCGTGGCTACCATGCCTGGTGGTGTTTGCAAAGGCAAAGAGCTGGTACAAACGTGAGTCAGACATCTTTCCACATTTCCAAACCATTTGGTACTTGCAGCCCTTGGCAGCCACACACTGCTCTGACTCTGGGTTCCTGCATGGTTTGTGTCTCTGCATTGCACTGGCCGGCTCAGTTTTTAATAAAAGTCAAAGCTGAATTAAAAATTGTCACTCTGCACAAAAAGGCTCATTGAGCACATGTTATGTTTTAGATCAGAAAGCATTTAACCAGCCTCAATTAAAAAAAAAAAAAATTCTTTTGGTTTCTAGTTCAACAGCTACAGTTTCAGTTTTGCTCTTAATCTACAAGATTAATGCAAAGCCTTCTGTGGTGCTGATATGAGATCAGTGTAATTTTACCCTTAATATCTTTGTAAACTCTGCTAACACCAAGTTCATTCTCTGATGTGAATCTAGAGCATGGGGAGCAACTAGCTTTCTCCTCTTACACATCAGCCCTAGTTTTACCCACAAGCTTAGAATCATACACCACTTTTAGACTCTAATCCAGCCTTTTGTGATTTATTTGGAAAGTTCTGATGTTGTTTCTGAGAAGTATAAGAGTCCAGTTGTGCCCCTGGTTTTGTGGCAGCAAAGTAAGTCTCTGATTCTTGGTTTTGTTGTCTTAAAGCTATGCAAAAGGAATGAAAACTGATAGATCCCATTGAAGGACAAACTTCAGAGGAAGTGTAGAAGCCAACAGAGCTTCAGAAGAAAGTCCTCAGCTAATTTAACCTGAGTTTAAGTAGTTCCTTGTCAGCTTCCTCCCCTGACAGGGTCACTACTGCCTAAGTAGGAATAAATCTATGTATCAGCCACTGTTGTTTATCATTCCTGAGACTCCCATCTGTAATCTCTGAGCAGAAGGAGTTAAAATAAGGGAGGTTTTATTACAGAACTTATCTTGGTGAATCAGAGAAAACAATTTCATGCTTGAAAGAGCTGACTGAATTGAATGAAGGCAAAACAGCTGAAGGGAATGGTATCAATTGGCTTTTTTCCAGTAGCTAGATGCAGGTATTTAAAAACAAAACCTCAGTAGCTTTACTGATGAACGAAGCAAGAAGAATTTCTTGTGGATATTATAGACTCAGAATGGCAGCACAGTCACAAACAGCAATAGCAAGGGCCAGGTAGGCACCTATGGGATGCAGAGAAAGGTCCTATTTGGGGAAAGGTGTTACTTGTGGAATTAGCAGTATCCCCGGTTATCTGGGTGAAATGACAACAGCTGACATAATTTTCTCAAGCAGAGAATTTGGAGTCTGGACGACTAACAAAACCCACATAAACTCTATCAGCTTGTTCTCATGGTATTTGTTCAGATGGTGAATAAGTGTTTCTGTGTTGGCATGCTGACTCAGCATAATGCTGCCCAACCGTTTGGGGGCCCTGGGATCCACTGGATTGCTGAAGACTTCAAAGGAAGGGCTACAGATTCTGCTAAGGGACTTTTCCTTACTCTGTAGTCAAAAGAGTGATTGCAGCATGTGTACAGGTATTTCAATGAGCATTAAACTAATTAATTGGCTAATTAATTAGTTTCAGTGCAGGTTTTGATAGCAGCATAGATGTGGCTGGTTCTTATAGTGAAAACATCTGCATTAGTGTTTTATTGCAGATGGAGAATACACTTGTGAAGCTAATCTGTTTGTCACCACAGATTGGGCTGTATTTCACATTTCATAGGAGAGTTGGAGCTCCTGACCTGGTCTTTAAAATGAAACTAGGTTGGAAAATGAATTCTAGGAACATACTTAATGCATGTGAGCTGCAAATAGACTTTAAGTTAGTGGGAGCACGCTGAAGTTAGTCTGAAATAAACCCCCTGATGTGCCTAGAATAGATACCTTCTGCTGTACAGGTCCTACTCCTGGTCTCCTTGCTAATGGAGACATGCCAGTGTGCATCAAGTTTTGTGTTGCAGTAACTTCGAGGGTACTGGTACTTGTTTATCGAATATAAAGCTTGGTATGCCTTCAAGAACTGAAGTCAGGTCTTGACTTACAGCATTGATGTATCTGATGAGGAATTTCTGTTCAGAGAGGACTGGACAGTTTGGCAGCAAAGATCCTCAACATCAGGTAGATGGTAACAATTACTGAGATCCTTTTTTTAATTGGTGTTAAGTAGTCCTGGTCTGTCATTTGTGGTGTTAAGGGACTGTTACTATTACTCCATGGTGGTATGGAAAACCTCCAGTAAGTTTAGTTGCCTTACAATATGTTCCGTTTGACTGAAGCTTCAGAGACCTACTTTATGGATTGATGTTGGTGCCATCTGTTAAGAGTTCTTCCAACAGGAAGTTAAGACACCTGACCTCCAAAAAAAGCAACCTTTTGTCAGAGTCATTTGGAAATGTATGTAATCTGCAGAAATGCAGACTGCCAGCTGTGCACCATTCTCCATCCAAGATCTGCCCCAATGCCTTCAGATGCCTTGAAGATAATGCCAGAGTTGCCACATATACCTCAAAACAGCCTGAGGCTGATAACTGAGTTACTCTGTTCCCATGGACAGGGAGACCACCACTGTCTCTTGTGCCTTGGAAATGCTGCTCGTCAACTTCTCCAGCTCACTCCTGCACATAGAGAAAGCCTCCATGAATTTAATTAGTATAATTTTGCCACACTCTGCAGTTTTGCAGGTTTGTTTGTCTCCTTCATATTTCCTGTAGGTTACACAGGTCTTCAGCTCTACTGATAATGTGAGCTAAATTGGTAAATTAATTAATGTTTGCACAGTGCTTTGCAGATGTAAAAAATTGGATGATAGTAACGATATTTGATAGTTGAGGGCAGTGCCAGCCTGAGCATAAAGACTTGGATTCTTGAAATGTTTTCAAATGCTGATAATGGCTTTTAACAGCAACTGGAAATTTGACCTGTATGTAATTTGTGCTGAATCTCATGCTTCTTGCCAGGTACCACAGACCCTGTAGCTATGCAAGTATGTTGACCTATTATAAACTTGCCAGCACTTGCAAAACCATCCAGCTTTTATTTTTTAACCGAAAACTTGAACACATGAACTGTTACCACAGCTGTGATGTGCAATACTGTGGTATATCTTTGAATTTGCTTTTACTGGAGGAAAGAAAAATAAGTTTGAGGCTGTTACTGTGGCTGTGGCTTCTTTTTACCGTGGTCGGATGTTACATAGTGTTGTGAAAATTTGATGTAGTTTGTTGAAGAGCCCTTATGCATGTGCTTAGTATTTCATTAGAAGATTCCTCAGCACTGTCTTTATTTTTCCCCCAAAAAGTAACACTGCTCTTAGGAACTATAATCAAGTACATTTGTTTTACATGAATGCACATTGTAAAGATGAAACCATGGATTATATATACTTTTACCCCTCCTCATACAAATATTTGAGTTTAATACTGAGATACTTGAGTATAATCCATGAGTGTTTCTAATTCATATTCGTATTTATATTTAACTAAGAAGTTACAAATGAGATTATTTACTGTGCCCACTTGAATACTCCTGTGTGGCAATATAAATCCTGTACTGAGAAATAAAAAACTGTAGAAAAATTCCAGCCATTTTGTTTAAGTGCAAAATTAACAGAACTAAGCAAATTGTAACATCTGTTTTCCAGTTAGGTCAGTCTTTCCCAGACGATATTGGGCAAGTTTTGATTACTTATTTTTACAAAGGGGTTTAAAGGCTTATTTCTGGTTGTCTTGACAGTGGCACTGGGTCAAATAGGGAACTTCTTGGCCTACACTGCAGTCCCAACTGTGCTAGTGACGCCCTTGGGAGCTCTTGGCGTTCCATTTGGGTAAGAGTTTGCTTTTCTTGTTCTTATCTGGATGTCAGTACTACTTAATAAAATGTCAGATGGACTCAGTGCTCACTGCAGGTCCACTGAGAAATGTCAGGCTTCTGGCTGTTCATGATGTGTTATAATGTCACCTATTCCTGTTTTCCCCAGGAAAGCTGGGCTGGGAGGAGGCAGTGGTGAAGAAGGGTTTTCCTGAGTATCTTTTGCTTTAGCTATCACTGTGATTTGGAACAGATAAACTTTTTTTTTCTCCCTTCTCTGTGGATGTTCTAGACTCTTCTGCCTATTCTCTTATTCACAGTTCCCTTACTATGTAGATCTTTCCTTTTGTCTCACAGTCTTTACCCAGCTATCCACAGCCCACATGTGTTTATTGATGCTGATTTTCATTTCAATGGATTTGGCCCCTTTCCGAAGCAAAGGGAGTTCCTTGCATATGCATGCCCCCAGCTTTTTAGAAGTTATGTTTGTGGGAGGCATAGACAAGGCACTGAGTTTAGGGAGTTTAATATGCAACTAATGTTTTGTGAATAGATGAACTACAGTTGTGGAACTACTGCAGTGAAAAAGCACAACTCTTTAAAAACAAAGCTGTGCATTGCCTCGAGATTTTTCTGTTGCCTGCTGAATTGTGACTGCACTGGTCATCTGCTTCAGAGTGTAGATGGCATTGCTTCGTGTCTGTCTTTAGTTCTATCACTATGAAATGCACTGATGGTGCTCTAAGTACCACCTGTTATTTTATCCTAGGCCACATATTTTTGCTTACTTTGGTCAGCTACATGTCTGAGTCAAGTCCTAGGATCTTTGTAACCAAATATCACTTTTTTCTCATGACTGCTTAGCACCTATAAAATGGAGCTTTGTGACAGTTCACCAATTTGGTAATGGGTAGATGTCTGCCTCGGGGTCAGATGTCTGGTTTGGAGGGTTTTGGTTGTTTTGAGGGCGGGTTTGAGGGGGTGATGTGGTTTTGGTTTTTGGGGTGTTATGGCTAGGAGTTTTGTTGGGGTTTGTGTCTTGTTCTGTTGTGTTGTTTTGGGTTTCTTTCCTGAGGTGAGATGTCAAGGATTGAGTAAAACCGCAAATGGATGAATCTTTCCTCAGATAAGTCAGATATACATTTTGAGAATTCATCAACATTTGATAGTATTCCTTTAAAAGGGAAATTCATATGGCACAGCACTGTTAGAACATTATTAACAGGATGTAGTCAAACTTCTATTTTTCTTCCTCTTTGTCAAAGGTCCATCTTAGCTTCTTACTTACTGAAAGAGAAACTGAACATTCTTGGCAAGCTGGGATGTTTGCTGAGCTGCGCTGGGTCTGTTGTTCTCATTATCCATTCCCCGAAGTCTGAGAGTGTAACGACTCAGGCTGAGCTTGAAGAGAAGCTTACAAATCCAGGTAGTTTGTTTTTTCATTAATTCATAATGATTTTCTGAGGCTGAGCAAGAGCATGCTTGAGGAAGAGGCTTACTACTTCTAACAGGTAGGCAAATTGACTTTTGAAGAAATCATAACGTGACAGAGTCAAACCAGTACAGGTTTTGTGTAAGACAACTATGCCCTGCTCTACTTAGAACTTGTCCTATTTATTGGGACATGTGTGCAGAAGGGAAAACATGGATACTTTTGAAAACATTATCCTGCACAGCAAGCTCAGAACAATGGCCATTTGAACTTGTAATTTTATAACATTATGAAAAAGTGTATCTTGCTATTTAGAGAAGTATAGATCTAGGATCTCAATTTAAGTTGTTTTCTACAAAACAAAAAAATACTGACTTTCTTCTCTCCTTTATTTCCCCATGGTTTTTTAATTAAAAGTTTATACTAAATACCAGTTATGTTCCCAGATTTCTTTGCACAATAAAGGTATGTAGAAATAGGCTATTGAGACATATGCTGAAATGCCTGTTCTGTCTCACCAGCTGCTGGAGGACACATACTGGTGCTAGTATGTCCTGGGCCCATTTTTATTTTTCTTGCTTAAGACCAAAAGTGCCAACTATTGTTTTTCTTGTATTTGCTTTAAGCGAGAGAATCTCAAACCTAATAACATCAGTCTGCAAACAAAGAAAAGAAAACAAATACCTTGGTCGAAATTTATCATTTAAATCTGAACAAAGTGAATTGGTATATATTTCATTAAAATTCTAAAGAATTAAATGTTTTTCACTGATCTTATCTGTGTACTGATGGTATAATGTAAATGATATGGCCTCATGTTTGTTCTGTCCTTACTCATCTTACTCACCTTAGTAGGATCTAACTCTGTGTTTAAGCTGTTTGCTGGATCCACACACTGTGCCTTAATGAACTGTTAACAAATGAGGTGTTATCCCTCTGTCTGTCATAGTAGACTTAAAGGAGTATAGTTCTGATGGAAAAGAGAATAAGATGTTAAAAAGCCATCTGAAATCCATTTCAAATGTGCAACAGTGTGTCATTTTCTACACGACTGTTTGGTTTTTTCCCGAAGAACACGACAACATCATCAGTCGTGGATGCCAATATTTCTGGAAGCTCAGTGATTTGGATCTATATTCAATAGCAAATCGTAATTGTGATGTATACCTGAAGTTCACTGCTAGGACATGATTTTCCTGCTAAAATCTTTAGAAGACCAAGAGTTCTCACCTTGGTATTTTCTTGTTTTCTTTTTGTTTTCCAGTTTTCGTGGGTTATCTCTGCATAGTGCTGCTAATGCTTCTCCTGCTTATCTTCTGGATAGCTCCAGCTCATGGACCTACTAATATTATGGTTTACATCAGTATTTGCTCTCTGTTGGGCAGTTTCACTGTTCCCAGCACAAAAGGCATTGGGCTGGCGGCTCAGGATATCTTTCACAATAACCCATCAAGTCAAAGGGCTCTGTACCTCTGTCTGGTACTTCTGGCTGTATTAGGATGTAGCATTATCATTCAGTTCAGATACATCAATAAGGCACTGGAGTGTTTTGACTCCTCTGTGTTTGGTGCCATCTACTACGTGGTGTTTACCACCCTAGTCCTGCTGGCTTCAGCAATCCTTTTCAGGGAATGGAGTAATGTAGGAGTCGTAGATTTTTTGGGAATGGCTTGTGGATTCACCACAGTATCTATTGGAATTGTTCTTATACAAGTCTTCAAGGAATTCAACTTCAATATTGGAGATTTAAACAAACCTAACATGAAGACAGATTAAAATATTTTTGAGGGGAAACTGGATGGCTCAGGGAAGGATGCAGAGCTGTTCATTTCTAGGTCACTGTTTCAAATAGGATTCAGGTTGGTAACTACCCTCTGACAATTTGGTGACCTATGTGAAATGAATTGGAGGCCTCCATCCAGTTTCAAAGGAACAGCTGTCCATGTAACCCAGTCAACACAATAAATGACCTTAATTGGAACTACTGATTGAGTCAGCATAGAGACCGATGTATTTCCTCACTATAAAAGGTAGTCCATCAGAAAAGCTCTGTGAATATTCTGACAGACCTGTGTGAAAGCTTGTATTGTGTCTTCTGAGGTACCATTTCTGTGGGCAGAGGACATCAGTTTCTAATGCACTCAATCTGATACCTTTCATCATAAGTGATGTATACCTTAAAATAAGGGGGGGAAAGTAAGTGGAACAATTTGTGAATCTCAGTATAGCAGTGTCTTCACTGTCAAGGCTGTGAATTCTCAGACAAATGTTGGTTGGATCATGGACTGCAGATTTGTTCTTTTTGGTGACTGTCTTGGCAACTTCGTCTGCCATGCAGTGAAGACACAGGGGAGTTTTAAATTTAATTCTTTATACAGAGCAGTGGACCCTTAAATATCTTTCATTAATTACTTATTAGCTCATGGCGGTGTCCAGGTATACGTTTTTCTTTGTAACTTACACATGTTAAGACATACTGCATTCATCTGAGAGTTTTTAATTGGGAGCAGGTAGAAAGACTGTGAAGGATGTGGAAATGATGCACAGACTGATTGCCTACATGGTGGCTAATTTGTAAGCAGCTCAGAACTGTTTCAGTGCCTTTGCAATCCAAAAATACTGCATAATTGTGAATGTATTTTTTTCAGATGGCCTATACTGGTTTAATAATTCAATTTCACTGTCTACAATATTGGACTATATATAAATTCTAAACACATAAAGCATCTAGAAGGACCATATGTTTTTGGAAGAATTTACAAACCTGAACTGAAACCCCTGGATGCCTTGACAGCTTCTGAAAAACTCATAGTCCTACTGGGAAGAGGAGGAGTGTTGAAATCAGTCCAGCATACCTTTATTTTAGTTTAGTGAATAAATGTAGGAGACCATTTTGTGAAACAGCTAATAAATAGGGACCACAAAAAAAAAGAAATTTAAGAGAGAGAAGAGCATTAGATTTGCTCAAGAAAGATGGTCTGATGCTCTTGCAACATGGAAAAAGGAGGTTAAAGACTGAAAAAACTAAAGCATTCAGAGAGCTAAGTTTTAGGTAACTGACAGGGACATACATTCAGATCAGTAATTCATAGACCTGTGTGAACGGTTCAGTTGTAATATTTTGACAAGTAGTACAGACAGCTTAAGCTATGATGGGGATGAATCCGAACAGTTCAGTTTAAACCATTTAGAGAATATTGATATGTTAAAGAATGAAATAGTTAATTTCATGTTCTACTTATATTTGGTAGCTAAAACATTATGAGTCAAAAAGTTGAAAGCTTGAAAAGCAATGAATGTTTGTTTCTGTGTAAGTACAAAAATGGAAGAGTACAGTGGAACTCAACATCTCTAGATCAGAATGTCTCCTGAGAAAAACAGAAAATCCCAATGTGATTACAAGACAGTGTTTGAGAAAATTCACAACACTTTATCAAGAAATCATGAGTGTAGCTTTGTAGCTGCCTGACAGGAACATGGATGTTGATTAGTGGGGAGTAATACTGTCTGCTCTCGTGATGTTTTTTGTTGACCTGAATTGATGTTTCCTTAAATCTCAGCCTCCATTTTCATTTAAAATGAATGCTATAAGCCCTACTAATGACACCAATAAACACGAAAGTGAATATAAAAGATTTAGTATTCTGAAGGGACTGTTCTGAGGGAGTAAGAGCCCTACTTTGCAAGCTTGTTATAAGTTATTTGCAAGCTTGTTTTAAAACTCCATATTGCAGGGGAAAGGCTCTGAGTTGGCAGAAATGTGCATTGTTATAGGCCAGCTCACAGTTACTGGGTATCTTAATGAAATAGAATAGCACTAGCAGAGAAAAGACCATCTTCATGGATTTTCAAATATTGTGCAAGGTTTTTAGAAATTGAGAATTGTAGATAAGGGTAATTGGGCTACGAAATCTGGTTAAACTAGCCTCTGTCCATTATTGATTGGAAGATGGGATCTTGGTTCTCAGCAAACAGTTATATTTTGTCATATTAATTCCACTTTTTTTTGATTCAACCTGGAATTGCACATAGGTTACAAGAGTTGTACTAACCTACTTTTTAAAACAATGTTATCTGTTTTCTGAAGCAGTCAAGTTGTCTTTTCAAAATTCAGCCTCAGAGTTCATGAGTTGTATGTTGGTTTTGTATTAGCCTTTAATCTCTGAAGACTTCTATGAAAGTCTTTAGGTCAGAATGGAAATGATTGTGGTCGCATCTTATTCCTCCTTTGGCCATATTTGTTTGTCTTGATTCTTTTTAAATTAATTCTTAATTAATTATAAAGTGCCTGTCCTAGTATGTTAGATGCATATGCAAATTATTAGTAAATATTAGATTTCAAAATAACTTGATTGCCCTGTCTAAACCTTGACATTTTCTGCACCACAAAGTTTACTTGGTAAGTGCTCACTATGCAGAGGAAGAATAACGTAGCAACCATGTTCTGTGGTCCTCTGACCATCGTTACCACTGATAAATGTCACCATAGTTTTCTTCTCTTCTCCCCAGCTGCTCCTCATCTATGATGAGCTTTCTAGAAATGTCTAGTTAACCTTGATGTTTAAAATAGAGATGTCAAAAGCCAGCACACAAGGTGAAAGAAATTCTAGTGGCCTTGCACACCATTTGTATCTGCAGCCTTTTACTTCTTGAATGCTAAGTAATTGAAAGCTTTATTTTTGCTACTTTGTTCACTGTGTAGCAGTGTTCTTTCAAGTTCTGCTGTACCTGGATCTGGTTCAGTTCTAACTTTAGAAATGTATTAGCATTTTCTGTTGTCACTGTGGATACGATTCTTTCCCCCTTCATCCCACGCCCTCTTTCTAGGTGTCCTACCTTTTTTAGTCCCACTGCTTTTCTGATTTAAAAGGAGGCACTGTTGAAGTTGAATTTTAGCTGTTCCCCCTTTTTTTTCCACCCCTTTGACAAGCAAGCACTTTGAATAAGACAGATGTCCGAGTTCCATCATCTCAGGGAGCAAATGTGCATAGTTGTCTCCTGAGCTCTGGCGTCCCTCATGGGTCTGCCCTTTTCACGTTCTCTTTGTGTTATGTCCATTGATAGCTGCGAGCCAGATGACTTCAGTTCTGATTCCAAAGTAGAAGTGGGAGAGGCTACACATACCAAAAGTGGACTCATTACAGTTGTGGAATGCATTTGAATTACGTTCAAATCCATATGAAAGGCGCTTCACTCCACATGTCTGACTTCTATTATACTTGTCAAACATATTTACTTGGTACTCACTTGAGGATAGCTCTTTGATCATTATCCCTTCAGTGTATGGAGGATTTGCATTTGTCAGTCACTATCTTTATTAGGTGTCAAACACAAAAATCCCTCAAATGGTCAGTAGGAGAATAGAAGCCTTTTTGATACAACCAAAAAACCACATTTGTTACACCTTAAATACTTCTGTAAAAAAGAAAAATACCTAAACAAGTTATCTGCTGTATTGACTTTCCAGGACTCTGTATGTGTAAATAGAGCTTATTTATTAGTGAGCTGCAACTAACATTAATAAGAACCTGTCATATCACAGTTTGACAAGTGAGGCTTCCTATTAATAATATTGATTTATATCAGAACATATGTATTTTTCTGAAGTAACTAGCACTGAAAAATGGAAACACTGGATTAAGTTGTTGAAACACTAGAAAGTGAGGTTTAGCTTTCATTTTATTTAAAAAAAATACAGGGTTTGTATTTGAAGAAATTTGGGGTTAATAGGGGGTGCTTTAAATGGGAAGTTGTTTGCACGTGTACCCCCCTCACATTCTTGTTTCATAAATAGACATCAAGGATTCTACCTATATTCCTTGGTTGTCTTGACATGGTGTAACTGTGTAAGTTTTACTGTTAAATCGAGCGTTATCAAATGTTTATCTATTACCTGTTACCTTTGTAATAATTCTTTGGTGCTATCTGTGGGCCTACAGAATGCAGAATTTTAGTGTGTACTGTGTTAGGCACCAATATTGTCAACAGTTATCATTATGAGTACCCAAGTGTATCAGACAGCAGTGTTGAAATGTTACGGATTAAGAAATCTTTTTTTAAAAGCTGCAAATAAGTTTGGGGTTTCTTTATTGTTTGTGGTTGTGCTGGGTTCTCCCATGTCCACACCCCTCCCTAGACAGTTGCTCTATAGAGTGGAAAATATTACACAAAAGGAGTATTTTTAAGTAAATTTTTTTTTTCAACTGTGGAACTTTCTCTTCTTTTTATTTTTTTTTTTTATTTTCCCTTTTTTTTTTCCTGGTATGTAAAAAGTAGTTCTAATGGGATATGGGGAAAGGGTAGTTGGCAACAAAAATACAATGTGAGGTTTGGTTGCTTCAATGTTCTTGCAATATAGTTACTACAATTACATAAAAATGGTTTATTTTATTAGCTTCCAAATAATGTATATATAGATTTGTTAATGGCTTACAAGTCAAGCTTACTCTCTTTGCTTTTTAAAAAATAGTTATAGGCATGTTGTATTTGCCTTGTGTAAATTATAAAAGGCTATTTATTAAGTTTTCTGATAACTAATCTATTTATTAACCTGTATTGTTTTAAAATAAATGATTTATTTCTAGCTCAATGCTTGTTTTGTGACTCGTCTTTATCAAATGGGGTGGGGAGGAAATCAAGTTTCCCACACAATTAGCTGCTTTACAGGCTAATTCCAATTCATAAGCCTAAACTATTTCCATTCCCCTTTCATAAAATAGCAGCCTTTCTTTTAATCAGAATAGCAGGTTCTTGCATGGCTACAGATCAGTTGGCCCACAAAGGGCTCAGCTGTCCTATACCAGTATCTACCAGCAGGCTGTAGTCTTAATGTCTTCATCGGACTGAAGTTTGCTCACACGTAGAATGAAGACTTCTCTGGCAGAAATGTTTGCTGGGGCTTGAATCACTTCAAACTGTGTCTTCAGGGTTAACTGTGCTCTGTTCCTGCATTGCTGCACATTGGTTACTTGCTAGAGCTTTTATTTCAAGATTTACTGCTCCACAGCTGGGTGTGCATCGAGTGGCAACAGCTATAAAGAAGTCTGTGTCACCAGTGTCATTTACTGTCCGTCATAATAGTTCTCTGTAGCAAGAATTGCTTGGAAAATTACAGTGAGTGCCCATCTCATTCTTCATCTGAAGTTCCTAGCCCCTTGTATCAGGTACTGGCAAATACATAACTTAGAGTCTGTCTTTGTGTGTGTGCACGTTAGATTTTGGTTGGCTGGGTTTTTTTTAATGGTGGGATTTATGATTAAGAACTGTTTCATTCTATGCATTTGTGGTTTTGGGGATTGTGTTGGTTTAACACAGCCTGGTTTTTGGTGGGGGCAGGAGAAAAGCTACTCGAAACTTCTATGTCCGGCACAGAGCCAATCGCTGAAGGCTCTGACAATGGGCAGGTTACTAGCCCAACTAGACAAGTTGGTAACCCCTCTGTGATGACATATTTAAGACAGGAAAAACTGCGGGAAGTTCTCTCTCTTCTTCTCCAGAGGGGTGGTGAGGCAGCCGCTGGGGCTCATCCCGGTGGGGGCCGCTGGGGGCCGCACAGCCAGGGCCCTCCCGAGGCCAGGACTGCACCGCCGGGGCCCTTCTGAGGCCGGAGCCGCCCGTGCGGTGCTGGCGAGGACCATGTGGCCAGCAGCGAGAGACATGACAAGCAATTCCTTGATGTGGAGCCCAGACGAGATCAACCTCTCAACTGCAACTTACAGACACCAACTTTCTTCCAAGTCAGAGAAAAAAGAAAAGTGAGGACGCATGTGGAGAACCAACATGGCGGCACCAAGGTCAGTGAAAAGAAAGGGAGGAGGTGCTCCAAGCGCCGGAGCTGAGATTCTCCTGCGAGCCATGGTGAGGACTATAATACAACAAACTGTTTCCCTGTAATTCGTGAGGTGCACGGCAGGGGTGAAGAGATACACGTGCAGCCCGTGAAGAAGAGTACTCACGCTGGAGCGCGTGGATGCTGAAAAGCTGGTAATCTAGTGAGGAACTCAGAGAGACATGGCCTCTGCTTTTAGAGATAGAAAAAGAGAGCCTTCGCTTCCAAACTAGAACAGCTCATCCTTAAAAGAGTAAACCCCATGAACTAAAATGACCCATGCTAGGCAGCTGTGGGAAGACTGCTTAACCCATGGGAGGGACTCACGTTGCAGCAGGTTCGGGCGGGACTGCTGCTTGAGGAAGTTAAAACCATGCTAGAAAAGTTTGCAGAGAACTATCTCCCATGGGAAGGATCCCACGGCACAGCAGAAGAAACTCTTTTCCTTAAGATACTGAAGAAAGACTTTTAAGAAGTGAAATACTGACCAAAACGCCATGTTTTGTTTCCTTGCGCTGTCGGTGGAAAGAGGGAGGTCGGAAAAAAAGGTGTCCTGAAGGTTTGCTTTGGTTCTCATTACCGTTTTTACTTTTAATTCTGTTAATAATAAATCTTCTTTATACTGTTTAAGTTTTAAACCTGTTTTGCCTTGAAGTGGTTTTTTTTTCAATAATCCTTATCTCAATTCATGAAAATGAAGTTTTCAATTCCCCTTCCTCTGCTCAGCTATAGCAGAGGAAAATAAGTAGTGGGTACCTGGTGCTTAGCCAGCATCAAACCATGACAGGGATGCACTGATATAACTGCCAGTCAAAATTCAAAGTTATCTTTAAACAAGGAAACTAGCTCCTCCACAATATCAAATGTGTGCAGTGGAAAAGATAGGTATGCATTTTTTACTGCAATTTTATTTGTAAAGGTATTGATGATATTAATGCAATGTACAAAGATAGACCAGAAAACTAGAAAGGCTTTCACTTCAGCATGCAGCATCTCTGATTTTTAAGTAGGTAGGATAAGGAGTCTGTATGTTGTTAGCAAGAAAATTCAGCTCTTGTGCATCTCAGAAGCTAGGCCTCTGAGGCAGCAGCATTGTGGTAAAGGCAAATGTGCCATTTACACCACTGGTATTGCTGAAAGTCTGGGACATAATCAATCCTAAGCATATTTATCTCAGCAACACAGTTCATATGGGGAGATTGATAAAGACAAAAATCTCATTGTGTCAAAAGAAAAAAAAAATTCCTGTTGATTTTTGTGAGGTTCTACAAGTTTAAGTCTTAAGCAGAATCCCCTAAGTTCCTTGCAAGTGACACTGTAGTGTACAAGTAGACTCACAGACATGGTTTCTTTGTTCTGCTGAGCTGTCTTCATGGAAAACAGCAGGAAAGTGGTCACCAGAGACCTTGTCAGAGCTTCCTGAGGTTGTACAGGTGTATTTTTGCTCTTTGCCCTTTTAAACTTTACAAGATGTTTATACACATAGGAGATACTAAGCCCTGAAAAATCCTGTCCGTAGCCTTGCAAAAGTACCTACACTGACCTCTCTCATGAAATTCCTTGGCCATAAGGATGGTTTGCACAGATGAATTGCGCTATGAGAATGGGTTAAATTAGGCAGGTTACCACCATTCTCATGCTTGGAGTTCTTGCCAGATACTCAGCAAACATGCCTGAAATACTGTGCTGTTGATGGTTTGAGTATTTTCCATTACTGAGCACAACCCTTGGCTTTAAAGTAAATATTTAATGTGCCAAATTTTGTGCCAAATTGAAAGCACTTGAATTCACACTTTGTGTGAACAGATTGTATGTATGTTAAGCAGAACTAGCAGTTGAAGAAACACTGGGAAGGGGATTAACAGAACGACTGAAGTTCCACAAGGGTCTAAAATACTTAGAGGAGTCCAGTTAATATTTTCAGGTATTTATTCATTATTGTTTTAGCTTGGTTGAGAGGTGTTTTTGAATGGAGGAGAGCAGAGGGAGACAAGAGTGGAAAGGGAAGACTAAATTGACTTGCTTCAGACATTACTCTTGTTTAACTCAGGAATATGTACACACACACATTGTCAGTACTTGGCATGATCACAGGCACGTGAAGTCATTATAGCTCCTTTAAACTTTGAACCTAGCTATCAGTACTTAGATGCTTCTGTTTATACTGTACTGGTTTAGGTGGTACAGGTTTTAATTTTTTAATCCATTTGAGAAACCATTTTCACCAGCTGTTAACTTTTTCAAAGACTTCACCGTTTTGGTATCTTTTAGTAAAACACAGAAAAGCCAGTGTCCTACTGTGTCATTACTTAGGTAATGACTGTAAATTGCTTAGCAGCTTTTATATATTAAAGTATATTTTTATATATACACACACGCATCTGAAACTATTTTGTAAGTGCAAAGTTCATGTCAAGAATACTAGATTAGTTTTATAATGGGGAATGGAATGTTGCCTTAGAGAATAAAGTAGGCCTAACATTTATCCATGTGCTTTGAGTGGTGTAGAAATTTAATTTTTGTGACAGAGTGAGGGACCGTTTTTAATGACATATTACACAGCGGGTAAAGTGATGAGGAGTGGCTTTGTTACGGGTATCCCACAAGGGAAAGCCAAGATTGGTTTTGTTTCCAAGTCTTTCCAGGTTTAGCAGAAATGAAGCAGCTGCTTATGCAGATGAGGATAATGTCAACACAAATCCTGAGAAGGCTAAAAAAATAGGAACTGCTGTCACTAAGGGATGTGACAAAACTGTCTTGTGTTTAAAGAGGCAGAGCTGCATCTTCCATGCGGAGCTGCTACAGGTATTTTGGCAGTGTTGGTTGTTCAGATTTAATGTTATAAGGCAGCTGCATAAAGCATACTCAGAGATAGTCCTGAAGAAACCAAAGAACCCTCTGAGCCTGACGCTTGTTATGACTGTTTCAAAGACTCCTTGCTGTGTGCTGTGGACAAATATTTGTCTAGCTGTATTTATCCATTTACTTAGTCAGATTAAAGCAGTTTGGGTTGTAAAGCACGTGCTGAGAGTGGGTGACCTGGATTTAATCGATTCATTAATCATTCCCTTTACCTGGCCCAGTAAAATGTCTCTCTCCCTTACTGCAAACAGCTGGTGTTTATTTCAGCCTGCAAAAGAGAAAGCTTCGGGGTGACCTGATTGCAGCCTCCCAGTACCTGAAGGGAACTTACAGGAAAGATGGGGCAAGACTATTTACGTAGTGACAGGGCAAGAGGGAATGGTATCAAAGTGACAGAGGGTATGATTTAGATTAGATATTAGGAAAAATTCCGTACTCTGAGGGTGATGAGGAGCTGGAACAGGTTTCCCAGAGAAGTTGTGGATGTCTCATCCCTGGAAGTGTTCAAGGCCAGGCTGGATGGGGCTTTGAGCGAGCTGGTCTAGTCGAAGGTGTCCCTGTCCACGGCAGGGTGGGTTTAAACTGGATGATCTTCAAGGTCCCCTTCCGACACAAACCATTCTGTGATTGTGCGATTTTCTGTGAGTGTAAAATCTGCCCAGCGCGGATGCTGGCAGGGGCGCCCGCCCGGGGTGGGCCGCGGGAATGACTTATCCCGGCTGCAGGGCGAGCGCAGAGCGGTTCGCGAGTCTCCCGGGAGCCTGCCCCCGTCCAGGGGATGCCGCCAGCCAGGGAGAGGCGGGGCTGCGGGAAGCGGAATGTGACCTGCGGCGGGCGGGGCTCGCGGCCGGGCCGCGCCCCTTCCGGCGGCCGCTGCCGGAACCGCGGAGCGGAGGGGGCGGACGGGCCCGGGACACCGCCTCGCCTCGCTTTGCGCTGCCGCTGCCCGTCCCTCCCGTCCCGTCCCCTCATGGCGCTGGAGCGCACGGGCACCGGCCCGTCCCGCCGCCCGCTCCGGCCTCCCCCGCCCCCGTCTCCTCTTGGTTCCCCGCTCCCGGCGGGGATGTGAGAGTGGCCGTGGCCGCAGGTACCGGTGGGGAGAGGCGGGGAGGGGGCCTGGCCGGCCCCTCGGGGGGCGGGGGGAG
>VWZW01002025.1:490318-613008 GCA_013397115.1 Edolisoma coerulescens
CGGAGCGCTCGGCGCAAGGCCCTCGGCGCTGGGCGCTGCGGGTGAGGAGCGAGTGGGCCGGGGGGCGCTGGGCGCGGGGCTCCGGGCCTTGAGTCTGGCTGTACGAGCCCAAGGGTGGTTTCTCCGTAGTGGGAAACTTGTGGTTTGATCTGAGAAGGCCGAGATTAAAAGCTCTAAATCGGGCTGTTTGTGGGGTTCTCCCACCGGGCAGAGGTGTCCAGGTACAGTGTGCTGGGTCTGCCCGTGCTCCGCAGCCGCTGTGCCTCCTATTGGCGTGTGCGTGTGTTAACCAGGGAGCTAAACGGCTTCATCTTCGATTTGGTCCAGGGTTGAATTATCCGAGGTTGAGGGTTGTGCAGCCTGGTTCCAGAGCACCTTCAGCAGAACTTCAGAGCTCTGGTGCATCATTTTGACGGAAAAAGTAATCTTAGCTCTGCGCTGTAGTTCATTGTAGTTCATTTAGGTGCGCCAGGGGAGGTTTAGGTTGGACATTAGGAGGAATTTCTTTACAGACAGGGTGATGAGATATTGGAGTGGGCTGACCAGGGAGGTACCTGGTGGAGTCACTGTCTCCAGAGGTGTTTAAGAAAAGACTGGACATGGTCTGTTGACATGGTGGTGGTTGGGTCGTAGGTGGGACTCGATCTCACATTGTCTCTTCCAGCCTAGTTGATTCTGTGATTCAGAGTGAAGATTTTTGTTCATTCGTACACTGTGAAGATGTTGCCTGGATCTAACTCTTTTGTCCCTGTTTTTTCCCCCAATCTTTTTCAAGCAGTCAACTTTCTGTCTTTCACTACAATGTCTTTAACGTTGTTTGTAATGCAAACATGATAAATGTAAGTCATTGTGGTTCTTTCTTAATGCTTTTGATGTGCCTCATTGTATACAGTTCGATTTTTTTCCTCTGGAAGAAAATACCTTCATGGATAGAAAATTAGCATTGTATTTAGAATTCAGTGTCACACTAGTTCTGCTTTTGTTAAAGAAGTTAATTCTCATGATAAAATCCTGGCAAAAAGAAAGCAGGTTATAACATGTTATCAGTTGTGTCAAAGGAGTAGCCGTGACTAATGTCTAGATTGGACTTTAACTTCCTGAATTATCTTAAATTTGACTGCCCATACTAAAGGTGGAACTTCAGTGACCCTGTTCTGGTTACCCCTCCCACGAGAGTGGAAGTCATGTGCCAGGTACAGCAAAGATGAAGCAAGTCTTATCTTGAATCTATTTTGATAGCTTTCCGTGAAAACAGTCAATGCAGTATCAGCTGTAAAGCACTGTCTGTAGTTTGTATTCAGTTAATGAATAATACTGTTTTAGTGAAGATACTTTTTAGCTTTATGTGAAAGCACTTTAATTAAAGGTCTTTTTTATAGAATAACTACAAGCAGCACATGCGAAGAATAGGTTTTTAATGTGGCATTTTTTTGTTTCCTCCTAGTTTCATAAAATGGAGTGCTTGTTGCTTTTGCTTTATAATCTGCTGTAAAGAATTAATTTTCCCCATAGCTTATCTAACTTTAGGATAGTTAAGGTGTGTCTTGCTTTCTGAGCACGTGATAGTGCCTCTAACATTATATATATGCATATATATATCATAAATATTTCTTTTAGCTTGCCTATATGTAATATGCAAATAATTATGTGTGTAAGCTTGGGCAGTCTTTAACTTTGACAGAGCTGGAAAACTGTATCCTGTATTGGGGCAGATGTGCAGTGTGAAATTGAACGCATTGTTTCCTAAATGGTGTGTACAGAATCTGTAGGTACTGCGTGCATCCATCTTGGCCTTTTACAGGGGCACGTGACTAAGGTTTGGACTCTTTTATCCTAGTACTCTGTTGTATCTGTCCTTCAGTGTTCTCTCTATACCTGTGTTTAAAAGATGTATTTGTGAGTGGATGGAACAGGACTGAGGAAGACTTGGATTTAATAATTATATATTTGGGGGGATTTTAGTAATCTTACTGAGACTCTTTCTGTGTTCATACTCCCCACTGCCCCAGAGTTCTGTATATCCAAAGGAGGGCTGTGAAGGGGGTAAAGGGTAAGCTGTATGAGGAGCAGCTGAGGGCACTTGGTCTGTTCAGCCTGGAGAAGAGGAGACTGAGGGGAGACCTCATCATGGTCCACAGCTTCCTCATGAGGGGAAGCAGAGGGGCAGGCATGATCTCTTCTCTCTGGTGACCAGTGACAGGACCCAAGGGAATGGCCTGAAGCTGTGTCAGGGAAGATTTAGGTTGGGTGTTAGGAAAATGTTCTTCACCCAGAGGGTGGCTGGGCCCTGGAACAGGCTCTCCAGGGAAGTGGTCACAGCACTAGCCTGACAGAGTTCAAACCTGTGTGTGTTGAGGTACATGGTGTGATTCTTGGGGCTGTCCTGTGCAGGGCCAGGAGCTGGACTTGATGATCCTTGTGGGTTCCTTCCAACTCAGCATGTTCTGTGATTCTGTATAAACATCCTCTGAAAACTCACCATACTAAAGCCAATAATTAAAACTCGATATTAGTTATGTTGCAATAAAAGTGCCTTAGCACTTTAGTTACAGAATGAAACTGAAAGGAGTAGGATGGTATTTCAGTTCAACTTTAATACGGTACCTTCTAAAGAATAACTTAGATGACAGCTTAGTGTCTTTGATTTGTGAAGTGAAAGGCAAAGGGGTGAAATAACTAAGGCTTCAGGCAAGATGTATCTAAGGAAGATGAAATCAAAAATCATACTGATTTGTTATTCAAGTGTTTTTAAAACAAAAATCCTCCTCCTTTTTAAAGCATAGATGGACATTGTAAAGTCTTGGTTTGTCATGCATGAAAATGAAATCAGCTTGAAATAATGGACATAGTATTTTTGCCAAATTCTTAACATGCCAATTAATGTTATTTTTAACTTCTTTTAACTAGGTTTTAGAAACCTAACTTCGAAATACTTAAGAAGTGAATGCTTCTGGATTTTGGAAAAAAGTTGGTATGTATAATGAGCCTTCTAAAGGCTCATCACCAAATATTTGGATTTTTTTTTCTTTTTTTGTTAGGGAATGTTTGTTTCATGTAGTTTTAGGCTTGTGGAAAGGAAGAAGGGAACACATAATAGCCAACATGACATAATAGTCACTGTGTATTTGTTAAAGCAACTTGTTGATTCAGCCCCCTTTTCTTCCATGACAAGCTTTATGGCTAGAAGGGCATTAAATAGGTCCTTAATTCCAGTGTTAGAAACACAAAACTTCTCATGGAGCTCTTGTAAATAAGCAGAATTGGTAGTAAAATACCACAGAACTGTTCAAAAGATGCAGAATGGCTGTACCTAGAGTATTATTGTCTTGCCAAAGCAGGCTTTTGTTTAAAAATCTTCCGTCATGTCTGACTCTTTGGCTGTTTAATGTTATTGATCTGGCTCAAAAGACAAAGAAATAATCAATTACACTGGGCAGGGAAGGATTGCCAGTGTGTAACCTTGGTTGAATGTTTTCAGGAAACATTTCTAAAGAAAATACATTTTTTGTAGGAGTAAATGGAAGATTTTACACCCAGCCAGGAATAATCTGCTATACAAGTGCAGGAGGTTATACTAATAGAGAAATTGAAAATGAGTCAACAGTAGGTGACTGCAGACAAAGGGCTAGGAAAACCACTTGATTTGGATGTTTAAAAAGAAATACAGTCTACCACTGTATTGCAGAAGTGATAATAACTCAAGCTAAATTTCTGTATGCCGCTTTGGAAGTTGCACTTAAAAAACGCTATTGGGAAAGGACCCAGAGGGTGGCACAGCAGGAGGTGCCAAGCACCTAATGTGCAGAGTAATGCTGATATGTGGATGCAAAGATAAAGCGACTTGTATCTTTTTCCAGTCTAGAGTGGGCAAATGCGATGGGAGTTGGTAGTGAAAGTGAAGATGATTAGATAATGAGAGTTCCTAATGGCATCAAAGCGTGGCTGCCATATTTGTGAAGTTTCCTTTGCAAGTATTCTGTGGGAGGAGCTTGGCTGAATTATTTATAATGAGGAGCAGCAGTGAGTTATGTAGTACCTGGCAAAGGGTTGCAGTAAATGGCCTCTTAAGGTTATTTTTTTGCTTAATGGCATCATCCTGTTCGTAGTTGAAAAGAGCAGGTTTTAGAAAAGATTCTTGAATTTAAATAATTGAGCATATATTTAGATTACTTCTTGTTAGTCTTTTAAGACTGTCTGCTGAGCTCTGGAGGGCTTGTGGCCAAGTAAGCAAAGTTGGAACAGTGGACCTTTCCCAGCTCTAATTATTGCTTCCATACAACGTACAGCTTGTGGAAGTGATACTAATTTTCTTTGGCTGGTAACTCCCACATTCTTACTTATGCTGATCTGCTTTTAAATGTAAAATATTACTTCATCTTGTTAAGCCACTTTTAGTGTTTCTGAATATTTAGGGAGCTCACTTGCTACAATAAATGTAACAACTTTTGAGCACTGTGTTTATGCTACTTTTGAGAGAAAATGACATCTGAGCAAAGAAGCGTTATCCTGTGTTTTAGACCAGAGAGTCTGTATCTTGCTAGCATTTGTGATGCGTATTGCTTACATCTTGAAAATGAGCAAAAAAATTTTGTGGCTAATCTGGACTTGCTTATCTCTCAGTTTTTTTTTCTCATTCCGAGTTTCTTCATCTCTCCCTATCTGATAACCGTCAAACCCAATTCCCTGTGTGGTCTTTCATTGCACTGCTGTACACCGAGAGTTGTGACTCATGACACCAGCAGATCCACAGGCAGTTCATTAATGAGTGGCTCTTGGAGGCATGGTAGATGTTGTAGCTTCTGTGAATAGGGGAGTCTCAGCCCTTCATTAATTCTCTGAAATCAGGGAATACTAGAAAACTAGTACTCCTCCATGACACTGCTGGTCTTGAGTGGATGAAGTGTTCTATGTGTTAAAATCAGCTGTGAACGAACCTTTGCAGAACTACATGACTGCCAGCTTTATTTAACTCCTACATTTTCTGGCTTCTCTCTGTTTATAACCTAGTAGTGGCCCTGGCTGCTGGAATGCAACAGCTTTGGCATGTCCCAAGGCAGAAACATGAGATGCATATTTATTCCAGAAACTGCTCTTTTCATGGCATTTTCTTTTCTCATGCTCATAGATAATTTTTCTTGATTATATTTATGAAGATGCATTACTTCTTCTTTTATTAAGTCTTAGGATTAGAAAGTCCTGATTTCCTGAAGTGTAAAACTTCCAGTGCCTGGTACTGCTTTGAGCTTGCACATGCCAGCTCTGCACATGCAGATTATATCTGTGCTGTATGCAGAGGGAGCCAGATCTCTTCAGAGAGAAGCTGGGTCCACCATGGCTGTGTGACATTTGTCTGCAACTGTAGACATCTGAATAAACCTTAGGTGGAAATAAGGCAGTCCAGCCCAAGCAGAAATGGGACTGGCCATGTCTGTGAGGACAAATAAACTTGATGGGAAGAGCTAGCAGTAATTTATCTGAATTTATGTAATTTAAGTGGTTGAGATTTGAGTAATTTACGAGGTTAACAAAGTGGTTGACAGGCACTTCAGTGTATTTGGGAGATGGGGGAAAGTAGAAATACTAGTTTTGAAGTGTAGCATCCTTTTCAAGTCTAAATTCATAAAATTACCTGTCAGTACACAGGTTTCCTCATTCTTCTGCAATCAAATTCTTTCTCTGCTGCAAAGAAAAGCAGCCTGTGCTTCTCTCTAGTTTTTGGAATGCAGTGGGTGGAAGGTGTCAGGATGGGACTGACTGATGCTCTTTTCCTCTGTCAGTGTAGGTGAAGGTATGCCAGGGAGAGAAGAAAAGGAAGGAAAAAAAATGGCTTTGCTAATATGGAGAGTTCTCTTTTAATAAAAAGCTACACTAGTAAAAATAATCCCATTAGTAATATAACTGAAGTAGCAACTGTTGATAAAACAGGTAAAGGATAACACTTAGCAAAACCAGCCCTTCCTTTCCCAGGTGATGCTATACCACTGTCACATTTTGCACCAGCTGGAGTTGGAAGAACATTCTTAGCTCAAATACCTGAACAGAGTGCCTTACACCTGCTAGAACAGATGGCAGAGAGAACAGTCACAAAAGTCTTATGTCTTTTCCTTGCATTAAAAACTTTTTCAAGGAACTGAAAGTGTTGTTTGAATTCAAAAGCAGGATGATATTTCATGCAGTTGGTGAGGTGGCTGGGTTTGGTCTGTCTCACGCACTGATGATTTGTCTTTCTTGGTTTTGTTTGAAAGGTGGTTTTGTATCATGCAAGAATCTAGTTTATTTTTAAAAGTTGCTAGAAAGTGAAAGCACTTTCTTGTAGATCATTTACTTAGTTTGTCCTACAAAATAAGATATTAAAAGTTACTGTGCAAAGGATTAAGGGAAGAGGATTTGAGAATTTTGAGCTGTGGCTCTTGCAGCATTTTGAGCAGTGCTATGTTGAGTGCTTATTGTTTTCCTCTGCTTTTTCACAGCCTAACTGGATGCAAGTAAGAGGATCTGTGTTCAGTTTTAATGCTAACCTACCAGTAGCTCTCTGCTAGGTTTTCCTAGAGGTATAGCACATTAATCAAAGTAGAAAGCATGAAAGTACAGGGAAAAGTGATATTGAAAGGTGCTTCATACAAGTATGGGAAACTCTGTAAAATAAATTAACAAACAAAGGCCTTATTTCTTGCCAGATTTTCCTGTTAAAGAGTAATTGCACATGCATGCATGTGAGATTTGTTTGCATTATGAAGATGGCTGTATGATTAAACATCCTTCTAATATTCTCTTTCATTTTTCTAGGGAGTTTATATGGAAGAAATGCTGCGACTGTTCTCAAACTCTTTTACAAACTGATTTCAATGTAAGTAATTTTTTGATCAGTATCATTAGTTACATGATGTGCCAGACACAGATCTGTGTACTCAATGAAAAGAAAAATAAATGACATATTTGTAAAATTTCCCTAAAGTTTCTAACAGAATTTTTGTTTGGGTTTCAGTTTTTGTATGCCAGGTCAGAAACCCTCCCTTCTCTGTGTTCAAACTTGTTAGTTACTCATCCTTAATGGAAGCTTACACATGCTTCAGAGATTGCATTTTTTTTTTTAACCACTCTTAGCAGAGGCCATTTACAGGAGAATCAGTTGCATGAGCTGTTGAAGATTTTCCTATACAGCACGTATTTCTACCAGCTTAATTCTAATGTATTTATTTTGCTCATGTTTCAGTGTTGCATCATTTTTTGTTGAGTAACAGAAGTTCTACTCCTCATTGATCAATGTGACAGTGTTTAGTAGTTTACGAGATGAGCCAAACTCGTGGGAGGTATGACTTCTGTATTGGTCTGGTGTTGGCTATGAGTTCCAGCATTTTCATTGGAGGAAGTTTCATCCTGAAAAAGAAAGGTCTCCTCCGGTTAGCCAGGAAAGGCTCCATGAGAGCAGGTAAATACATACATCTTTTAATAAACTGCTGATGTTTAGGTATTGCTGTTTAACAGAAGATTACTTTTGTTCATTAGTTCATTAAACTAATGATCTTGTTTTGACTTCTTTGGTTTTTTGTTACATGTATATGAAACCTAAAACATAGAGCTGGTGTATTTTTTCTCTGGTGTCAGATACCCGTAACTCTGTGTGTGACACATGCTATTTAATGCATATGTAATGCCCTCTGGGGACACTTGTCAAAGAATTCCTTTGTATGTCAGTTAAATCTAAATTGTACTTGCAAATTGAACTTGGAAGCAGCACTCTTAACTACGTATGCGCTCCTGAACGAGTGAATTTAAGAGAGTGTTAACTGTGTTTGGGTGTCAGGAGATTATTTTAGAAAACTAAAACTCACGTGTAGTAATTGAGTGTGATGAGTAGTGTCCCTCAGGGGTTCATACTGGAAGCAATGCTATTAAATATCTTCACCAGTGATACAGACAGTGGGATTGATTGAGAGCGCTGGCAGCGCGTTTGTGGATCACACCAGGCTGAGGGGGGCGGTTGATGCTCTAGAGCGAAGAAGTGGCGTCCAGAGGGACCTGAATGGGCTTGAGGAGTGGTTCTGTGCAAACCTCATGAGGTTCAACAAGACCCAGAGCAAGGTGCTGCACCTGAGTCAGGGCAACCTCCGGTATCAACACAGGCTGGGGGATGGACAGATGGGAGCAGCCCTGCCCAGAAGGGCTTGGGGATGCTGGGGGATGAGAGGCTGAACATGACCCAGCAATGTGCACTCTGAGCCCAGAAAGCCAAACGTATCCAAATCAGGTGTGACAGCAGGGTGAGGGAGGGGATTCTGCCTCTCTGCTCTGCTCTGGTGAGACCCCACCTGCAGTGCTGCATCCAGCTCTGGGACCCCAATGTGGGAAGGACATGGAACTGTTGGAGCAAGTCCAGAGAAGGGCCATGAAAATGATCAGAGGGACAGAACACTTCTGTGAGGATAGGCTGACAGAGCTGGGATTGTTCAGCCTGGAGAAGAAAAGGGACTTGGCAGACCTTATAGCACCTTCCAGCACCTAAAGGAGGCTTATAAAAAAAGACAGAGAGGGTTGTTTTGGGGGGGTAGGGGTTTTTTTGGTGGGTTTTTTTTTGGTTTTTTTTTTTTTTTTTACCAGGGCCTGTCGTGACAGGACATGGGGCAATGGTTTTAAATTGAAAGAAGATAGATTTAGGTAGGATAGTTGCAGCATCCGCAGATGATTAAGAAGGTTGACTGTGAATATTTTTATTCAGTACCTGTCATCTTTGCTTCTAAAAGATGGTTGATCTTGAGATGCATAATTCATGCACCCTGGTTTGGAATGAGAAATGTGATGTTTGCACATGTAATCAACCACATATAAACCATGCACAATTTCCACAGAATAGCAGTCTTAGTAAGAGAAACATAACTTAGCTTTTCATGTCATTTCAGTGATTGGAAAGAACTGTTTCTTGGGGTAATGCAGATATGATCATCAGTGCCATTTCTAATACAAAAGAAATTAAATAACTTGTTATCAAAGTAGGCTGTAGGAGGCACATGCACATCAGAAATTGAAGATGCTTTGATTTCAACCTCTCTACCTAGAAAGCCTAGGTATCAAAAGGCTACATGGGTTGCAAAAATTATTTTATGTCATGGCAGTGTTATTAGTGACAGGGTGTTGATGTTTTTAGTGGAATAGCCAACATTCTTTCAATTTTAGGTCAAGGTGGTCATGCATACCTTAAGGAATGGCTGTGGTGGGCTGGACTTCTTTCAAGTAAGTACCAAAAATTATTCATCTAAGTGTCAAAAATACAATCTGCATTATATAATTTTAATAAATAACTATGCCAGAGATGGCAGCATGGTTACAAAAAAGGGAATGAGATTGGGATTCTACAATGCATGGTAATGTTATCTGGTGATTTGATGGATGCAGTTCTAATGATTTTACTATAACTTCTCTCGCACCAGAAGTTCTTCCTTGAACTGCCCTCTTTGTGCAGTGAAACTAGGCAGACAGTGGTTTTGTATGTCTTTGCTACCATATGCATTCTGGTTTTTGTCTTAGCAGAGAAGTGCTTAGATGTATAGGATTTCTTAAAGGGAAGCATATTTTGGGATTATGCCTGGTTTTTGATTTTTTTTCATTGCTTGAACTGTCAACTTACTGGCTGTATTCAGGTAACTGTGGCTTACTGTGTGTGCTGTGCTATATCCTGCTATTGCAGATTTCTCCATGCAGAACTTCATGAGTCAAGCTGGCAGGCTGGGCAGCTACAACACAGACACTAAAATAAAACACCTTCTGATTTGGTAGAATTAATTCTAATACCTGTTTGTAGTTCCACAGCCTGTTTTTAAAATTTAATAGTGGAGGGGAGGGGCAGGGGTGTGTTCTGCTGGTACTGTCAGCTGAATGCTATCGTTAGAATTTTCCATTGTTCCCTTGCTGCATGTTTGTGTCTACATGACCTCTTGCCCTGGATCAGAGGTTTGTTGCATGAGACAGCCTAACTCGTGGGTTTTAATTCCTGTTCCTCTGCAGTGGGAGCTGGTGAAGTAGCGAACTTTGCTGCCTATGCTTTTGCACCAGCTACGTTAGTGACTCCTTTAGGAGCTCTCAGTGTTCTTGTAAGGTAAGAAACACTAACAGAAAGCAGTGTGACTTCAGAGAGAAAAGTAAAACATTTATTTAGAAATATGTCACTGAACTATGCTGTAATAAGTGGGATTTGTTCTTCACAATAGAGTGCTTCTAAACATCAGGAGTAACTTTTAAGTTTCTCCAAATATGTAGAGGCTATGATATAAAGGGTTCTAGCAATGCATCTGCATGTCCATCTCTAAAAAGCTATTGTCTTCTGCATTTCAAAAACATGGTAATTACAACAGAGCAGTACTTTCATTCCTAAGTAAAGATTTTTGTCTCTCTTAAATTACTTTTGCAAGTTCTCAGATACAGCATTTTTTGGCAGGCAGCATAAAAAAGGGGTTCTGGGCAGAGATGTCAAGTACTAACAGGTAGTTCTGTCCATAGCAAGTATTTTGAGATAGAAAATAGCTGTTTTTAAGCTGCACATGGTGTGTGCAAGTGACCTGTATAGTCAAAACAACCTGTAACTTGATGAGCAAATGGATATTACTAATTCCGTGTTTGTTGGTGCCTTTTTTATTTCTTAGTGCCATTCTGTCATCCTTCTTTTTAAATGAAAAACTTAATTTACATGGAAAAATAGGGTGTTTGTTAAGTATACTGGGATCAACTGTGATGGTAATTCATGCTCCACAAGAGGAAGAAGTAGAAACTTTGGATGAAATGTCCCACAAACTAGGTGATCCAGGTAAGAAAAATGCTGGCTTGATATGTATGCAGCCCATCATTTCTCCATTATATAGTTTCGTTACTGCTGCTCTCAAGTTCCTGGAAGATGGCCAGTGTCTGCTTCATGTAGACATGTTGTCCAAATGAAGTAGAGATTTGAATTCTGTAACATAATTCCATAGGGAACTTTGCATGATGCCAATGAACTAGTCTGACCTTGAATAAAGTGCCTCGATGGCAACCATTGAGGTGACTGTTTAAACAAATGCAACAGCACAGGTGGTTAAACAAAACTTCTATAAATTTTGATTGAAGTGTCCGAGCCCAACTTTGAGCTTAAAATGAAAAAATAGGTGTTGTGGTGTCTGCTGAGAAGTAAAATCCTAGAGATGAGCTGCTATGGCTACGTGGAAGATGAGGCACTCACAAATGCATGTCTGCAAAATCCTAATTATGCAAAGGCAATTCCCATCTTAAACATGAGGAAATAGCCAACACAGAGATTAAAAAGCTGTTCTTAAGGAATGACCTGATCGTTGGAAACCTGCTGATGCATACAACCACGGATCTCCTAAAAAAGACTCTAAAAAAGCCTGTGTCCAGTGGCATCTACACCTCAGTCAGTCTGGGTGTAAGGCAATTTAGCAATCTAATCCTGTAGTCGTCTTGCCAATAGACTGGTAAAGGTAATACAACATGCCTGAGGTACTTTCTTTGTTTTGGCTAGCTCACTCTAAAATCATCTAAACTGTGATGTTGGAGGAGTAATGAGAAACATCCTGAACTCTTCTGTTTAAGCTGAGTCAGTCCCATTGTTAATAAGTGTTTTGCCTGCACCCCTAAGATAAATACCTCTGCTTCTGATAAATAGAGTCCATAAGTAATAAGTGTGTCCATTAGTGTCTATAAATAACAGGATTTTTTTTTTCCCCCAACCACAGGTTTTGTGGTCTTCGCAACGCTCGTTGTCATTGTGTCTTTAATTCTAATATGTGTGGTGGGACCTCGCCATGGACAGACCAACATTCTCGTGTACATAACAATTTGCTCTGTAATTGGAGCCTTATCAGTCTCCTGTGTAAAAGGTCTGGGCATCGCTATAAAGGAACTTTTTGCAGGAAAACCAGTGCTGAAACATCCCTTGTCTTGGATTCTGCTGCTAAGCCTTACTGTCTGTGTGAGCACGCAGATCAACTATTTAAACAGGGCTCTGGATATATTCAACACTTCAATAGTGACTCCAATATATTACGTAATCTTTACAACATCTGTTTTAACTTGTTCTGCCATCCTTTTCAAGGAATGGCAACACATGGCGGCTGATGACATTATCGGCACCTTCAGTGGCTTCCTGACAATTATTGTGGGGATCTTTTTATTGCATGCCTTCAAAGATGTTAACTTCACCCTAGCAAACCTGCCCCTCTCTCTGCGGAAGGATGATAGAGCAGCAAATGGCACTTTGCTGAGCACATACGACAGCTTTAATGATGATGAAGAAAGTTCTGCCTGCCTAGGTGAAATGCAATCCACTGAGAGTCTCTCAGCCAGGAGAAATGGAAGTCTGTCAGCCTTCTGAAAATATCTACATGTTACTTAAGAAAAGAACAATTCTGTAACTCTGGAATTTTTTTTTTCTGCTGTGAAATGTCTGAGCTTGTCTGGAAATTCATGTACTTTTTAACAGTATGTGTAGACAATCGTTGATTTTTGAGTTCGATTAGTTTGGATAAAGAAATGAAATGGTTTTTATTTGCCTTATTTTTACTTTTAAAAGTACTAAAATGACCTCAGACCACAACTGGTTGTGTTGCTTAAGTTATGTGTAAATACTTTCATTTCATTCTTCTGTTTTTAAGATGTATTGCACTAATTACAATTTTATCAAAAATAAATGGCTTTATTTCTGCATTGGTGGTAAAAAGGTTGCAGCGAACCTGGATCCTTTGTAACTTGTGCCCTGACTGACCATGGAGTTACTGTAACCATACTGAAACAGGAGCTACAGCAACTACTGCTGTCCTAGTTTGTAAAAGAGAAAAGGGAAAGCTATAACCAAGCACAACCGATCCTTTGAAAATACTGGTTAGATAAAGCTGTACGCAAAACTTGCTGGATTTGCTTCAAAAAACCCCAACTTTACCAAATCAGTGTAACTGGCTGGGAGAAACAAGAAGGCAGGAGCTTCTGCTCTGCTTGGATAGGTGAAGTGGTAGCTCCTGCCATGACAATTGATGCAGAAGGAAGGATCTGAGTCATTACTAGTAGCCAAAGCAGCTGTTCTCTCTTCTGTAAACGAGGTCAGGTTGTGTCTGTGCTGCACCGCGCTGCCCTGGCTCTGCAGACGTGTTCTGTGTTCCTGATGTTACAGCTTGAACTCACAGAATTGCTATTTTGTTTGCAGCAACACAGGCAGTGGCTGCGACACAGTTTTTCAAAAAGAGCCAAAAAATTGAAACATTAATGTCATTGCTTAAAAAAAAAAAAGGAGGTGAGGCAGGTAGGTGGTAACTTAATTTTGTAAAGGCAGAAAATAAAAATTAGGGAAGAAGGTTTTATAAGAACATTTCTACCATGCATGTGAATACTGGAAGTACTTGGGACAGAGACTAATAGTTACTGCTGGATGTTGTCAGGTCTAGTGCTTAGTGTTTAAGAGAAATTAAGATTTTTCCTAGGACAGAAAAAATCCCAAGTTACCACCTGTGAAACAAAAGTCTGCTGCCTTGCTTTGGTGTGTCTCATAACCTACAGGAGGGGCAAAGGTGTCAAATGAGAAAAAGGCTCTTTAAATTCTGGGTGAAGAACAGGATTTGGGCTTCTACCTAATCGAAAGGGAGATCACATCAGCAGTGCTCAGTCAGGGGACAAGGTCCCTCCAGCACAGAACCAGGAGTGCCAGGGAAGACATAGAACGGCTGAGGAATTGCTGAACTTGGGGTTGCCTGTTCTAGTACCAAAGCACCAGCCCACCCCAGGAGCAGGCTATCATTTCACACAGTACAGTCTGCTACTTTCTGTGCTTATGGGCACTTTGGCCTCCAGACCCGGTTTTTGATAAGAACTAATTTAAAAGTTATACCTTTTGTGCACCTTGCTGCATTTTTCCTTTTAGGTAGGAAAGGTTATGCCAGGCAAAGAATGTTTAGCTCCTATCAGGTCTATAATCCTGTTGGAAAAAAAAGTTAATCTGCATTTTAAAAATGGGAAACAAACATCTCCTAGGACTAATGTCTGAATTGTCTTAAACTTTTTTCCCCTCAGTGACCATAAAGTATGTATTTAAGCTAGTAGTTTTAAGACATTAAGAGACCAATTCTCTTATTGCTGAAAGTTAACTGGTAAGAATTAGAAATTATTCACATCATGATTAGTTATTTTAAAAAAGTTCTTAAACAAAAAATCAGGCTTTATTAATTAACCATTTCTGCACCAGTTTCAAAGCCATTTCAAAGCCTCAGGCATGTGAGACATCCCTACACCAATGATATCAACAAATTAGGAAAGTTGTCATTTGCTTAACTGAAGCCAGAAGCTTAGGGAAGAATCTAGCTGACCAAAAGTCTTCTGCTATCTAAAAGAATGTTTCTTAAAGAAAATCATCTGTTTAAACACCTTGTAAAAGAAATCCTGCAACAAGCTGGTGTAACAAAGCACAAGTGCTTCTGCCTTCTGTCTCCCACGCACTGGGCAGCCTTGTGTGCACTCTCACCATGACAGACACCACTCCAGAACAACAGCTCTCAAGCACAGATGTCCTAGGAAAACCTGTTATGGTGGAAACTTGCTGATAGATTGCCTGGAAAATCTCCAGCCTGTTTTGCTGAGGAACTTCCAGTTAATTTCTTTCCTCAAAATCGAGTTCTCTGCCACTCCAATACCTACGTATGTATTCCTCGCTTCCTGTGTACCTCTTCTGTCAGAGTCTCCTTTCTGCCCACTGCTGGAGTCAAGTTCATGGCTGTGAAACACCTGGAAAGAACTGAGCAGGAGAAAAGATGTGCTGTAACCTAACCAGGAACTAGTAAGAGGGAAGGGAGAAAAACAGGTTCTCAAAGGGATGCAGTCTTGGTTTCACACTATAGGTTAGAAACACTAACCAAGTAACATCTCTATAAATCTATATCCTGAGTAAAACATGTTAAGATGACCAGAACAGTCACAGACAGATAATTACATCTTGGTTAGGGCTGATCCCAAAGCCAGCTGACAAACTGATAGGATCCTGGAGTAAGCAAGCAGGAGTTACTACTTTTGGCTGAATGGTTTGCTTTAAAATTCAACTTCTATAATTGCAAAGTTTTACAATTTTACTGATGCAGTGTTTGCATAATACAACAAGTATAATTGAACAAATACTTTCCATACTAAATCATGATTAACATCATTAGAGTTTATGTACTGGGATAGATTACACCTGATCACTGTAGTCAAGATTCTCGTAAATAAGAATTCCTCATCACTTGTAAATGTGTTTGGGTACACAGGTATGTATTGCCAACCAAAATATAAACTGTGTTAGAAGCTCTCATTAGGAAAAAGTAAACGGTCCCCATTCTAATCAATCAAACTTGCACCTTTTAAAAAGGTCAGAATCTCATCGGTCACCTCCATGTTAAATAACTTTGAAACAAACACTTTAAATAGCCTTCATTTCCATAATTACTGATCTCTGAGAATAGATTTGCAAAGAGGAAATAGAATCAACTGACTAGAAAATTATTCACAAAACACCAGCAGAGTTTGTTTTGTTGTTTTTATCTTTTTTTTTTAATAAAGGCAAATTAAGCAATTAAGGCTCTAATACAAACAATTATGGATTGATTTCTAAAAATTTTTTTCTACAGAACCCAGTTTTTTATCCTCCACAGCCATTATTTCGATAGCTTCAGGGGAAAATTATACCAGTCCAGTCTAAAATGGTCACCTCGGGACAGGAATGCAAAGAGATTTCAAAAATCTTACAGGCTTTTAATCAAAGTGTATAAAACTTTAGTCTAGAAAAATAAGTATGGATTGTATACAGTTACTGTGCTTGGAGAGTGGAGAGAACAGTGTGCCAGTCAAATGGCACAGGCATACTGAAAAATGCAGATGAGAGTATTCTTTAAAACTGTTGGTGGGGGTTTTGTTTCTGGCTTTTTTTCTCACACTTTTAGCCTAAATAGGTGCAAAAAGTATTGTTAGGTGAGAATCTAGTTGCTGGCAAGGGACTGATGAATTGGTGGCTGGAAGCAGCGCACGTGTTCCACAGGTGTGCTCTCTCCATCACCGGACTTCAAATATTTGTCCAAAATAGCAATTATTTCATCATTCAGAATCTGGAACTTGCGAATTCTCTCAACCATTTTCTTCAAAGGCTGCAAACATCAAAAAAACAGACACAGGAATTAGCTTTGGATATGAAAAGCCTTAGCCAGAAATGCAGCAAATGCTGTTACCTCACCTCTCCCAGCAATGTTACAAATGTTTCTCTTGCACTGCTAAGCCAATGGAAATCCAAGGTGCATTTTGGTTTTTGACAGTGCTGCTTTGGGTACAAAGAAGCTCAGTTTACAGCAGCCTTGTCATTATCGGAATGAACATATATGAGATGGAAGGCATTAAGAAAATCTCATATACTTGTGACATCAGAATTCTGCTTGACCAGTCTTCAAACTCCAGCCTTAATGCCTTAATCTTTTATTTCTGAAAATCCTGGTGCCCTCGTTTTCAGCAATTCATTCTAAAAAAAGGATTGCCACATCTATGCCGCATCTGAGTATAAACAGCTCTGAGTTGTTGTTGTCTTTATTAATACAGTGAATACAGATGTTTTCAACTCACCACATTCTTGATAACCTCATCTTTGCCATCGTGCTTTTGGACTTTCAACAGGTGGTAGCAGAAATCCAAGACATCAAAGCGCCGCTGCTGTCCCAAAAGCACGATGATCATACAGCCGGCCCAGTGTAAGCCGTCCCCAAAGCACTGCCTGGAACAGGAAACACAGCACAGAGCAGGTTTCACTACATCTTCAGAACACAGTCACAGTAAACACTCGGTAAACAGCCACTACACTAAACAGTAAATATCTTAGACATTTATCTAGAAAGCAAAAGCTCTGGTATATTGACGATCATTGGAGATATCACAAGCAATTTAAATGGATGCTTAACTAAAAAACGGAACTCCCCTCCTCCTTCAATTTTACATAACAGATTACTCCCCATTAGACTCCTGTGGCATTACATTTCATTTTCAGTGGAAACAACGCTTTCAAAGAAAACAAAGCGGGAATTCAACACCACTCTGCTCCTTTAGGCTGCAGGCACAAAAGGAAGCAAATGTCCTATGCTGTTTTCTAACTGCTCAGTAAAAAGCATGTTACAGCTCAACACTTTTTCAAAAGAAGGATATTCTCAAAACCAACAAAACCAAGAACAAACAACAGTTCCTGGTTAACTCATGTTAACCATGTTAAATTCCAAGTGCTCATTCTTGCTCTTATTCAGAGAAGAAATGTTAAAGATAGAAGCACAAATATTCTGCTATTTTATTTAAGCTGGATGTCCGTAGGGGTATGACTCCTATTGAAAGACACGTGCTAGGGCCTGTTTGTCACGGGATCACTCATTATACACTGGCAATACTTAAAATAGAGGGTTATTTTCACTGCAGATACAATAGTATCTGTGTTCGTGGATTATGAGCCCCTTGCGGTGATGGCAGCACTTTTCCCTGGTTTTGCACTACGCTCTTGCAGACAGGCACTCAAACGCCTCCGTTCCAGCCCCACTGCCACGACACGACAAGCCAGGCACTGTTGCCCACAGGGGACTGCAGGCAGCTGGCAGCACATACTCCACAGTGAACTCGTGTGTTCCCACGGGGATGCAGTAGACGAACTGCATTGCGCTCCAGAGGCGATGGAATTCCACACACTCATCCACATGCATCACCCCGTTGCTGGGCAGGGGTCCGCGCCAGATGGGATCGTCCAGGAAGGAGCGGATCCTCGTCAGGATGACCTCAAACATGGACAGGCCGCAGCAGAGGCGTTCTTTGGTCAGCAAGTCCCCTTCCCTCGCGATTGCTATTTGCTAAAGTGGAGAGAAACAAAGTGCAAAATCCTGGTAAAAGCCACTTCACCACAAGATTTTATTTTAAAAAATGAATACAACACATTTTTGAGTTTCACATGGTTTATTCTAGGAGAAATGTCTTCTGACTTAAAGTGAGGTCAGACTGCTAACCTGGGGATCAGATCAGTGGAAAAACATTCAGAGAAAATTGTAAAAGCCTTTTCAAGCAGACAGGCTTAAAGTGAGTAACACTAACTGCAGTAATGCTAGTCCTGGATTTATCTCAGGGCAATTTAAAGAATTCTTTGTCTGAATGGAGGCAGAAAGCACAACCAAGAGTTCAGTGCTCTGCTGTAGCTCCTGCCTGCACTCTCCTGCCCACCTCCCTCAGCTGTGGCTGTTAACAGATGAGAAAGCTCCAAAGAGGAGCACCAACAGGCTCTGACAAAATCCATAGGAGGCAATGCTGTTTGTGCTTGTCCCAGCTGGTGCCATCACACAGACAGCTCTCTCCTAGTGCAGCAGCACCTACTGACCTGCAGCACCTACGATGACAAAAGCAGTCTGAACTCTGCTTCAGGGCATTCTGCTCTTACTTTCTACTATTCACATCTCAACCACTAATAAACTGCTAAGGTTAGCAGGGGATTAATGCACCCTCACACTGGGAGAAAGGGGAATACTGCTGAAGCTGCAAAGGCAGTTCAAGAATGTTCTCTTTGGTCATTATTTCCAGCAGAGCTCAACTCAAATGACAGCTCATTTTCCAAGAGTTTCTAAGTAGCTGAAAGAGTGACAAAATGTTTTAAACATATATATACATGTGCACAAGAAAACTGATTGCTTTTGGTGGAATTTGCAGGACGAGCTCCCAGGCTGGACCTTACACTAGGAGGGTATCCATGGTAAACGTATATACCAATTAGCATTTCCCCCCAAATGTGTCACTTCTGCCCCAGTCTCAAATATTTTAAACTTCTAAGCTTTAACAGCTTTACCAAATTCATGGGTCTAAATAAAAATCCTGTTGTGTAAACAAGCTGGATGTGCAGGTTGAAGTTCTGACAGAGCTATCAGGACAGGCTTTCTGTTGCTCAGAAATTTCTTGAATTGCCTCTGACACAAATGAGAGAGATTACCTGGGGTGTGCCAAGTCTTTCAATGAGAGGAACCAAATGTAGTGAAGCATATTTTGATTCCAGTCTCTTCATTTTAGCATCAAGTCTTTCACCCTCTGAAAGGAAAAAAAGTGAAGAGAGCAATCATAAATTGCAATTAACCAAGACAATTCTTATTTTAACACAAACTTTATCCAGTGAGGAAGAAAACTGTGTGTTATTTTATAGGCAATTTAAGTACTAAATAGCTGGTTAATCTTCAATGTACTTTTAGAAAAATACACATATATTTTAAAATGCTACATTACATGTGTAAACAGAAAGAAAGATTGGTAGTAGAATACATCTAATTAACTAAATTCAAGGAAGAATATAAGGCTCTGTTACACTGTTGCAGCTAAGATATTTGACCCCCACTTGTACTAAGACAACTAAGTTGTCTTTATGCATAAAATGTTTGTCTCTAGAAGGTGAGGTAAAATGAGGATGGAATCTTGTGTATAGCAAGGCTAAAAAGCAGCTGGCACTCCCTCAACACTGGCAAGTAGGAAATGTCCTCCGGCAAATTGGAAAATACCATTTACAATGGTCTGGTTAGTTTTATGCAGAGATGCAAGTAGCTACTGTGAGCCTGGAAATATTCTCAGAGTTTTGTAGCTGATGGGATTGCTCCAGGCAGAATAAATCAGCTGCTCCAGCAGTGAGAAATGGAAAAGAAAGGAGAGAGAAGAGAAACACAGAAAGAAGAGAGGGCAAGGGGGAGGGCGGACAGCTCACTTTCTGATGATGAAAGATGAGGTAAACAGATACCACAGGAAGCAATCCTGCAAATACTCACTACTGCATACTCAGTTTAGTGAAAAGGATGTGAAAAATCTACAGGGAACACTTGTATTTACTTGCTGACAGACTCCCTACACCCTGTGTGATCAAACCTACCCCATTTAACTGACAATTCTATAAGCTTAACAGCAGCTTCAAAAAAGCCTCTCACTATACCCACAAAGCAGGATAATACTGCCCTGGGCATCCATCCTGCTTTTCCCTGTCATGGCATTCCTCCTCTTCCCCTTGTAATTTGCACAGAGCATTGCCAGGAAACACTTGTTTTTTCAGCCAGGCAAACAGGCCTGGATCTGATACCTCTGACCTGTAATTACCAGCGCTGTGGTAAAGGGGGGCTGGAGGCGGTTACTGAAACTGCAGCAGCAGGCAGGGGAAGGGGAAAGCATTCCTCAAGGAAGGTATTTTCACTTTGCCGATACCTTTGACGTGAACCCTGGGCAGGATGTTTTGGAATGGCGCTGCGTGCAACAGGTCACACACTTCCTCTAGAGACTGAGACAAAAAGAAAATGAGAGGCATTTAGGACAGAAGCATCAATCCCCAAACCACACCAGGCCCCCACAATAGGATTCCAAATGCAGGCCGATGCCACTGCGGAAACACCAGAGGGCAGCCAGCCTCTGTCACCACTGCAGGGAGCCGCTCCGAGCCCTGCCTCTCCTCATGGATCATTCCCAAAGACCACTTCATTTCACCAAGTTACTTTGAGTTCACAAAAAAACTCCAGCAACTCCCCTCCCACCCTCAGCTGGCAGTTCATAAAGGACAGGGTATTTATTAAACAAACTAATGCAGAATGAGTAATTTCAGTGGGAAAGTGGCAGACGGTTCCTGCACAGACAAACAGGGGAAGAAGATGACTCACTGCTTGGTTATTTTTACCAGAGCCACAACCCATTATCCTAATGGGAGCTTATCGTGGTGGGAGCATCCCCCTGCCAGGCAGGCTGAGACATATGACAGCAGCAGAGAACCATGTCTTAGGAAGTATTTTACATCTTAGGGACAGGGGAAAGGAAGACAGATGTCTCCCGCTTCTTAGCTCCTGTGTGTGCACACAGAGAAAATGCAGAGATGACCAGAAGCAGATGCATGGCTTTGCTAAGACCCTCTCCTCCTTTTTGAAGCAGAGGCCCTACTAATTTGTAATCCCTCAATACTAATATTAGAAAAGCTGGTCTCCCTCCATACTTTTAGCAAGGCTAGGGTGCTGGGGCTCATGTGCCTTTTCCAGGTCTAATTCCTTGATGTCAGCCAGGGAAATGCATGTGCTAGGCAGTCAGGATGAACAAGACACACCCACTATCACAGATACACTCAGAATTACACTCTGCACCATGCTAAAGTCTAGATTAGTTATGATGGATGACCACAATGGAAGAATACTGAAATACATGACAGGACATTTTGGCCTGACTGAGGACAAGAACAAGAGGAGAGGCAGTGAGCACAGGTGTATGACTGGACAGGGTAACCTCGGCGGTGTCCCAAAGAAGGTACCTCCATGCTGGCATCACTCTGGTACACCCTCAATCCTCCCAGGAGGGAGTGAGGGCCCTCACCTGCCTGGCCTTTCTCCACGTACCCACTCAGCCTGAATCCAAAGTAATCCAGCTTCTCATTCTGTTTCAGCTGTGCCATTATTGACTACAGGTTTGCTGCTTGTCACCCAGCCCTCCAATTACTCTCCCCCATGAGGGAGGGATCCTCTAACACCATGAGCAGGAACTCTGAGGAACAGCATGTCTTCGTTACCTTATCTAACACCAACAGCTTTAATACACCCTAGAGAAGGAATCTTCCGTGAAGGTTTATTTTTGTCCAACAGCAGGCCCCGAGCCAGCTTGCTGAGGAAATGACGTGGCTGGTTTGCAGTCAGCAAAGATCTCTGCATGCTGCCCAACCTCAGCAGCACCGTGAGCTTGCACAGCCTGGGCAGGGTGCCTATATGCACAGCAGGAAAAGACCCCCACCCAAGATTCAACAGCACCATGCAGGTAAAGCAAAGGAAGCCAGCACACCTGTTGCTGTTCTGATCCATTACCAATGCCCACCTTTCCTCTGTAAGCTCCCAAAAGCATTGAAAACAAAGAAATTACAGGTCTGGCCATCTTGTTTGAGCAGCAAATAGTAACAACATGGAAGAAGGGTGGGAAAAGAAAACTGGAGGTAGGGATAAAGATCAATTGTAGCACTGTGCCCTCAGCAGTGGGCAGGTTTGCACAGTGTAAGGTAGACTAGATACATCAGAAGCAGCTGAACGACTGACACGTTTCACAGTTTCATTCAAGCTAGGACAGCTGGGTGAATTTCTGCACCACTGTCAGCCATCCAAGCAGCAAGAAGGATGTCCAAGGATGTCCATGATAACTTCGTGATGTTTCACACCTTAACAGGAATGATACGCAGGAAAGGAATACAGCAGGACCAGATGCACAACTCACTGACATAAAGAGTGGTCACACTGTGACTGGCTGCAGGAGTGCCAGATGTGATTGTAATTTATGGTGAAGATCGCAGTGTCGGATCCTCAGGTACCATGCAAGAGGCAACGTCTCTCACCCAGCAAAGTCAGGCATCACTGTATCTAACAGACATGAAAGCCCCTGCAAGACTGAAAGAGATGAGTGCAGGGAACTGTTTCTACCCATCTGTCCATCAGTAACAGCAAACTCACAGATTTCAACCTTGCTATTGATGACGTTAGTAACAAAAATATGAAAGTACATTTTGAGAGACAGATGGATTTGAAACTAGCACAGCAGGCACCTACCAGACTCTGTTCAATGAGGAGGCAAAACAGGACAGCATTTCCCACTTCCCGTAAATTTTGGAAGCAGACAGTCTTCAGTTCTGCATATTCAACAATGTCCTTCAACTGATGGTGAAAAAACTCCAAGATACCTGAAATCAGAAGAGAAACGAAAAAAGAAAGTCTCAAGAGCCAGAACGAAATCTAGCGATGACCACACAGACACACTGTTACCTCAGGAAAGCAGACAAAAGATACTGGCCATGTGAATAAGACTCATAGAAATCAGGATTAATTTTAATTTCTGCTTCAAAAGCCCTCTGATTTTCTAACCGATTTGTCTATTCAAAGGTTGCACAAATGTGCATCCATACACTGTTTGAGAATACAAATAACTGAGGTTGCAGGTTTAGAGTTCCGCCTCCACGTATCAGCACATGAGATTTTATCTCCAGACGAGCAGCCTAGAGGAAACTGAAAGGAGCAGCATTTAAATGCATTAAAACTCAGAGGTTATGAAGTGTTAAGCCAGTGCACTGACCTTTTTAACTGGATATATCATGCAAAGTGCAGTGCCTAACTTTTCACTCCTGGAAAAGGGACCTAGTATAAGAGGTAAGAAAAAAATATCCAGGGGCAGGAAGAGAGACTAGAGCTCTCATTCATCTGCTTTAAGTCCTGTTGCAGCCACCGTTCCCCAGCCTGCTGCACCACCCAACCCATCTCAATCTACAGCTGCTATTTTCATGGATGACAGAGCCAGTAAGGAGCAGAGAGGTAAGATACAGGGAAGAGGGGTAGTATCAGGCTATGACTCTGACAGTGCCACAGGGCCAGAGGCGATGATGTGCGACATCTCAAAGCAAATAGAGAGATCACAAGTTGAGCTCTGTTGGCAAGGGTACACCAGATCCTACTGACAAGCACAACCAGAACACAGTTTCTGTCAAAGTTTTGCCAAAAGCTGTTAAAGAACAACTAAAATTATGATTTTCAAACCCACACAGTTTACATAAATATACGTCTTTTCCATCAAACTCCTCCTAAACAACGGTGATGTGTAACATGCTGGTGGACTTCCAGCTCCTTGCCCTCCAGCCTCAGAAAGGCTGTGCAGTCCCTTGGTTAGAGAGAAGCCCAGGAAACCACAGGCTCAGCAGCTTCTGCAGAGACCCAGTCTGGTTACCTTTCAGAGGTTAAAGCCATGTGCAAGATGGGAGAGGAAGAGCAGAGAACTACAGTAGGTCAGACAGCTCTTCACCTTTTAATAAGTTAATTTTTAGCAGCATTTCTCCATCTTTCTGCACAAGCCTGGCCCTTCTAAAAAGCCACCAAAACACTTGACTGAGAAGAAAATGCATCATAACAAGCTTTCAAATTGTATGCTGCACATGGCAGTTCATTTCCATTACACTGCATTAAGCCAGATAAATCTCCAACCAACTGCATCTAAAGCAATTGAGAGAAGACAGTGAAAGAGAATATAGATGCCCTTCAGAACCATGAGTTCCTTTGACAGAACTAACAAACACTTCTCATGCAGGAGATCATACTTGGCTATCTACCCAGTGAGGCAACGGCTGGAGAGAGCACACAAACATGAAATACAGCCTGCAGCGTATCTCTTCCAAGGAAATCCCTCAAATTGAGCAGAGGAACTTGAAAACACACAGTGAAGGCAAGAATTACGTAGGTAACCCACACACTTCTACAGAAAGCCTCACATCATTAAAATTAGTAACACAAAATATCAGTAAAGTGCATGATGAGGGCTGGCTCTGTTACATCTCAAAGAACTGTTTGTCAATAGAAAATTAACAGTAAATGAGTGTTCCCACATGCATTCAGTGGAGGTGAATTTCAGACCTAACTTTAGTACTTTGGTGACTTGAGAGAAAAACAGAACTGAAAAACTGATGGAGAAGGGTTAGACGTAGCCAGTGCTTGCTGAGCTTAATTTATTCCAAGGTAACACATTTACAACTAGCTAAAAAGAAAACAGTGCCAGCACATCAACAATTCCCTCCTCCCCACAATACAGGGACTGTGGAATGGAAAAGCTGTGGGAAAGGCTGTCAGTTCATTGAACACTGCAGGATACAGGCTAGTCACAATCCCCAGGTGTGTGAGGAGCAGTGAACACTTGTGTTTGTCATTTAAGCACACCTGCCCACCATGGCAATGGGATGCTGCAGTGCTGAATACTGGGACTCCCATTTTAAAGATGAGACTGAAAAGGTTGAAAACTTTTCTCCAAAAAGTTTTTGACGCTAGGAAGAAAACACAAAGTTAGGGAACTGAATCAGCTTTATCACAAACCTACAGTGTGTTTTAGTTACACACCCGAGTGTTTCTTTTGTGTTTGTTGATGAAAGGATTTCCATTACTAGAAAGAAAGGTCTTCTAAGAATGAACTGCTAGAAGTCAAATACTTTCCTCATTCTGAGACTTTCTGTACACAAGTCTATTGTGTTATCCTGGACTTAAGCCTGTGCCATAGAGGAAATCAAACTAGAACATCTACCAATGTTTCTGGTCTTAGTATCTGTGTCACATACACAGAGATTGATGGTGAACCAACAGAAGGGCTGGAAGACTCCCTGAAACACAATGAGGAACTGTAGACTTCTCCACATGGTCACCATGGAGAGAAAGCACTATGTGAGCAAACAGGATATTGGGGACAGGCACGGCCACGGGCATGCTCTTCCCTTTAGCTCATCTGGTGGGTGGGGAGCAGCTTGGTGAGAAACAGAAGCTGAGCAGAACAGCAAGGAAGATTCTGCTGCTGCAACATGGAAACAACCATCAGTCACGACAGGGATGGAAAAGAGTAGGGTTTTCAGACTCCACCTTGCCTGTGGATTTTGCAGGGAGTTTCAGAAAAAAGACTGACATCTGAAAAGATGAGAAATATTTTTTCACGGGAAGTGAAATCCTGAGAATAACCCATATCACCTAAAACAAATATAAAGGAGCAGGATGGCACAGAGAGAAACCAGGAGCAGCACAGAGAACTGTGACCAGAAACAAGAAACTCATACTGAAAGTGTGACTGAAACCAAAGCGAGACATTAAATCCACTCAAAAGCAGCAGGATAGTAGAAGTCAAAGAGGCTTGAGGTTCATACCATGAAAATGACTTACTGTCTTTTACAGTCACTCCAGGTGACAGAGCTCCTCTCAAAGTCCTTACCAAAGTTACTTATTTCTTCACTCAAAGCCTCAGTCTCCATATACAGATATACAAATATGCACACCCACACGCATTCATGAACAAATTGTGATATTGTTTTGAAAATCTGACAGCCAGTATTTAGCATGCAGGTGTTCCAAATGCTGCCATTATCAGTGTATTTCTTCCCTTTAGATCAAGAGCTTGATTTACCAGCAGAACAGAAGAAAGTTTACAGAGCTACACAGGCTATTTCCGATGAAAGACCAATCTTTTCCCAGTGGAGTCCTGTGGCAGAAATACATCATCATGTTTTCATTAACGTTTGAGCAATGCCGCTCCACATTACACTTCTGTGCACAGTACACAGAAGTGTATTTTTATGAAAGACTATGTATGTCTACTAAAGCCCTGGAAAAAGAACAAGTGTCTTGGGAAAGTTAATTTCATTTAATTGCCTGCAACCTTCCTTCTTCCTCTAATTCTGCTTGTGGGTGGAATGCATAAGTTACTGAATTAGTTATATATACACAGAATTTTGCAAGGTAAATGAATCAAGGTTTTTTGCTCCTCCTCTCCAAGAAAGCAGTTTTAATTAAATCCCTCTATTCCTGCAGATGGGACAACATTAGGTGTCATAATAATTGATTATATAATCTCAGTTTCTGATTTACACAGATCACAACAGAAGCAAAGACTGTTGATATAGAACAGATCCAGTAAAGTACAGAAGATTAGTAAAGGATTAGGTTTCCTCTCTGCTTCCAAAATCCTATCTCAACAGCACTCAAACAGCAGATGCCAAGCTTCAGCTGTGCAGTCTGTACACCGATTAATTTACGAAGTCAGAGCAAATCAACACATGCAACTCAAAGCTGGTTGGAGTCCTTCACTCTGGTCACCTTTCATTTCTCGATTCACACCTACAGACTGAAATCAAACGTGTTCCAGAGCTTGTAACAATTCTGGTATCTAAAAGATTAGGACAAAAATGAGCTATTAATTCTAGAACTGAATTTCTGACTACAAACAAACTGGATCTTGATTATAATTCTTGGTCTAGTTGTGTTTTGGGTTATTTTCTGCAAAGAACTGACTTGACTATTATCAAATGAAATCTACTGATCTGCAATAGCAAAGCTGCTCCCAAGAAACTGGGTGCTATAATGACCTTTAGTTTACGTTCATTTTCATAGAGACCTTCAAATGCCATATTCAAATACTTCTTTGGCTTACAAGAGACATCATTAACTCTGCATATCAACAGTGCTGCCACTCATTCCCTTCAGTGGAAATATTCATCAGGTTTAAGCGTATACATGTATCTAGGAATTATGACCATGGAGCCTGTGCACTGTGTTTATTTTGCTAGAAAGAAATATTCCACTGTTCTGCGTATCTGATGAATTCTTAATGCCCTCTTAAAATCATCAAGGTGATCTGGGTTTCCCCTAAATTCTTTCAAACAGTCTCAGATACCCCCTCAAATCTTTCTCCAATGGACAGGTTTCAGGAAGACCTATGAATACATTTCCTTCATCCAATGTGGACTTAAGCCATCATGCCCTCACTTAAATTATTTTCCTCCTTATCTGAGTTCGATCAAAACCCTGGGATAACATGCAGAATTACAAACCCTTCTGCTACGCCCCAAGTGATGCTTCCCTCTCAGCCTCCAGCCACTGCTGCCCTTCCCCATGCTTCCCAGCCCAGGCTTGCTCCAGCTCCTATTAGACTCTGGCCTGAAATATAACAGAAAAACAAGGGGTGGAGGACTCTTTTTTTGCCAGGTTGCTGTGCAGAAACAGCTCACAAGGTGTTGCCAGCAGCACAATCAGCCCAGGGAGAGATGGGAACACAGCAGCCAGTGGAACAGGGCTTTGCGGGGCTTCCCCAAACTGTCATGCCAACCAACATGGGGGATTTCAAGAGGTCACAGCCTGGGATAACAAGTGCTTTGTCCTGCACCAGCTTTGAGTGTTCTGTTTCTTTGGTTTAGTTTTGTTCGTTTTTTCTTTAAAGAAGAAACATGGAAATGCTATACTTAGGAAAAAATACACAATTTGGCTACTTTATATCTTGTTAAGGTCATTGATTTTTAAAAAAATTTCTTTTGGAGGAGTGGTATACCAGTGACAAAAGCCTCACCTCACAGCAGAGCTGACAAACTACTTTCCTCATGGTATTCAATAATATTTCAGAGTGGCAGGATACTCATTCTTCAAAAGCAGGAATGACATGTTCAAATACTCAAAAAATAGCAGAAGAATACTCAAAAAATAGCAGAAGAAAATGTTACCTCCAAGATAAAATTTCAAGCTTAAACTCTTACAAGGCAAATATTCCTTTAAAATCTTTAGCAGCTTTAAAAGGTCCCTTTAAAAATCCTTATGCTTAATGTATTTTTAGACAAATATTTTTATGACTACAAGACGAACTAGTTCCCTACTGCTTTAGACTGTTCCTATGGAAACAAACCCATTGGCAAAGAGGAGTCCTGAACAACTCTGATGCCACTGTCTGTACCCTGCTCCTTTTAGCAGCAATAAATCACCACTTAGAAATCCACAAGTCTAGAAGGCTGATTATGGAGGGGCCAAGGAATTGCAATCAGCAGAGTCCAAACAAAACTCTCCAAATGAAAAGTCTGAAGTGTAGGGAAGATCTAGAGGCTTATGTACTGAGCGTGCTTAAATTGCTTTGCACGTGGAGAATGGACTCAGGAAATTAATTCTGAATTAATAAATGCGTATTACCTCAAGATAGATGAGAATCTACATATTTCATCTAAAGACTGGAATCACAGTTTTGGTCTCTATATGTGGGTTGTGCCAGTTACAAAGAAGTTATTAAATGATTTGTTATGAAAGAACAGAAGCCGCACACAAACATAGCCCACAGCACTCAGGCTTACTACTACAACTACTAACTTCTGAGGAAGCTTTTGGAGGCAGAGGAGGGAACAGACAACAGTTGGTGTGTATTGGCTTGCATTTTCTGTGACAAAACACATAAAGAAGGTGTAGCAGAGGCTTCTAAAGAGAATTCAGCACAGAAAGGAGAGGACAGTGACTCAAAGGAAGCACACTTTGAGCCTGCCCTTCTACAGACTGGCAGGTCCTCTCCAGATGAAGGCTAAAATCTACAGCACATCCTCATCACAGAGAACATTTTCCTTTATCAGCCAGTGCTGCTCCAAGGGCAGACAGCTCCATGATGGGGAGGTGTCAGAGAGCACAGGGCAGTTTTTCTGTGATGTGAGAGAGAGATGGAGGTGTCCTGATCTTCCACAAGCCTCTTCTGCCTGGCAACTTGGAAAGGAAAGGGAGAGGCAGCATGACAGTGCTACAAAGGCTGTCTATGCCGTTTCTTGGAAGAGACTCTCCAGGGGGTTATTACGCGTCCACTGCTAGAAATAGTTCAGAACAGGAAAACTACATGTGTTAAGACAAAACCTGACAGGAATTGGGGCAGTAAAGGAGCAGAGAATCATGTGAGGTTTTGAGATCCAGTCCAATCCTACAACTAGCTATGATATTCCATTGGAAAACCAAGAGCTGTTTTGATCTCTTGGTACAGTAGGCACCTAACATATGGCATTTCCTTTGGAAGAGTAAATATGAGGTCGAAATAGTTTGTTACCTTTGCACCAGTAAAGTTCTGCCTTTCCTATAGGCTGGATTAACCTTAAGAGAAAGGTTTCTCCTAAAATCCCCAGGCATCTCCTGCCAAATATTTAGCCCTTACAGGTGAGGATTTCTGGCAAGCTTCCTAATGGCACGTGTAGCATCAAAGATACTGGTGATGCATTATCTATATTTGAGAATACCTACTGCTTTTGTGGTCAGACCTTAATGAATGGCTGAAAGCCTCAGACAGATTATTTTTATACTCCTAACTACCATGATTCATCCATTTCTATGCTCCAGGGAGAAAAACAGGAAGGAAACACTTAGCAAGACCTCGATTTCGTTTAACATCGGTAATGAACGTCAAGCAAGCTGTGGGAAGCAGAAAAAACCCAACCTCATTCCAGTTGGAGTGGCATTTAATAAAACTAAGTGTCTCTGGAAAAATAAACTCAGGAGGTGGGTGGCACATGGAAGGACTAATTTGTGTTAATTAGAAGTTGTGGAGGAGGAATATTTTGAAGGGGGAAGCAGATTCAGAATTTCAATGAACAATGTGATAAATACTAATGAGCCAATTATTTCTCTATAGTGGCAAGCAGCTTTCAATGCCATTTCTTCTTCTGCAACTGTCACACCTCCTGTTGAGAGGCTAAGATGCACCCACACAAGCCTCAGACATAACTATTCTGGCAGGACCAGTTTGCCTCCCAACAGTATCACTCCTTTTATCTTGCATTTGGTGAGGGCAAAGGAAAAGGGAATAGAGGCTGTTCCAGAGAACTGGGTTACCTAAATTAGACATTTGAACAGAAAAAACGTGAGAGGCTAATTTGCTGAGGGAACACGCTTATGAGAAAGACTAGAAATAGAAACTATTGTGGACATCCCAGCTCAAGATCAGTTATGTCATAAGTCCATCTCTATACAGATTGTCATCCTTTTGCCCTACATACAGAAGTCTTAAAACTTCATTAAGTACTTTCAGAAAGCACAGCATTCAATGATTCTTATTATGGGGAAGAAAAACCAGAACAAAAAATCAAAGCCAGACTAAGAACTGATTATCAGGAGAAAAAGGAGGGAGGGAAAGAGATATACAAGATTCAGAGGATAGTGGTTACTATCATCTTATTAAGGCTGCTAAGGTAACATCAAACACAAACTAACCTGGAGAACCATACTCATGTCTCGGTAACCTGCAGATCTTAGGCATCACTTCCATTAGGGTCTTGACATACTGAAGAATGGTCCCTTGTAACTAAGAGAAAACAGATGTACGTAAACATGTCAGTGCTGTTGAACACATGGAAATTGCATTCAAACTATACATGAACTGAAGCAGCTCTAAAAGTCTTTAATTCTGCCAGTCATCATCTTTAAAAAGGCAACTTTTTCAAATTAAAAGAATTCACATGGCATTAGCCACCTTTGCTACAAGAAGAGTGGCACAACAGCTAAAGCCAAGAAGGTAAAAAAGAGGAAAACATGTTTTTCTCTAACAGACTCTTTGCTGCCTAACTAACTTCTGGTTTTTGGTTAAAAAAATACATTTGAATGTTTTCAAAACCATTCAAAAAGCATCTGACACGTTCAAAAGCAACATGAAAAAACCCTTATGATTAGGTATGGCTGTAACAGCCCAAACTGGTTCTCCTGGACATACCAGTTGAGACAGTCCCAGCCTCCAGTCAGCCTGTCTTCCTACCACTAGACACCTCTCTCTTATCTGTCCCCCTACGCCTGAGCATCTGCATCAGGCATTGGCAGGATACCCTCCCCCAGGCCATTTAACCTTCTTTTTAAATGGCCAAGTGTTCAATGCCACCTTTAATGAATTGAGACAATTTACCACTAAGTTATAAAAAAAACTAAACTCATAAAATACAACAAACCAACACTTGACACTCAAACCCTGAAAAATATACATGTTTTCCTCTTTCCCTGAAGATTAAACTACAGCACTTTTTCAAGCAGGATTCACCCTTTCTAGGACATCAAAAATGTACTTAGAACATTGTGGGAATCACTGTAAACAAACTGCCAAGTGTGTCAAGTGCCTGCAGTAAGATTATGAATACCACAGCTTTCCCCGGTACAGTTGGATTATTTTGGCAGCATGCTCCCATAAGCAACAGGGAGTAAAATATAATTTCTTTGGCTTAAATTAACTGCAGTGCACTATGGCTGCATATATAGATTCTAACAGTATAGCAAACAGCCAGCGCCTCAACCTCCTCCCAGTTACAAAAAAAGCCCTTTCCAATACAGGATACCCAGGCTGTGTGGATAATGTCTTCAAAACTGGCCTGAGCAGCACTGCTCAAGCACAGAGGTTAAACTCTCCTCTTGTTAAGGAGTCATCTATCAGTGATGTCATTAATGAGAGCCCTGAAGTTAGGTGCCAGGCAGAAAGCACACTACAGCTGTTCTCAAAAAATACCAAGGAAGTGAATGCACAGTATGGTCTTTAAGTTGAAATCAACTAATTTGAAACATTCATACTTTTCCAGAGCCTACCTAGGCCCTAACAGCTCAGGTCACCACAAATTAAATAATCTCCAATGAAGAATCCAAAGTTTTCAAAAAAATACTCAGGGCACCAAGGCACATCTTCTACTGCTCACACAAGACATTGAGCACTGTCAAGCACAGTTATACTGAACTTCAATGGAAGTTATTTTAATTACTTTTATCCAGGATCTCACTTTCACTTTGTTTTTCCTGAGACATTTCCTATTAGAAACCATCTAGACTAGCAGAAAAATAAAGACAATTAGCATACCAGGCTCTTGACAACTTTCAGCAACTCCTCCATCACCACAGCAATGCCCTGATATCCAAGAAGTCTACAGATGACTTTAAAGTGAGGGGGACCAACAAAATTCCTGTAGTTGCTGTAAATGCTGGAATATGCCAAATTCAGAGCCTAAAACAAGAAAACAGATATGATTAATGAAAATTTCATCTGCCTGTATCTCAATAATAATGTTAGTAATTAATAATAAGCATTTTAAAGCACATTAAAACTGACATAATAACTTTTATCTCACTGTCTCTGAAAGAACTTTAAATACAAAGTTTCTCTTTTGTAAGGCAGTAACTTCAACCAAAATCTATTAACAAGACAAATTTGTGAACACTTTTTTTCAACCAGACATCTTCCATTTATCATTTATAAAGCCACTTTCTCTTTTGTACTTTTCTATTCACACAAGCATAAAAGTAGTCAATGCCATGTCCAGATCCCTGAATTTAAAGCATGGCTTCTATTCCTATATCTTCCATTTTATGCACAAAACATCTTGAAAGAAATTACTTCAATTTTCTGTTCATAATAGGTGTTTTAAGTCTCTGAGTACTCAACTACCAAAAAAAAGCCTTCTGTAGTTACTGCTCTCTGCAACTAATTAATAAGGATATTTCTTTTTCAAACCCCTTTGCTGTACACAAGATCAAAGCAAATCTAAGTCTGGGATGTAACCTCATGGAAATTCTTCAAGACTTGTATAAATAGGACCAGGTGCTTTGCCACAGTCATGTTTATTTCTGTGGAAGTGAACACGGCTGTACAGACCGATGTGATGCGGGGATTCAGGAACTGTTTGCTGAAGCTGCAGATTAGAGATGAGTTGGCTAACTTAGCATCCTGCATTTCTGCAAGAGGGTTGTTCTCCTAATACCCTGAAATTTAATTTTAGTGGGAATCTTGGCCACATTTATTACAGAAGGGACTGTTGTGTTTCCTGCAGTTTTGCAGTTTCATTCTCTCTAATACACACATGGAAAACAGCATACTGTTAAACTCTCAACTTCACACACAGCTGTAACAGAAAATTTTCCAGGAAGAACATTTCCTTCAACGCACCTCCTGCCCTAATTACCCATGCAAGTCAACACCAGATACCATAATACATAGCATTAAGCTAGTAGGAATTCAAGTCACAAAACTCTACCAAGCTCTTGGAAGACTTTAGTCTCATAAAAGGACTTAAAAATCATCTTTAAAAGAAATCAGGATAGAAAATGCACATTTTTATTTATGTTGTATATCTCTACATAAACACCAGAATCCAACTGAGGCCTTAGAAATTTCAAAAAATTGTATTCTAGATGCAAACTAAAAGAGACATTTGGATAAGTATTAGAATCCTAGTACATAACACAGTCCTGCTGTTACATCAGAGCCGGCTATAAGGCCAAACTCCCAGTGTGTCCCACCAGGGGACAGCCTAAAGCTGTATCCCTCTAGTACAACCTGTGCATTTCCACAGCTCTCCGCATACAAAAATGGGGTCTGGGGCAAAGACAGCAGAGAGAACTGGTAAAACCTTAAGAACACATGTGCAGATGAATGTCCTGATACACTAAGGATTTATACAATTGCCCCTAAAAGATGAGATGTCCTTTTTTGTTTTTGATGTTTCCAATTAGGTAGGTATCCTACAACAAACATATCAGAACTATCTATTTTGGCTACAGCACATGGAGAATTTTACTTTAGTAGGTTACAGCCTTGAGGTTAAGGGGAGGGAACTTCTCTTCACACAACAGGAATTTATCAAAGAAAAGCAAGCCCTAAAAACATAATTTCAGTATTTAAAAAACTTGTCAATACATAACAATAAGAAGCCAGCCAATCTAAAAATACATCTTTCATGTAAACCTCATGAGGAAGTACCTAAAATTTGCAGTCCACCTGTAAACGTTGGATTAGTGGATCTTTCTAAACTGTGACAAGGGATTTAGAAAACACCACTACACACCAACACCACTTCCCCCCTCAATGAGGCACAGAAGCATGAAATCCTTAGGGAAGAAGCCACTAATAAGAGGGGGGTGGGGGTGGAAAGGGAGGGAAGGGAAGTTGCTGTTCATTATTTTTTAAGCTATACTTGCTCCCTCCCCTACTTAAATTTAAAAAAAAAAGAAAGACTTGTTAGTTGCTGATGTCATCAAAGTGCTAACATTAATCACTCACAGCATCACTGGTCCACACACAAGAGTATATAACAGGGATGCTCAGGCAGCATACTGCCAAGGGGAGGCAAGCAAGAGAGGGGGAAAAAGACATTATTCTTTTCTCCTGTGTGGTCTTTGAAAAGCAAGGCAACAGCATCTTTAGACAAGATGTGCTCTTGCACGAATTTAAGTGGAAGAGACAAAGAAACCATGCCATCAGCAGCATCGGAGAAAAAAACTGAAATCACCAAGCAATGAGAATTCAGTCCAGAGAATCTGAGGAGACGAAAAAGCAAACTGGCAAACAGAGATCAGGAAATAATTCATGTAGAAAGGGATACAAAAAATTTGGTGTTTGTAACATTTTCACAGCAGCATCGCCGTAAAGAAATTCTGTTCTGGAATTTCCGTCAGGGAGTGACGGTAAGTACTGACTTTATGATCCATAAAACATCAGATGGCTTTTCCAAACATTTACTTGTCAGTAATTATGTGTTTTCTAATGATTGATGTTTTGTAACAATAGAAATGTATTATTGTTATTTAATTATGGTTCAAACATTCTACTTACAGAATGCTATGAGGATTAAACTGTTGAAACTATTGTTTCTAGGCTGTGTGAGGAAATGTTCTATTAAAAAAAGTTATAATTTTAAGTAACAGGGATCTACCAGCTAAAGAGAAGGTAAAAGAGCAAGTAAAAGCTCTGATCTCACTAATGCACCCTATTTTAATATCTGCAGTAGTTGGGTAGGTGCCAAAATGTATCTGTTTGATAAGTTTATCTGATAGCAAACTCACTTGCTTTATATTGTTGCTGTATTAAAAAGGGTGCACCTACCACAGAATTAGAAGAGCAGCATCTACCCAGAGCAGTCATATCCATGGGTTTACATTGTCATGAAAATAAACACACATCTTTTTCCTCCCACTTCCCAGTAAGTATAATCCAAAAGCCTTGAGCAACAATTTTCATACATAAACAGGCACAGAATTCTTACTATTAATGTAATGTCACTATCTAAATCCCATTAAAATAATACACATTTTCCCAGTCTCCTATCAAGTATAAAACACAAGTATTACAGAATAATTTCAGAATATGCTATGAGCAAATCTCACAAGCTTTCTTCCTCAGAAGAATTTTCAATAATTTTATTTAGCCAGGAAATGTAACATTTTAAACCTGATCTTAAAAAAAATATTAAATTTAATTTTCATAACAAAGTCATAAACAATGAAATACAGTGTTATCGTTAGGGGCATTTATAGTAATTTTAAAAAGTGAGAAACTTTCAAAGTGGAAAAAACTTCCATGAGTGCCACTGGAAACTGACGATCAAACTAAGGAATCAGATTAAATTGCTGAGGTAAGCTCTTTTTCAAAAGTTACCATCACAACAGTAAAAGCATAAAACCCAAGCCAAACAAATGAAAATACCCACTGCGTATTATTGTATATTCTTTAATAGATGTTTTTAGAAAATTGCAGAAAAGAAATGTTTTCCTTTCACTATTTACAATGGTAACACATACTGAGAATCTCAAAATACTGGCAGATTTTTTCATTTGAATTGAGGATGAGGAGGAGCATAAATTCAGGGCAGACAGACTATGGGATTACATAAAATGACTTAGAACAGAAAAGAGCATTAGTAATTTTTAAAAATCCCCACTATTTATCCAAAAGGTAGGCTACAGTGAAAGCTGTGTGTCGCTAAGCTTGAGAAAGCTTTTCCAAGAGGCTGACCAGCATCCAGACTAAATAGTGTGATACTGATACCACCAGTGTACAGTGTTCACAGCCACTGCCTCAGTGTAGCTGCAGTGGCCACAGATGTGCAACTCAACAGCAAAACATGGACAGTGTCATAGAATCACAGAACAGTCGGGCTTGGAAGGGACCTTAAAGATCACTTAGTTCCAACACCCCTGCCACAGGCAGGGACATCTCCCACAGCTTCTCTGGGCAACCCATTCTGGTGCCTCACTGCCCTCACAGTAAAGAATTTCTTCCTAATATCTAATTTAAATATACCCTCTTTAAGCTTAAAGTCATTCCTCCTTGTCCTATCACTATCTGCCTGTGTAAAAAGTCCCTCTCCAGCTGTATTGTTAGCCCCCTCTAGATACCAGAAGGTGCTGTAAGATCTCTCTGGAGCCTTCTCTTCTCCAGCCTCCAGCTCCAACTATCTCAGCCTGTCTTCACAGGGGAAGTGTTCCTATGTGTACTTGTGAATAAGAAACTAACATAAGATATTGGAGACAAAATAATATCTGGTCGTGTTTCCACACACTCTTCCGTTTTTCAACTGATTGTTACTGGCAAAAATAAAAAGACTTGTGGATGGTAGAGGCATTTATCCCTCAATATCCACTCCTGGCAACCCCTCTTGCCACTTAACCTAAAAAGCAAGATACACAGACTAGAGAAAAAAACAACTGCTACATTTTTTTACAATCACCTGGGAAAAAATGTGAAAGGAAGCAATTTCCCAGTTGCAAATTCTGCAAAAATTCACTATCTCTCAAGATACAACTGGTCACTTGTACAGGCAGCAGCTATGGTTTATGTTTATCCTTTCACTTGGAAGAGAAATACACATTTTATAACACCCAAACTTTATGAACTTTTATTGCCATTTTTACACTGCAGTACCAAAGATGAGAGCATACTTTCCTAACAAACTCCATTCCTACATTACAGAGCACCACGATTAAAACACAAACAACATCCTCAGTGCTGCAGCTTCTCAGTTGCCTCCAAAGAACATCTTCCCTTTCCACAGGGGGATAAGCATCAAGAGAGAAAAAAACTTCCAAGCAACATCCTGATGGGAATAACTGTCCAAAACATCACAGGAAACACAGCAATGGTAATTTGGCCAAAAATGGCCGGTTGTGTTGACAGCTTTTACAGCATCATGTACCACCCTAACTGGAACAGCATGCTATCCAGCTACTCCAGAAAGAGCTTCCAGAAGGAAGAGAGGGTGCCCACCACTCGCTCCTCCTTTGTTGTTGAAAACCTGACTCCCCTCACAACATACATCATGTGCGTGACCTGCCAGTCCGCAAACCCCTCCAGTGACCAGTGCAGAGTTTTTAACACACTGGAACGAGACCCGGCATCTGCGAGCAACACCAAGAAAGAGCTGGCACTGGGCATCTGGCTCACCAGCAGCGTCCTGCTCCTCATCATCGCTGCAGTCCTGCTCTATGGCTGCCTGCACCTCCTGTGCCGCAGGAGACGCGAGCGTTTGCAAGAGCAGAACAGGACCTCCAAACAAGAGCACGGGGAGCCATGGACCAAAAACACGGCGTACAGCTCGGAGGAGTGCAGCAGGCAGAGCCAGCAGCCACAGGATGCTGAGGAAAAGCATCCAGGTGGCATCCAGCTGGCGACAATCATAGAGAATCCCTCAGTGTGCAATGAGCCCATCATGCCATCTTCTAAAAGTCGGGAACGAGTCCCAATAACAGGACACTGCTCTGCTATAAATTAGAAACCTTTCATCCAGGAGAAGGTCTTTGCTTCGTACGGTACCCCAACTACTTCAAACACATCACATGCACTGCTGGTGCTCACAACAGGTTGCTCTGACTGCTCACCGCAGCACTCCTGGCTGTACCTCTGATGTCACACCCCTTTCCAACAGCCTATATGCAAAGGCTCACATGCCCAAGAAGTGAGCACTTCAGCCACCCTCCATTATTTAAAAATTAGGCATATAGCAACTAATTGGTTTACAGTTCAAGGGGATTTTTTCATTGCTTTTCTTTAGTCTAAAACAGCAAACAAATATAAAAAGCAATCAAAAATGACCAAGAGAACTTTAGTTAACATTTTATTCATTTAGCATGAATAAAACTGAGTAGAAGTTTTCAGATGGCAACCCAGACTGCTACACTACAGGCAACTGGAACATACACACGGAGTGCAGTGGTTTGCCAGTATGAGTTTTACCCTGACAATCCCAACTGCTTCCCAAACCACATACTACAAGCAGCACTACACTCAGACTACACACTTCACTGCCCATGGTGTTGTCCATCCCTTCCATCTGCACTGAGGTCAGTCTCAGAATGTAAGCTAAACTCACCAGGATTTTAATGGCATCCTCTCATCTGTTTTATTTTCCCTTGGTCTAAATACATGCAAGATACCGACTTTGTGAGGATGCTTCTAATTAAGGAAATATCCTGGGTTATTGCATTTTGCACTCTTCTGCTCCCACCGTAAGCTACCTTCTGCTCCATCGGCCAGCGACTCCCTGCAGAGGAAATGGAATTCAGAGACGCAGCTCCTGGCCCTTCCTTTTCTCTTTCCCTTTCAGTTTTAATGATAACATGCATTAATCAGCCGCAAATTTCTTTCCAATTGCACAGTACATTCTGTGTAATGAAGGGGGAAAAATAGTAAAAACATGCCAAAATATGTTTTATTTTTGTAACAAGAAAACCTGCTGATCATCTCACTCTGCCTTGAGCTTCATGGCAAAGTGCCAAGGTCCTTCGGACAGAAATCTGTTCACCCTCACAACGTGACAAGTGTTGTCTGATTTACATGCATAAGTCAACCTGTTTTAAACCTCTTAAGTGCATCTGTGTTCCATAAAAACATAATAAATGTTAGTACTGCTGTATATTATGCCTAAAGAACAAAGGTGGCTCTGTGACTGCAGGCACTTAATTGCTATTGGTACGAATGTACGTGTGAAGTCAGCTCTCACTGACGCAGCTCGGTTGTACCAGTGCAGGCTGGAGAACTGCTGGCTGGGCAGCTGCCATCCCTCTCTACCGGGCCCTGGAAGCTAAGGGGGGGGTGCAATTTTGGCAGGAGAGCTCCCCATGAATATTTCACAGCAGGTAGCGGATCTTTTCAGCTACTCTATTTTGACAACAATTCCCACGACTTGTGAAATGCATCGACTCTCAGAGTGCTAGGAAGAAGCTGGCATAAGTGAGATGAATCCTCTTTACTTTTTTTTTTGAGTAGGATAAGCATGACACACAGAAACGTTTGCTGAACGGGGGCGAGTATGACTTTTAGAAAACACTTCAAAAGGCATTTTTATTGTGGGAAATTAGCAATAACGTGTTCTCCACCTGCTGCGGAGCATTTCTTCCAGCCGACACGTTTTCCTTTGTCTTTCACGTCAGTCTCAAATAAACTGTGAGAATAACAGTTCACTGCTGTTTCAAATGACGGTGTTACATGAAATAGGCACTGAAAAACCCTCGTCAGAGCACAAAGCCAACACAACAGGTTTGCTGCCAAAAAGGGGTGCCTGGGTAGTGAGGACAGAAAAAATGCTTTAAAATCATCTTGTAATCAAATTACCAGTAACACTTGTCTGATTAGGTCTTCATCAAAAAAAGATGATTTTAATGTTAAAGGGAGGAAGCCAGGAGACACGCAGTCAATCTCTGCCAACATCTTGGGCTCTTGTTTACTTCTCTGCATGTCCATTTCTTTATGAGGGTTTTAAGGCAGTCCAATACATATATTTACACATATTCATGTTATATACACCTGTACCTTCTATACTGAGAACAAGGAGCAGTTCAGTCTTAAAGCAGTTTTAAGGCAATTCACTCACTGCATTTTGTTATTTTTACACAAACACACATATCCAAAAGACATGTCTATACCTGACTGAGAAGACAAAGAGCTACCATGGAAGTGCTCCCCAAGGGATTTACCTTCTCTAAATATAAAACCATTCCACCCACAGAGTTTACTGTGCACTACTAAGATAAACATTTATATCATCTCACAAGCAATGGACCATCTCACACCTGCTGCAAATGAGCAACTCATGCAGAGTGTCATCTGTTTTCTGCTCTAGTTTTGAGAAACTCGTGTCATCACATGCTCGCAGAGCTACATGATTCTTTGTTTCTTGCTGAGAAAGTTTCATTACAGATTAATGGAGGCTCATTCTGGCAATTCTGTATTAGATTTGGTAATTCACCGCTCAATTTTAACAGTCATCTAGTACAGGGCAAACATTCTAAGTAATTACCAAACTGATAACAAGTTGCAACATAATGCAAACTGATTTTAATTTGTGCACCAGCAATACATAAAAACCATTATATTCACAGTGAGAAATACCTTTCAAAAATGTCTTTTTCACAAAACAAATGAGTTAGCATCTACAAAATGCTGGAGACATAAAAAAAAGGACAATGTTTGGAAAATGTTGTTTTCGACAGAAAGAAAGTGCTTCAATTCTGGTCTACACAACCTCTATAAAACCAGGTATTTCATTAACATGCAAAGTTAGTTCAAGTCCTCAGAAAAGATACTTTCTTACATGTACATTATTACATATTTCATGAGTCCACCCCATGTTGCTGAATTTCAAACTGCTGACATTAATTTCATGAATCCTACACATACTTTACCAAAGTAAAGGGATTTCAATGACCATGCTCAACAAGCTTTTAGAAACATCCAGCTCACTTAAAAGGCTAACGAGCTTTTTCAGGCTGGCTCCTTCCCACCTGACAGCTCTGCTTCCATATCAACCAGAAGAAGTAAGTTGTATCTGTGGGTTTTTGTTTTGCTAATTACATGAAGATACCACTCAGAAAACTTTAGGTGCTAAAGAGAATGTTACTACAACTCTCTATGCTAAGTATCAAGATACATTAATATAGTCCAGATGCTTTGATCCATTTAGAAGTATCTGGGAATATGTGAACGTTTTGAGATACAAACAAAAAATTTATTTAGTTACTCTTAAGCAAGGCACAGTGCTCATGCAAAGCTTCTGCACAGAAAGGGTTTAGCCATTACAGTGCAATACACGTGTGAGTCTACATATGCACAAGAAATCAAAATACTCTTGACTTCACCTAAATAAACAACATGCATTGCTAAAAAAAAAAAACCCTAGAACCCCAAACCCAAAAATGACAAGAAATCCCAAACCAACCAGCAACAAAATAATCCAATAGGAAAAGTCACAATTCTTGGCTATAGGATCAATGCAAAGTGCTCATCGAAATATCTCAAATAGTTCAAAAACTCAAAAAAGACAAAATTTACCAAAAAGAACCAACAAAGCTACTCCAATTTCATTACTACCCAGTCAAGAGGCAATTCAACAACGTGACTGTTAGGGACATAAACAAGGATGCTCTGTAACAAGCCTGGCTATGTACTACACAGAAGAACATCATGCAATCATATCCCACCCTAGAATGTGCAGCCTCTATCATGTAAGAATTCCTATCTGTTACTGGCTACATAAAGCAGAAATGTTAAAAACTCCATTCAGATAGCATCAATTTCAAAATACATTAGATTCAAGAATAAAAATATACTCCTGTTAAAATTTAAAACTACAGAGAGTCATGAGTATTTTCTAATATAGGCCTATCTAGTTAGGAAATTTGCCCCAGAAATGCAAGGAAGACCCCCCCCTTGATTGCTGCTGCTCATACAGAAAAATGATCAGGAATTCTGAAAATGTATCGCTCTCAGCATGAAGATTACTAAACTCATTTTAATAATGTAACCTGACTGATAAAAAAAAGTGTTCCCCAGTTAATCTTCTGTCACTCACCCCACTGTATCATCACTTAGATAAATTAAGTTAGCAATCTCTATGAAATTCAGTCGAGTTTCTGCTCTACACTGCATCTGGTCAGTTCCTAAAATGGCAAGAAACACAATAACTCTAATGTAAGAAAATCCTACTTTCCTATAATTTACTGTTCATTGTTGGAGAACAATTATATAAAACACTATTTACAGGACCAGACAGTCAGCTGTTACATTCCACATTAAGACATGTGAATCCTTTTCCACCTCCTTTACATTTTAAAGGCATGAAAGTTTTACAAATGCACCAGATATTTTAGGACTGAAATTTGTAACTCCTGAGATACCTCTTCAGCTCTCAAAACCTAGACTACCGGGTTGAAGTTGCACCATATAACTATGATGTGTGGAAAATAACAGTAAGACAAGGACTAATTATGCTCATGTTTAAGTAGGAGGTAGATATTGAAAGTAGCCAGCCATAACACAGCACACTTGTATAAATTAGACATATAATCGAGTACATATTTTAAATAATTTTAAATAGTAATAAATAATTTTTAAGCTTTTTTATTGTCCATCCTCTAATTTAATCCTTATATTTTCATTTATCTTTTCCATACTTCAGCTTGCCACCCTGATACTCAAGAAAACATTGTGAAATTTAGAATGACAGCTTGTTATATAGTCTCAAATGATTTGCTGAAGATAGCACTGCTGGTTTTTACTGCTGTTAGAATTAGATCAATATTTCTGACTAGATATTAAAAATGCACATATATGTTAATGTACTATGTCTTTAACTGTCATTAAGACTCAGGTAATAATTCTGAAGAATAAGAAAATAAATCTGCAGTGATCAGGGAGAACAAATCTATCACACATGAGCATAGCATTGGTCCTGTGAGTACAGGCTAACTTTCCTCACTTGGGTAGCCCACAGCTGTTCTCTTGTGCCAAGTACTCTTCCAACTTGTCACCCACATAAGCTGCTTTCCAACCTCAGTATTGGGGATTGCCACAGGGACAGAGTATGCGACTGCACATCGTGTACACTTCTACTAAAAATTTGCATAAACCTTCCAAGCCCTCCTAATTGCAAAGCAAGAAACATGATGCTAATGCAGAAGATGGGACGGCATGGACACCAAGTTCATCACAATGAGTTTGAGCTCATTGGTTACAGATGCCAAAGAAACACCACATCTTTTAAAAAAATAATTGAAGTAGTTTGGTATGTGATATTTTAAGATGGTCAGAATCTATATTCCTTTTAACTCAGATAACATCTGAAGCAGTCTTTCCTATCTAAGGAGAGGGTTAAGGAATAAAGAAGCCTTACAACATCACTCCAGGACTCTATTCCCTTTTCTTCTGTCATTACAGTCTTCATCACTGTAACAAGGGAGAGCTGCACCCAAGATGGGCTCCTGTTCTCACTTCACCAGATGAGTGATTAGCCTTTACTTTGAGTCTGCTCTGCCACTATAAGCAACTGAACAACACAAGGTGGTTGAGAGAAGGGCTTATTTTTAGCTTTGTCAGGTAAGACTAACCATCAGACTAATCAATTGCACTTTGGCTGAAACATATGGTGAGCTTCACAGCAAAGTCTTAAAAAAAGTGTGTGTTCAATTTAAAATACACACAGAATGTGTTTCAGTCCATTTCATATACTGTAGTTGTTATAATTTAAAAAGATACCATTAAACACTAGCAAATCATAAAGATAAAGGGAATTACATCCAACCTTTGATCCATAGAGATACTGTGGCTGTGCATTAGGCTGCTTATCGCGCTGAAACTCCTGAGAGAATGGTAGCACGGTCCGAACAAATCTATATAAAAAACAAAAACAAGAATTCATTATTTATACTTAGGTTAGCAGGTGTGCACCTCATGCACCCTACCCTGTAGAAGACTGCTTTTGCCTGCATATACAATCAAAGCCAGAGCAGTAGCCTTTCAGCCCTAGTAAAAACCGAGGAAGCACACAGCCTGAATCACCCAAAAGCATGGACATAAATCATACTGCAGTTCAACAATTACTGTTCTTCCCATGGTGTGCAGGGTCCCAAAATATTCCTCACCTCTACTCTAGCCCAGGCCAACAAATAGGGAAGTAACTAACAAGGTAGCAATAGCCTCTCACAGGGAGTAAGGAAACTCCTTGCGCTTGCAAAATTAAGTCCTTGAGAAAGAAGTACACCTTCAAAGAAGAACACGGTATTCCTGTTTAATGTTTAGGAGCTTTTTCCACCAAAATTCACATCAGCAGAAATATGTTAGATTGTCGCCTTTAAAAAAGGTCATGAGGAAGGGCATAATCCTCGCAGCAAAATCAATGTTTCAAAAGTTTGATCATACTTCAGTGTGAGCATGTACCAGCACAAATCACACTTAGCATTACCTAAGAGGTATTGCTAAGCGTTAAGAGGATGGCAAGAGAACTATAAAGATACGGAGCACTGCCAAAGACAGGATCAACCATCTCACTCACAACTGAGGACACCAGAGTCTGAAGGACCATTCCCAGTCCTCCTGTGAACAAGCAGTACAAATCCTCCCCCTTGATGTTTCCTGTTAACTGCATAATGCACATTTGGCAGCACCGCAGTTTTAGTGCGGGAAGATGTTCATCAATACCTACCACAATTCTGATTCTGCTTAACTTCTCTAAACAGAGGAAAATTATTGGGGGATGTGTGTTTATGAGTTGGATGGCCACTTTCATTTTTTACCTCGATTAAAAGGTATTTCTTGGTAAATGGTGCAACCCTGTATATGCACAGCGAAGAGGGAAAACAGCTATTTAAGAAGTGTACCTCAAATGGCTGTATAATATCAGGCTGATCTGAGTGATAACTGAGCAAAATAAATATATCTAGGAAAATGTTTCAGGAAAGAAAACTTGCCTTACATTGTAGTATCATAAGATACAATTGTATCTTGATCTTTTTTTGTTTAAACTATTTACATTAAATCAGCACACAGAATTCATTATTCATTATTAATTCTTCCTAGAAAGAACACAAACATTCTATTCTTAATATATCAATCTTCTAGCTAAAAACAAAAACAGACATGCTAATCAAAAATTGTTTCACCCAGACAAGTATAAATTGCACCATGTTGCTTACAATTACTTCCACAGTGTTTTATTTCTGAATCATTCTTGTGAGAATCTATTACTTCAGGACAATGTTTTCTGCATTTTTAACCTTCTCAAAAATAGGTACAGCTACTATAGTTTAGCCCATCTTCCCAAAAATACTCGTACTTGCTGTAGTCCAGAAAGAGTTCGCATTTAGAGCTTTTGAGGAAAAATATATTATTTATATGTATTATTTTTGATACCATATATATTATTTAAATCTCCTTCCATTTGTATTTCCTCAGTTTACAAGTTTCTCTTCTTCTCTCACACTTACATAGAAACTGAAAACTCTCCTTTGAGAGAGATTACTTGAATCTGTATTCTGCAGATACTTCATTAATGAGTTTTCCAGAGATGATGTAAACATTTGACGGAATTCAAAGTAATCTGCAACATACGACGGTCACAGAGATTACTCTATTCCCCCTTTCTTCTCTCCAAATCCCACTTCTTTTTAAACTGACATCAATTTTCAAGCCCTAACAGAATCTCTAAAATGAAGTCATAAGAGATACCATGTCATTTGAGATCAGACTGGGTTTCAGTGTGCAGACGTATTTGGCGAGAGCAGATTTGTTACCACTAAATGAAAACACTCACAAGGAAAGGAGTGTTTCAAAATATAAGTGGGTGCATCCCATTACTCTGGAAGCTGTAACTATAATTCCTAGACTTTTCAAGAAGGTATTGTGTGTATATATCTCAATTATAATTTAATTAGTGTCTGGGAGCAAACCAGTCAGTGCAAGTAAACGCTCAAGTAACTCTTGTGTGTTTCCCAGTGTTCCTCTGCATTCTTGGGGGTTTCTCCATCTCTAATGCTTCAGAGTTGTAGCAAAATAGCCTTAAAGTTTTCTTAAAGACTAGAAGCAAGCACACTTGCTTATACTTTCTTAGATGAAAGAGGTCAAGAGAGGAAGAAAAATAAGTAAGGAAGTAGGAACAAAAGATAAGTCACTTGTTAAGTTATGGAGAGGCACGTCTAAGATTGAGGCTACGGCAGCCTAAAGAGTGCATTATTCCAGAAGGTATGTGACTAATCCCAACATATCATTCAGGTAAGTATTAGAAGTTTCTTCCCTCAAAACTAAGGCCTATATGAAAACCTTACAGTTCAGCGTCATCTACTGTTCTTCAAACTTTTTCAACGTGCATGTGTGTGTGCACTTTCTTTCTGACATTCTCCTGGTTGGCTTCCTCCTGCTCCTCCTCCAAGAAAGAGAATCATCTTTTGAAGGACTGAAGCTCTTTGACTATCAAAGCTAAAGCTAAGCAAAACTTAACTTTCCCCTGGATACTGATTGGATGCAGGTTTCAGCATACTCCAAGATAATCAGTTTCATTTTTAATCAGTGTTGATAATCTCACAGCAATTTGTCCATTTTAATCAGAACAGGTCGTCAAAGTAGATTAAGCAGATGAAAAGCCTTCTGGCTTACCAAAGCTTTACAAGTGATTGCTAGAGGACAACATGAGCCCCTAAAGTAAGTATATTAGGAATAAAATAATTTAATGTTAGTTTTTCAGTGATACCTACCAGGAGCACTTCACAAACTAATCTAAATGATTCCATGATTTTAATTACTTTAATCTATTTCAGGAGATAACTGAAAGAGACCACTTTGGTCAATGAGCCTGCTGCCTTGCTACTGCAGGCACCAGGTCAGACAAATCTCATTCATAAACTTTCTAAGCTCCATCTTAGAAGTAATAAGATATGGCAATCTTCCCTCCCTGTTCCTACAGGAAGTTTTCCTCTGCACTTCCCTATCTAATTCGCATGAACACTTTTAACCTCCAGCATTCTCAAATTAGTTTGTCCTGTCTACCACAACTAAGGGTAGCCCTACACCTCCTCTCAGTGAACACTAGATCTGACTCACCCTTCTTAAACACGGATGTCAAGATGGAGGGAACCGAGGAAACAGCAGGGAAAACAGTGCATGAGACAGTAACAGATCCACCAATCATTGCTATCACTTCTCCTTTTGGCAGACAGACTTTGTTTGGTTGCTTGTTTTTTAGGAGGGGAAAGGTAGTTGACTAGAGTCACCCCTGCTTTGCATGAGTCTATATCCCTGCACCGTTTGGCTCTTTGTAGCAGAAACTAGATGGCTTTCACTGCTACTTTTCAGGTTTGCTCCAGCAGTATCTGAAAGGGCTGAAAATTTTTCTGAACAGTGACTGTCAGAGTATATGCAACACAAGAAGACACAGCTGTCCTCTTGTGAAAACCATCTCAAAAGCAGTATGAGAGAGAGCGAGCTTGCAAAAAGAAGGGGGAGAGGCAGTCAGGAAGAGTGAAAAATAAAAAGCTGGTCTTTTTGTTCCTTCTGTGACAAATCTGTATCCTTGGAAGAAACATGTCATACTGCATTTGAGAGAGTGCACGAATTTATACTAGAGAACACAGATTTGGGTAATGTGTTAGAGGAGATGGAGCTACTAGTTTGGCTACTGTCTCCAAAAGCTTGTATCATTTGTGTCAAGACAGCACAGAAAATCTTCAATTCAAATATATATAAGGCTGTCTCACACTTGTTCCTCTGTTAGTCCTTAATACAAAACAAGCTGTCAAGGAAGCAAAAGACCAGCTTAGTAAAGAAAATAAGGCAGAAAAAGGGACACCACAGACAGTGGAAAAGGAACAATGAACAAAAATGTACCAGTGGTCTTTGTGTCATTTAAATCTTCTGGACAGCCCTAGACAACCTAACTTCACAAGGGTAAAGAGCAATGAAAAAGTACAGATGCAGGCCTAAGCATGACAAATATTCCTGGTGTGGAAAGACTTGTAGCTTGAAAAGACATGCAACTGAGGGCCAACATGAGAGAGGGCTCTTGAAAAACAATCCCAGGCAGCACAGGAAAGACAAGTGGGAAATGGCTGTTCATGGCCACTTTCAGCAAAAGAACTGGTGGACAATAGCTTGAGAGCATCTAAAAGAGATGCAGAACAAGCTTCACTGCAGACTCCTCACTGGAGCACATAATGAATGCCAAAGCCTCACATAGCTTTATAAAAGGGACAGAGCAAAACAATGGAGAAAAATTAATACCCCTGTAAAGGGCCACAAATGCACTAACATCCCACCATTTTTGTTTTACAGAAACATCTAATCATTGCTAGAAGCCAGCATATTTCCTGGGAGAATAATCACCTCAAGCCTCCCTTGTTTTCACATGCAGCCCCATTATGGCTGCTGACCGCATCACGACACTGGGCTAGAGACAACTTTGACCTCACCTGCAGTTCATATGCTTGTGCACTATCCAAAGGTTTGTTTTCTTTCTTTCATCATGGTCAACAGGTGGATTAAAAACACCCTTGGATTTCACTGCTAAGGCCCATCTGCAGAGGTCCCCCCCTCATCTTCCCATTCCTTCTCCACAAACTGTTGTCCCTGAGTCTGTGCAGCTGGCCAGCATTAACGAGAATAAATTTCAGATAAATGGCAACTCCAATTATTAAATTGCTAAATCTTTTAATAGCAGCCTCATTGTTTAATCTCAGTACATTATCAGACATAAAAAAAATTATTAAGTCCCAAATAATTAAAAATGTAATGTGTTTCAGCATTTCTGCATGAAGAGCCTTAGCTTTTGAACTAAACCTGCAGGGTTTCTAAACAGTTGAACTCTTTTATAGATATACTAAATTATCATGTTCAATCATTCTTGGGAAAAGAGCTTCAAAAGGTACTGGAAACAAGTTAATCTGACCAAAACACTAACTTCAAAAGAAGAACCCTTACACCAAGGTCAAATTAAAAGAACACAAGCCACAGGTATGACACATTTTCTGGGAACTCTGCCTCCAGCCCCTCACACCATCCAGTAACCGCTCTGCTTTTCATCATGATTATTCCTCTTTCTTCAAGCCTTTCATTGCTACTTTTCTTCCCTTGTTTACATGTAACCTTCATGCAAGACATTACCTATCAAGAGTCAAGCATTAAAGCAGCAGCTCTCACACAGCTCCTCACTGTGTACTCCTGTTTGTACTCAATAACCTGCACACCTGAATGCAGAGAGAGCTCATCAATTTAAAGTTCATGCTAGCAGCAAGGCAGTAACAGACATAATGAACGTGCTTAAGGACTATAAAAAGGCTAAAAACTTCCTGTTCCCTCTCTCACCAAAAATATCAAAGGGCATTCTATAGCATGTTCAACACATACATTAATTCTCTCCACACTGCTGCTTTTGACTGAAACCAAAGCACTTCTGTGATGAAATCAGACACATGGTACACATACTGCCTACGATCTGTCTCCCTTTAACATCTCTTAAATTAATTATCCTGAATTAATTACCCAACAAGCTGAGCCTAACTCAATTCCTGTGTACAGATTTTAAAAACAAACAAGCAACAGTGCTGCAGGATCCTGCTAATGTCCTTTGGCACCTCTCACTCACTCCCCAAGTGCTGTGGTCTGCAGTACGTTAGCCCTTGTAGCCAGGATGAACACAGACTGAACTGTACAGGAGCTACTGAATGTCTTTCAATAAAGCTGACAGGTGAAGGAGCAGCATTTCATCAAGATTTCTCTTAATATTATGCTTATATGATTCTTAATACAGCACATTGAATATTCCAATACTAATCTCCAGATACACCAACCACACAGTAGCTCCCTCAGAAGTACATTCGACTTTCCTGTGCAAACAGATTCCTGTAACAGAAGTTTCTTGGGTAAAACTTAACCACAAAAAAACCACTCTTTCTTTTTTTTTTTTCCTTTGCAGACAGAATCTTGGATCTAAAATACAACATAACCATCATAGAACATGTCAGACAACGAAAGCTCTCCAAGGAGACAGTGAATGATGAGAACAGGCTTCCTCCTCTTCCTACAGCTCAATATTCACTATCACTTTACTGTCACTTCACAGGGCTTTAACCAAAACCTGAGTAAAGACTAAAAGTAACACAAATCCTAAAAACAGCACACGAGCAGGAAGCCCAGATATGCAAAATCTCGAACACTGTGCTTCCCCCTCATTCAAAACTTAGATCCTACCTTCCTCTTTCTATTTCTATTACTCACTCTCCTTAAAGGCTGCAACTACAGTTGCAGTGAACACTGAACTCTTCGTTTCTCCAGGAAATTATTTTTTTCTTCACATTAACACAGAATCAGGAATATAATTTTATTTCTGTCATCTCACAGTTGAAGATCCTGTTTCAAAATACCTTCCTGATATGCACTTAGCAGTGCTTTGACACACTCTGTTTTTCAGCATATCATAACTACGTCATCAAAATGTCAGAATTTGGATGCTGTGGTTCCATTTGCCTTGTATTGTGGACAAATAACAGGCTTTCATACATTCAACAGTACTTGGTAAAATGACTCATGCTGCTTCATTTCAAGTAAAGCATTAGAAGCGGAAAACACTAAATGAATGGAGATGAAATTGTCAGCACTTGGTAGGAAGGACGTTGCAGGAGGGTGGTAGAATAGCAGCTGCAAAAAAAATGCTGCCTTGCTAACCTGTTAGTGGATCCATTGTAGCAGTAGTTTGGAAGGAAATCATAATTGAGTTCCCAAAAGACATGAAGAGTGATTCTGCCGTAAGGGGCTGAAACATTGTGGTTGGCTTCTCTGAACATGGCATCAAAGCTGTCCAAGGTCATATATCTACTCAGAAGCTTGTGAGTCATTTTGTTTACCTCTATCAAGCCATCCAGCTCCTATGAAAAACAAGAGGAAAGAAAGAGAATGATGCATTTAATGAAGTGGAGAACTGAACAAAGTACATAAATAACCTTGATGGAAGAGAAGACTAGAAAGAAGTCAAAACGAACAACTGACTCTCCCCCAGTCTCTTACTTTAACAATAAGGGCTGGAAAGAATCAGTACTCCTGGGATTGTTTGTTAAACCTTCTGAGACTTTAGGGTATTCAGATGCAGATGGGTCTCAAACACAGATCTGTGCCAACACTTCCTCCACTGAGCAAAACTTAAAACTCCAACATTTAAATGGGGTCAGACAGAGGCCAAAAGCACCTTTCTGCATTTACTACTTTACAAGCAGTCACAAAGTAACTTCTGCTCAGTAGAGTAACTGGTGAACTAACTACTGCAGTGGTAATGTTAGGAATAACATCAACTTTTACCATAAATCCTTTTCATGGTCTACTCCAGTGAAGGATGTACTAAGATGCAAGGAAAGACCAGATCAGACATTTACAAATGTTGTGAAGGTATCCACAAAATCACTAGCTGCAGGCTATGTAACTATATATGAGCACTGCATTCCATGATATTTCTTCTCTTGACAATTAATTCCTAGTATCCTATCTCGCAATTTCTTTAAAATAAAATAAAATAACTCCATATCTGACATCAGACACTGAAAACACCAAACACAATGAACACAACCCCTACTTCCAAAAAATCCAAGCACTACTTTTTAAGATTATTGTGCAATGACCTACTGAAGAAATATCCAGTGGCTTTTTCTAGCTATCAAACCACTGGTCATCTTCCCACAGACTGCTCTCTGATTTAAGTGCTCCTTATTTCAAAGGAGTTTTAAACCTGTGAGCAACAGTTACTTCAAGGAAAAACCACACTATGATTATTATTATTATTACAGAATTAAGTCAAATTTGAGGGGAAAAAACAGCTCAGTCTTGTAAATACCTTAATTTAATTTATTTAGCTTGAAAAACAGAAAAAAATTACAGATTACTTAATCCATAAGGATCAGTTTCTCACTGAGGAAATCAACCAATTTTCTACAGAAAATATTTTGCATAAAACAAACAAACAAAAAACAACAAAACACCAAAAAACCTAAACAAAACAAACAAAACAAAAAAGGAGCATGGTAAAGGGGCAACCCTTAGTTCTGTCGCTTTCTTACTCAAAGAATGAGAACCTGTGATCTAAGAAACACATCATCAACTGTTGGTGTTCACTCAGCCACTAAGAGTGCACTGCACATAACAAAGAAAAACTACATTTCAATAATTCAAAGATATAAAACCAAGCATTCAGAAGTCAAGAGGCTCTATGGTCTCAGTATTTGATTTCTCTTCAGTAAAGAATGAAATTAAACCAAGGTAGTTAACTGCATGACAAAATGTCACTGGTAAAAAACTTATTACAGAAAGACCAATAGTAAACTCTTTTGCATAACTTTTAATTTGTTTTTCATTCCAGCAGAAGTGAGTGTGCCTGATATTTTTCTTGCTGACTGCATATACACTTGTCAAATTCATGCCGTCTGGAAATAAAATTTGGTTTTTAGCATTTTAATCAGGAAACTAACTCAAAAGGACACCTCAGTATTGCACAGATGCTCTTCTTCCATAGGCACAAGTCAGATCTCATTCCTCCACAAAAAAATTATTTTTGTCATGCTACAAAACCAAGCTGCCTGAGTAAATAAACTAATTTCGATTCTACCAAGCACAAGGCTGGTTTTTTGATCTGCAATTTATCTATAAGCATGGGGAGAAGTGGGCGCTTATAAAAATTTAAATTGCAACAATGCTTGCTTTCCTTGTTTTCTCATGGCTCCAAGTATTTGCCTTCTCTACACTTTACTCCCAAGGCCCTCAGTTGCACAGTAGGTTTGGGGTTGTTTCACCTCAACTGCTGCATCAGTGATCTGGCAAAGCTGCAACACAACACTCACCACAATGGAAGTCAAATCCTCGCTTTCAAAGCGGCCAATGGCCAGTTCCATCGACCTGTACATGGCTGCCGAAATGCGCTGCGTGATCAGTCGGTTCAGGTCTATGGACCTACCAAGGAGCTAAAGGAAAACATGCTATGAGGTTTTGAACTGACAGCCAGGTTACAAGACAAACTGCACAAGGACTATGAGACTCCACAGATTAACAGGCTCTCACTTGGTGAACTTGCAGCCCAAACACACTGAAACAAAGCACATGGACAAAATTTATAAATTCATGAGCAAATGCGGTACTACAATTTGTATCCCGATTCTCACAAAAAGAAGTAAAAGTACACATTGCATCTACATTTAAGTATTTATACCAGCATTTTATGCTTCCATGACATTGTGCCAACAACATACTGAGCACTAGTGAAAGACATTACTAGGAAGACAATGCTACCACCCATGGCATTCCTGTTTGGCTCGTGATTTCTTAGCTGCAACAGACATTTGCATTAAAACGGGATCTTTTAAGGTTTCTTTCTTAATTTACGCCTTCATATGACAAAAAAAAAGCAGATCTCAGATGTTCAGTTATGCTACTTAGATGACAGAACATAAAGCACAAAATGAGTTTTGTCTACCTACATGAATCAACACCACTGGAAAGTTGCCAAGCAACTTCAATACAGCATGGTAGGAGTTAACTCACTTGAACATGTCTCTGTTTCAGCAGTGTCTCATAGCGGTTGGACTGCAGCAGCTGAATGGTTGCTCCCTGGTTCTTGCACTCTGAGCGCAGCCGTTTATCCAGAAGCAGGCTATGAAGAAAGGAAGAAAACACTTAAAGTATATTAAACAGCAAAGCAGAGCAGAAACATGTGAAGAAAAGCTCTCATAGTGGAAGGAATAGCTACCTGCCAGCCATTGCCTTGTAGTATGCAAATATTTGGTCTGCCAGCTTGTAGACAAATTGGTCAAAACAGAGGTTTACCTTGGGGGGAAAAATATCATGCATTTAGAGATACTTTTAAAAAAAAGAGAGTTTATCTAAGACCTCCCACTGTTTATCAGATAGAGTCAAGAAAGTTAATAGATCCAAATTTCCCAGTATGAGAGATGACATTCAATTTTCAGCACTAATGTGAGGCATTTTTGCACAGGCCTACAGGTTTCCTCACAACATATCACCCAACCAGTTACTCATCTTCTGGTCAATCTTCTCAGTTTTTCTGTTATCTCTGGCTGTTCTGAATCTCTTATATAGAGATTATCCTTTAGCATGATTTTCACATTCAGGTACACATTATTTTTCTCCAGTAGGTAAGGTTACTTTACCTCTGCCTCAATTTCATCATAGAGGAACTGCTTCTTAAATTTGGTAAGTGCATAATGAGCACTGTCATTATAAAGGTCCAAAGAATACAGAACATACCTGCAAGAAAAAGAATTTAAAAAAGAGAGTTACATGTGTATAAAAGTCATGATGCTTTAGGATGGTGCAGTCAAGGTGATGTAAGCCAGTCAATATTGTAATCCACATGCAGTTCATGAAAACAGGATCTTTTTTAGTTTATATAAAAAGGATCACTATTTTTCCTTTAAGAAAATATTTGTTAGCTCAAGAAAAGGTGTAGACATGTTTGAAGTCTAAAACTTGTTTTCTAGATGTAGCTTTCCAGCAAAATGGAACTAGGCTTTTACCACTATACATTACATTTGACATCTTTGAAGAATAAATAAGGAGAACTCGAGGAGCAAAATATGTGGCTGGTGCAACGATACCTATATGAAAGGCTTAGCATTTCAATTACTCACTTCAAAAAGAAAACTTAGAGAATCTGAAAATGGGCAAATGTAAGACAAAAATTTTATAAACATTTAGAATACCTTCTCAAATGACTACTTGTTAAAACCAATTAAAGCAGCAACATTTTAATAAGGAATGGCAATCATTAAGAATAATCATTCAGTGGAAGAGCACAAGTGGGTCTTACTCCATCATTGATGCCTCTTTTGTCTCCAAAATATGATCTGTCAAAATCCAAGGCATGGACATCTCAATGGGAAACTGGATTCTTCTGCCCATGGTCAGCTCTAAGAAGAATTCCCTGAACCACAGCTGGGACAGATCACAGCATTGCTGCAGGGTTTCTTTCGGAATAGATAAGGGAGAATTACACTTCTTACAGAAATACATCAGGTACAATACAACTGTGATTCTGATGATGCAGTGTGAAACAAAAAAAGCAGGTGCAAGTTACTAAAGCTGTACGTAGGCCAAATAGTCTAGAGCAAATTCAAAATGTAAAGCCCATGACTTTTCCTAAGAGTTTTGAACTCCCCACTGGCCCCCAAAGTGGTGCCTTCTTATAGAAAAACAAAAAAAGAGTGGAAGTGGACAAGACTATCAGTTAAACAGAAGAACTATGTACACCAGTAAAAAGGGATTTCTAGTTTAATTTCTCAGTTGGGGGCTCAGAAAGCCATACACTGAATTTGGGAAGCAGCAAGTGAAGGAGACAAAATTGACTGGAACTACCCGTACCATCCCTCCCTATGAAGGACTGAATTGCTCCACACGTTCCTGTTGATTAGATGGGCAGGAAACAACAGACACATGAAGTAGCGATTAAAACAACAAGTTTCCAAGGATGCTGTCAAGGGCACAGAGGTGTGCTTCCCACCTCTCCAGAAAACACTTGGTACAATCCTTCTTTTCCAGAAGGCTTGAGAACTAAAACAGGAATGAACTTCTTACACTAAGACCTTCTGAAGACCTTTTGCGGTGCTGTTCCCCAGTAGCACTATGACTGACATTAACAGGCTTCCTTCTCCAAGGGTAAAGGAGGCCAGCAGCAAAACAAAAATGGAAGACAACACAGCATGGTGATGACAAAGACTAGGTACACTCAATGTCAGTAGGTGAATTCTTTAGGACAGCATGTTTCCGATTACAATTAACTGAATAGTAAGAGTAGTGAAATGACATCAAATTTACCACAACAGAGAATTTGTTTCCTCTGTACTTAAAACAAAAACAAAAAAAATCTCCCAAAACACAAAAAACTACTTCCTTTTAAAAATTTCAATGTGTACAGGCTTATTTGTCCCTTGTTTATATAAGTACATACATAAAGCAAATAGAAAAGGGAGGTAACAATATGAAATTTGACGCATTAGAAACAAACGTATAACAAGTCAAAATAAAAATCCCACCACAATACTAAATACCATCTCAGAAAAAGTTTAGACAGACCAAGGCTTTTGATAAATAAACCAAAGGTTGACTTAGGCAATCGGAAACATTTTCCAGGTTGTGTTAGAGGTGTTAGGACATGCTAAGCTGGACACTGATCATCTACATATCTTACCACTGAAATTTATCAAATGAGTGTAGAAGAAAGACTCGCGATGGAATTTTTCTATGTCCAATATGGTGGGCCCCTCAAGGCTACTTCTCAAGGTTTTCTTGGAACCACTTTTGTCAGCAATGAGGGACTCTAACATAGTTCTCACCATGTAAAGCTGTATCATTAAAGGAAACAATTATGGTGGAAAGGGGGGAAAAAAGGAAAATACACATGGTACATTAGTTGAGCAACACTGAGAATTACTATCAGTAAGCGACTGCTCCACTTCAAACTGAAAACTGGCACTATGTGGATAAAAGCCTTTGAGGCAAGAGGAACAGATGCAACACTAGCCTACGCACCAGCACAAATGCCTACCCATGCCAAGGGGACCTCCACTGACACTCAGCAGCACCATTTGCAGTGGAACAGTTCACATCACCACAAAAAGTAAAAGTAATAAGTAATGTCTTACCACCAAAGTTTAAAAGAGGCGGATAGATGTAGGACTGCCTCAGAAACTTGTGTGTCACATGCAATAGCTTTTCCAATCCCAGAGACTTGAGCTGCTTCAACAGCTCAGCAGAGTTTAAGGACTCTGTCATAGTGCGAACCATGAAGAGCTAAAAACCAACAGATAGGGGCAGGCAGGGGAAGAGAATCCGTTAATAAAAACACACGGGTAAATAAGGAACGGGAAAGAGAAGCAGAGAAAACATGTTAGTTTGTTAAAAACGAAAAGCAGCACAGTAAGCATGCAGAGGAGGTCATACAGAAAGGTTGTTCAGCATAATCACTGCAATCTGGGGCTCCCTCAAGCAAAGGGAAAGTTCCCGTTCATTTCAGAGGATGCTCAGAGAACCATTAGCTTATCAAATGATTGAGCAAAGATTTCCAGGTAGCACCAATTACCCATTCATACACAGCCTTTTAGAACTGCATGAAGCTGAGGAAAACCTATCTAAAATGGATATATTTGACCTCTTGCCCTCCTGCCAACCCAGACAGACAAGTGTGCCAGCCCGAGAGCAGAAAAAGCAGATAGAACCACATACTCTAAACAGCCTGTTGCAAAGATGAAGCAAAGCCCTTAAAGCACAGGAAAAGCAAACTGGTGGTGATATTTAACCTTTTTTTTCACCCCAAGAAATTAGGAATCAAAACAATTTTTCTGCAATTATCAAAACAAAATCTTCATTAAACCAATCTTATCACAAATTAAGCAACTTTTTATTACCCAAAATTATTAACCATACATGCTTTCTTTCCCATAGATTTTAGGTATTAAAAGATTGTCTTCACAAACCACAGTTGCCTTCCAGTTTTCACCCAAAGTGCTCAGTACCTCATTTTCTCAAATGAGCTACAAATATCAGACCATACACTCTCCAAACAAATACACAAATGCAATAAAAAAGAGAATTATATGGAGGTAACAAGAATGAGCATCTAGGTATGGGATTTTGATGACTACCACAGAAAACATTTGAAATATCTCGTTTTAGTGGCAGCAGCAGACAAATTAGATTCTAGGGACCAGCTTTATCATTCATTACTGAACACTCCAAGGGATCTTTTCAGAAGTCATATACTTTCCCATATTTTAACAGACATTCATTTATATTTTAAACATATTTTAAAACTACTAGACATCTACTGAATAGTGGGATTTAACAAAAAAATTTCACCAGCCACACCAGAGAGAGAAGTCAGACAAGAAATAATTCAAATAATTCAAAAATATTATTTAAAAAACATTAGGAGCTCAATGAGAAAATATTTGTTCCCAGAAAATCAAATTAAAGAGATTGAACACTTGGAAAAATTATGTATCAGAGTAGAAAATTACAGCAATCCAGACAGAGGATCTTGGTTAAGTGCATATAATTTTACAAATATAAATCAGAGTAGATTTTTAGCATTAAAAAAAGACCGCAATAAAACCTGCAATTTTAAAATAGTTCAGGACAGAAAGAAAACACCTCATGCAATAATTGTTGACAGATTTCACAACCACCAGACAGGAAAATACCTGAGTGCTGGAAGGTCCAACTGCACGTCTTGGGACTTTGATGTCAAAACCACTTTTGGGGTCCTTCTCTCCCCTTAGTGCTGGGTCATTGAACGGCTCGTGACCAGCTTCCCAGTCACACACTGTCTTCCTTATGGCCTGCAAAACACTGAACACAATTCCCATTACCTCAGACCGCAGCGCATCCAGGTGCCCTGACAGAACACTCGACTTTTTTTGAGCATTCTTCCACAAGCACAGAAACTTTGCAACAGCACTCAGGAGTTCAGGGTAACTCCAACCAAGAAAAAAGAATTTCACCATGTGTCTTCAAGAATGACACATCCCCAAAATAATCACTCCATGCTGTTTATCAGAAAGGGTAGTCTAGAGCCCTTAAAGACCATCTAGTTCCAACTTCCCCCCCACCATGGGCAGGGACACCTTTCACTACATCAGGTTGCTCAGGGCCCCATTCAACCTGGTCTTGAACGCTTCCAGGGATGGGGCATCCACAACTTCTCTGGGCAACCTGTTCCAGAGCTTCATTACACTCCAAATAAAGGATTTCTTTCTAGCACATAATCTAAACCTGCCCTCCTCTTTCAGTAAAATCATTGCCCCTTGTCCTGTCACTATCTGCCTGTATAAAAAGTCCCTCTCTCTCTAAGGTACTGGAAAGCTGTAATAAGGCCTCCCAGAACCTTCTCTTCTCCAGGCTGAACTACCTCAGCTCTCCCAGCCTGTCTTCATAGGAGAAGTTCTCCAGCCCTCTCATCATCTTCATGGCTTCCGGACCCTTTCTAACAGGTCCACGTCCTTCTTGTGTTGAGGACCCCAGAGCTCGATAAATCAAACCAAATTCATATTAATATGAATATATGAATTCATATTCACTATAAATTCAATTAATATTCAATCAAACCAAAGCATACTATTAACCAAATTAAAGAGAGACAATGGTGGCTTGAAATGAAAAAAGCAGAATTCCTGTTTTCAGAAGAAATTCAGATTCCAGAATTCACCTAAAATTTATACAAACAGCTTCATACTTTTAGCTCCAAATACTGAACTGGAACTCAGATATTTGTCAGGAACACAGCCAGACATGTCCTGTGGCATGCTGAATGATCAAGAAAAGGTCTCATCCCAAATCTGAGCAGGTATGAAAGTAATATTTTTCTATTTCATTAAAATCCGGGGACAAAAAGACTCTCCCTGTAAACTTGATAATGTGGAGCAATTTGTTTATTTTTAGCTTATGATGATATTTTTGTGGTAGTCAGAGCATTTAGCAATAGCCTAATTAGCTAAGGACTTTCACCTCTAAGAGCTTTGCAATGAAATGTGGGAGTAAACAAATGATAAACAAGTCAAGATTAAAAGCAAACAATTAGGGACAAAAAAAGAAGGTCAGGAAATGTCACCAATCAGTGTGGGCAGATGGAGCACTGGAAGAGAAGTGTAAGGCTAATAAACCAAAAGCAGCAGAAGCTGAGAAATAAGACAGAATGCTAGGAGAGGCAGAGAGAAGAGAGAATGGGATAAACATGAGACACAAGGAAAGGAAACACTGGAATCATAAAGGGGACAGTGAAATCTTTCTTCAAAATACAAACACTAATCTTGCTTTCAGTATTACTGTATTTATATTTTCTGAAAACAAAAATAAACAACAGGGAACACAAGACTTCCTGAAGTAGTCCTAAGAGGCTTAGCACAGCCTGGACTCCTACTGCAGCCATGCTGGCAGCCTTTCATTTTTAACTTCAGACTTCTTCAACCTCCAATTCATATCCAACCAAGCTAACTATGAATGCCAGACAGACTGGGAGTACAGACTTAAGAGAGGTAGAATTGAACATCTGTGCAATTCTGCAACAAATTTACTAAGGTCTGAGGGGAAGAATACAGAAAAAGATGAAAACAGTAATTCTACCTCTGAATGACATTTTTCTTCTTTTTAATGGCTTGTCTTAATGGCTCCCTAAGTGTGACCTGGGCAAAGTCCTGAAGAGCTGCATAAATAGTATGACGAATGGCATGATTGAAAACACTTTCCATCCGTCCCATCAGCACCTGAAGACCTTTGATCATGGCAATCACCTGCAAATAAAAACCCCAAACAAATGTATTTTTCTTACTTTGTATATTTGCACAAAAAGAGCATTTTTAAATACAGAAAACAAGAAAAGGGGAATTAACAAATTACAAATGATAAAGGATAGTTTTGTTGTGCTCCTCCCCTATTGAATGGAGGAACACATGCTGTTTCAGAGTCAGCAGAGGGCAGGCTGTCTTTTTGCACCAGGTATGCAAAATGCTTATAGAGAATGTTCTCTTTTGTATAGAATTAATCTTTGGAAAATTCCTATAGAAAAACATTTCTCTTACCTCAACCAAAGCAAACTTCTCTTCACTAGTATAATTGTATCTTGTTGCTCTTTCATACTCTTCTGCATTGTCAGGACAATCTTTATTAGAGTATTTGTCAGTTGGGTGAACCAGCTTCCATGAGTACTGCAGTTCACAAGGCAGAAGAGGGAGGAAAAAAGATAGGGGGAACAAAAAGAAACAAAAATGCCTGAGAAACACAAAACACAGCTGGACACAAATAACATGCTTTGAGAAATGCCCCAGTGTTTTCATGAATATTTGAAAAATAGTATTTAGTACTATGTTCAAACCTTGCATAAATTCTGAAACTACTATCTGGTGGAAATGCCAAACAATAAGTTCCCTAAAAACTTTTCCTGAAAACCAGTGATTCTGTATTATTCCAAAGAAATGCAAATCAAACTCAGCAGTTATTGCACTTAAGGGTATTTTTTACCGAGCAAATGTTAGCACAGGCAAAAGTTTCTTCTCTGCTTCAAACATGAGAAAGACAGAAAGACTTCAGAGCACAAGAAAAAAAATCCATCAGGCCCACACACAAAAAGAGGAGCCTTCTACTTGGTGAAATATTCACATCTAGATTTCAAAACACAACCAGAAAACTACAGGTTTGTGGATTTTTTTTGGGGGGGGGGGGNTACTAGGCTGAAATGTGTGGAAATAGCTGTATTATCTGTGACAATAGGATCTGCACAGCATGCGTTTCTCTTAAATACTGCCTTTTCAGCCACTGCAAACACAGCTCAAAATGTCCCTGAGCAGTGTCAGGCTGGCCTAATATCCATCAGGGTACATCAAGTGAAAAAGCCTAGTCACATTTAAATACGAGTTTCTCACAGTTTGAGTTCAGCACATAGTAAGATCTTGTTGATACCACCTTAGCATAAATGTTAGATTACAGAGCAATATAAATTTGCCTACTAAAATGGGTTAACAGTACCAATTCACCTATGGCAAAGGGGAGCATCACACCCTGCACCTGAGTGCTACAAAGAGGACACTGGGGAAATGATTAAACAAAGATGAAGTACTTTGGGGGCATTAAACTGACAGGGTTAAGATGCACAACAAACATACACTGAAAGTTTTTGTCTGAACATGATGCATGTAACTATGTTCATGGATACTCAGTGAAGGTGCAGACAGGCAAATAGTTAGGATACTCCATAGCAGAATAAATTCTCAGAAGGACAAGGAGAAGGTGAACATAAGCTTGAACTTAGATGAGAAGTATTTATGGGAATCCATACAAATTAGAAAGACAAAGAAAAGCAGTGAGAAAAGCCGAAAAAACCTGCTGTGATGCTCAGAGAAAGATTGTCCTGGAATGAGTAGGACAGAAACAGATCTAAGAATGAGAGATTTCCTTCAGAAATATAATAAAATAGGAAGATCTTCACTATGAAGAGACCCAGGATGCAGCAATTTGTGATGACAAATTAATAAAATAAATGAAATAAAGGAGCAAGTCTAGGAGCTGCAGAGGCAAGGAATAGATGACAGCAACCTCTCTTCAGAGGAAAAAAGGAGAACAAGATTTTCACCATTAAATACACCGTGGATTTAAATAGGAATAGCATAATACAGGGAAAAGCATGATTCATCTACTGGCTTCTAAAAGAGGCAGTTAAAAATACAAACGAGAGAGAAAACTGGTTCTCCAGCTATGCCCACTGTGACTGCACTGGAGTCACATAGTGCAAATTGCTTCGTGTCCCCTGAGACATCTGAGGCAGAAGAGGAGCAAGTCTGGCTTCTCTCATACAATAAGTCATGTTTCAATCCTTCCTAGAACATGTTTTGGTTCAGCTAACGTACACAGCTTTTATCCAAGTGTCTCCAGCATACGAAGGACTCCTGCATCCTCCTCATCAATTTCTGCCTTAAGCACCTTCTTACTGGAAAAAAGCACAGTGACTTTTCTAACTGGCATCTGTTTGTAAAATAAACTATTACAATGTAGAGAAACAACTCACCACATTCTTTATTTCCCCTCCCTCATCTCCTCTCAAATTCTCCTTTTCCTGCATTTACTTTCCTTTTGACTAAAAGCCTAATCTAAAGCCAATGGGAGCCCTTCCATCCATTTTTGTGTGTTAAGACCATACATGCTTCAATTTACTCAGTGGTGATATCTAAATACAGCCAGGTGGAGATGTTCTATCACCTCCTCAGTGACTGCATGTCAGTACAGATGTTTCTAACAACATAATTTTAAACAATGTTTAGAAGGAAATGATGAAGTCTTAGTCTACAAAATGTTCGTAAAAAGGTGACATTAAAACATCTGGCAAAGGTTCACAGGTGACAGCCTATCCATTAAATAGAACAAGTTGAATGTACTGTGTGAGCTACGAGCTACTGGATCTTCAAAGCAGCAACAACACTCCTAGACTCTGAGAACTTCATGTGCCATCCTCTAAGAATGAGGTTTGAAGCAGAAGGAGAAAAAGAGTGAAGGAAGAAGGAAGAGGGGAATTAAGGGAACAAGATTCTTGTGGGTCCCTTTCAACTCAGAATATTCTGTGATCATGTGAAAACACAACATGCATTTTTCAGTCCATTAAAACAAAGCTGTTTTATTCTAACCTCACCAAGCCACCTCTTTTTCATTTGGTTTTATTTCCCGTGTTACATACCACTTCCATGACATGGGCACTCCACTGGGAGAGAAGCTGCAGGCCTTGGAGAGAGAGATCAAAGAGCTTCCGATATTCTGCATCTGTTTTTTGAGCTTCCTGTCGGCCAGACCCAGTCACCACCTAGAACGTTATAAAAAATAAAAAACAAAGAAACCCACACCCAAATCCATATCAAAACATGCTGTATTCAGCATCCACAGCCAAATTTCTACCCCGATTGAAGCACTAAAACAGTATCATATACCAACACCTGCATTAACATCAGCTTTTTCTTCTAGAGACTTATGTAGTTAAACCTCACAGATTTTGCTCAAGAGAATGAAATCACTGGTATTCCTAATGACCACAATATTGTTGCAATATTGTTGCAGACAAATTCAAGACATCAATTATATAGAATATACAGCTATATGTTCTCTTTATATACTATACATGTGGGAGTGCATGTACACATATGCATTTCTGTGTTCTTTTACTTATCTCTTAAATTCTAGTTTTGTTTAAAGTGTTGCAAGCACCTGTTCGGAGTAAGGGCTAGAAAACAGATGCTAAATGAGACATAGCAAAATTTCTAGGATACATCTGAGATACATAGAGAGAAAGAGACAGAAGGATGTTAGAGTTTGGATGATGTGTCATTGTTACGTTAAATTTAAATAGTACAAATATAATGCAGAGAACGGGTACTAGACCTGCAGTTAGCTTTTCTTGACTCAGGTGGCCAAGCTTTGTCATTTACCTAGCCAGAGATTTACCTGCTTCTCAGATACTTAACAATAACTGTTAATGAGTGAAGTGAAATTTGCACATGTAGCTCTAACCCCACTCACCTCACTGTTGCTGTAACGAGCCAGTTCAGATATGAAACGCATATGGTCTTCTCTGATTTGGATCATCTGCTCACATATATTGTACTGGGGACTGCTGCTGGAAGACGTGCATGTCCATCTGTTTCAGAAGACAAAGAAACCCCCCACCTAAATCAGTTTTGACAATAAACAGCACAACTGATGCTGCAAAGAAAGACCTACAATGCATTACTTTTTTTTTTTTAATACATTTTCCTTCTCTGTTGTTTGAGGCTTTTCCTCTCTTCACGCCTCTACCTCTACCCCTGCACAAGCCATTAGTGATGAACTGCCCTTCTGAGTTCAAATAGCACTTCTTCCAAGTCTTAAGAAAGAACTGTAAAATTTTTCTTTTCTGTTTTGGGAGGTTTTGTTTTTTAAAGGCTGCTGCTATGAAATACAAACCAGCATCTCTCTTAGGAACAAGACCAAAAATGATTGAAAGCTAGGGCTGAAGTACAGGTATAGGCTGTAAGTTACATGTAGCCACCTGCAAATATTTTTTTGTTTATTCTTGTTGAACTCTGAAGAGCGTATAGTATGCTCCCAGCTACAAAAAAGGCATTATCAAATATTATTAACATGTTATCAAGAGGTACACAAAAAACATGCTACCAAGAAAGTCATGTTAAGTAGCCTGATATTTTTAGTAGCTCAGTAGGGCCCATTGCTGTTGATTTTCTCTTAGCAATTACATGCAAGTTACGTGGGTTTTTTCCGCAGGAATTAAAATGCAAAGCACAACATTCTAAATTCATGTAACTGCATGGAGGCAAGGTCTTGGAGGAGCACAGAAAGGTTCACTAAAACAAAGCAATAACCAAAAACCATGGAACCATTAATGCAACAACTGGCTGCATTTTCCAACTGCTTTGCTGTGCTGCACACTTAGCCAAAAAAAAAAAAAAATAGGGGAGAGACAGGCTAAGTTGCTGCTCCATATACAATGTACACATGCCTGTTTACCCATGCACTACTACTGCTCACCTTGATTAGTAAAATCCTTCATTTCTTTTAAAGAAAGTTTCATATTTAAAGGAAAAAATAAAAAATAAATATTAAATTAGTGTAAGATAAAATTAATTTCTTCCAACCCAGGTGATAAGAAATGTCACAGATACAAGAATGAGTTCAGCAGCATAGAAAGGTTTTTAAACCATCTTTTTCTTTAGTTGTATCCATTAAATGAATTACATTAATAGTGAAATACCCACACCAAAAAGATGACAAAGTGAAAATCCTATCAATTACCACAGACCCATGGACTAACAGGTGATTATGAAAATATACTCCAAGGGTCAGACTTTCCCCATCCCAGATGCTCCACTCTGTTTCTTTCTCCTTCCTACCTGGATTTATTTTCCTCGTAATGGGCACTGGTCTTAATGTATCTTGCAAGTTCAATCTGCATGTCACCAAACAATGGGACAACCTGCAACTGCTGTACACAGAGAACAAATCAGATTAGATAAATTATTAACACAAATCGTAGTGAAAGCAAACCATTATTTACCCATATTATAATCCAAAGTGATCTTTATTCTATTTAAATATATTTAAAACACAAGAGAAACTACCTTTAAAATCAGATCTTAACCAACCTTAAAGTACTTGTCTATCTTGGCTAAATTTATCCTTTTCTTTGCATCCAACTTATAGATGTTACTGACGCTTCCATCCATCAGGTATAATCCAAAGCCCATAACCTGAAAAAAGAAAAAATTAAGCCTTCAACAAAAGGACCTCAGAAGTAAACACCTGTAAGTCTGTTCTTCATATAATTTAAAAAGTAACATTACCTTTCATATAATTAAAGAAGTTTTAAAACCAGTCCAAACAGAATATACTTTCAAAACAAAATATAACAAACAAACAGAATATATTTTCAAATACATAAATTTCTGTACTATTCTTTTATTACCTGTATTAGCAGTTTTTACATTAACATTAGCCTGATCAGTTACCCTTAAAAGATGCTGCTTGTTTGTATAAAGGTTTAGCATAAAAAAAAAACAACTCACTGAAACGACAGTCTGGCTATTTTTAGAGCTTTCTTTTGACTTCCATTGTATTCAAATTCTGTACATGCAAACTGATTTGGTAACAGAGGTTTAGATCTAACATCTCTGAGTGATTGTTTTCCTGGCTTTCAGTGCCTCTCTGAATCATGCACACAAGAACTCAGAAGCATCCAAAAAAATCTAATTACATTTTGTCCAAGGTATTAATTAATATAACATTATAAATTTATCAGGAAAAAGTTCTTCACCCAGAGGGTGGTTGGGCACTGGAACAGGCTCTCTAGGGAAGTGGTCACAGCACCAGCCTGACAGAGTTCAAGAAGCACTTGGATAACACTCGCAGGCACATGGTGTGACCCTTGGGGATGGTCCTGTGCAGGGCCAGGAGTTGGACTTGATGATCCTTGTGGATCCCTCCCAACTCAGCGTGTTCTGTGATTCTATTTAGTATTTACAGGAGCCAAGCAGAGCCACTCACTGTGTTCTAAGCATCTCTACCAAACAAAAGGCCTAAATACAAAAGTCACACTGGACACCCTTGCAGACACAACATAAATGCTCTAGAGTTCATGTGTGGTTTCAGAAGACTTTCATTTACTCCTAATAAACAGAGGTCTTAAAAAGTTAAACATTGAAGTGACTCCAAGTATTTGTCATAAGGCAAATTGTTAGCTCTTACTCTGTATCTTTTCTTCCACTGCAAGACATGCAGCTGATAATATCAGCCACATTTCATACAGTCCAGCACCCTCTTATTACATGTACATACTCCAGCTAACTAAACTGACTTATTAATCCTAAATTCAAGATACTTGTTCCCTGAAATATTTGATACACAGCCTCACTTCCAAAAGCTTTTTAAACAAACTTGCCACATATCTAAAATAAAACGTAGTAATTCCTTTCTGCTGCCATTATATTTCATAGAAACACAATTCCATAGAATTGGATGCAGTTCAACTGGGTCAACTTCAATTTATGAAAAACAAAAATGGATTAGAGGCTTTCTAAATACTTTTAACATGTAATACAACAAAGACACTGATGGGGAAAAGCAGTAATTTGAATTATTTGCTTAATCTGGTTCCTTTTAAAAAACCAAAAACAACCGGAAACAATCTGGAATTCAAACACCTGTGCCCTGCTTCAACATCCTTTTTTTAATTTTGTACCCAAAAGAAACCTACTTTCAAAAGCATGTGTTTCTCACTGGGTGTTAGATACATTTTGTTTTCATAGTAGTCCACACACAAATTCACAATATCTGCAAGCAGCTCTTCATAGCCAACTATCACCTCCAACTGCTGCTGCAAAGACTGGAAAAAAAAAGAAGGATATTAGTTAACTGGTTACACTGACTGGGAAAAAACAGTTACTACCAAACTGGAAGAGCTTTATTTTAATACTTTTGCAAAGCATCAGGTAACTTGCAAGAAGGCAATTAGAGCTTACTTGTGTTATCTTGTTGTGGTTGGCAAGAAACATGGAAAGGTTCTGAGATTCTTGAATGGACTGAGGATCCGCCATTTTCCGCAGGAACTGAGCAGCTCTTTAAAAACAGAAGAAAAACTGTATTTCCCTTGGCTAGGACTGTTTGTAAGTAAATCTATCTCCTCCAAAAAAAAAGGTGAAAAGTTGACTAGGTGAGAGAGATGGACTTAATTTATCCAAAATAAACTGGTTAACTATCCCAAATCCCTCACTACACCCCTACTTAGAAGGTCCAATAAAACCCAAATGAAAAAACATTGGCTACATCCTTCAGTTGGGTGGAGCTGTGGCTCTATAGATCCAAGCCACTCAACAACCCAGGAAAAGTCAGTCTTCCAGAAAACAAGAGTTTGACCTCCAGAAGCACACCTCCAAAGAAAAAGAAAGGCAAACCAAGTAAGTTTAGGAGGTCTCCAGGCACAACAACAACTACAACACGTGGAGGTAGAAACAAAATCCCACATAAGTAGAAGCAACACAGGTAAATTTGGCTAGTCATTGACTGAATAGTTTTCTGCATGAAAGACCACAGATGCTAGAGCTGGCATAAAGGCTGTTTTGTCCTACTGCTCTGACCACTGTGCTAAACAGAAGATATCTGATACCATCTAGTAGCTCAAGTACAAAACTTGGCCACTGGTATCTCACCCGCTCCCCTCCCTGCTATACCTGCAATCACAATGATTTTGAACAGCAAAGCTGAAATATGTTAAGAACAAGTAAAATAACTCTCAGCTACAAATGTCAAAAGCGGATGCCAAGAATAGAATAAATCAGATCAGAATAGAATAGGAGTAGCACAAGCAGCCAGAAAGCCAGCTTCCTCTCAAACTTAAAAACAGAAGCTTTACTGAACAAAGTATATCCACTACATTTAGCATACACCAAGACATGAGTATTTGACAGCTTGGCATCAAAGGCAGAAAAACCTTTTGCTGCTGGAAGAATAGCACAAAGAAAACAGATGTACTCAACCACCTAACTGCAGTCAAGCCATCCCTAGTTTCAAGGTAACCTGTCCCACACGTGAAGAGACTGTTTTTGAAGAAAAAGCCGTCAGAAAAAAAAAGCAACTGCTGCCATCTCGTGGGAGCCTGAATCCTGGCAGCAAAGGCCTGGGTCCTGCTGCCCCTTGCCACTTACCGCTTGTAGGCTGAGTGGTCGTTCTTCACACTGCACTTCATATTTTTCAGCTCATCCAACACCGCAAACATGTTGATGAATTTTCCCAGTGTGATCAGATACGCTTCAGACACAAAGTCCTTCCTTCTCTCCGCGTGGCACAAGCGTCTCACCTCCCCACAAAACCGTTCAATCGCATTTCTCTAATGGGAGGAAAAGACAGAAAAACTGGGAGTAAAAGCCATGACACTTCCAGGGAAAAAGTTTCATCACCTACCTAGAGCTGGTCCAGTGAAAAGCTCCACTGAAGCAGAAAAATGCTCAAAGCATGCAAAACTAGCAAGGTATTAGTACAGGCCTTTCAGCTCCTCCTTGCCGTACTTGATGTGTGCTACAAGTGTCACCAGTGATTTTTGCCTGACACAAGAGCCAAGGTTTGTGAATCTTGCCTGACACAAGAGCCAAGGTTCTTCTTTGCAGATAAAAGTAATTAAAAGTATAAATAAAAAATAGGACAAGGGGTAATGTTTTTTAAACTAAAAGAGGGTCAATTTAGATCGGATATAAGGAAGAAGTTTTTTATAATGAGGGTGGTGAGGCACTGGAACAGATTACCCGGAAAAGCTGTGGATGCCCCATCCCTAGAAGAGTTCTAGGCCAGGTTAGACGGGGCTCTGAGCAACCTGATCTAGTTGAAAATACCCCTGTCAACTGCAGAGGGGTTGGACTATATGGTTTTCAAGACCCTTTCGAACTCAAACTATTCTATGATTCTATGAAGTTTAAAATCCCTCAGAAAAAAGGGATTTCATGCTCTTTAGTGAGGAGGTATATATGAATTAAAAAGCAAATTACAGGAATGTTGCCTTCAAACAAACAAACAAACATCCAAAGCACACTGTACATGCCAGCTCTCTTAAGTCATCCTGGCGTTTATTTGAGGGCTTATTTCCAAGCACACACCAGGGCCATTTCAGATGGAGACTACAAATACAAAAAAGACAGCAACTTCAAACATAAAAAGGAATCTGTTCTGACTTTAAAGTTCTAATCTGCTTGAATGAAAGGAGATTGAATGAAATGTAACATTTCCTGTTGTCTTCCCCAACCAGGGGTCTTACTGAGTACAATCAATCTCCTCCTTCCTGTGTGCTCTGGGCCTCACAGGCTCTAGTTGCTCCAGCTCTGAATAATGCCTGGAAACATCCTCAGCCCATTGAAATAGATGGCAAGCTGCCAGGAGGGAGGAGAAAGCAAGACAGACTGCTATTCTCCAGCTCGGGTGGCTGGCAGGTCACAACAACTGGGTTAGCTTGTGTCAATTATGGTCGCCATAGCAAAGTTGCACCTGCTGCTCTGCTGTCCAGATTTGTGGATCCTTCATTCCCCACCAAATGGTTTCTGTGCTGAGATGTTTTCATGTATACACGTGAAACGCATTAATTTCCAGTTCCTTTCTTCCTAAAGTGACAGATCTCTGTCCCCATGTGCTGCATAGGGACTACACGCAATTACTTTTGATTTTATGTTGAAAGTCTTAATGGAGATTGCCTCAGGTTTTTAGGACAGGCATTAAAAATTCTGCCCTTCTGTGGGAGAATATGGTGTGTTTTTCTAACATATAATGACCAGGTTCAGTACCTGAGCACACAATATAAAGTATACAAAACAGGAATATAAAATTACCAGCCTACTGACAAATTTTTTTTCCATTCCTTTTACCTGAAAATACATAAAATTCATCAGTTTTGTGACTTCTGGCTCCAGAACTTCCACAGTTTTCTCATAAATTTCTACTCTGTTAGGCTGCTCGTTGCACTTGACCTGTGGATAATTAAAGAGGTTGTTATACTTGGAACTTTCCCTGATAAAGCATCAGCAACTAAATCCTGAGAAAATGCATTATCATCCTAAAGAGACAAACTTAAAGACAAAAGTTTCCAGGTTTGATAATCTTATGCTAATCTTCTAAGCTTAACTGTGTGTAAAAAAACCCAAATCAATCTAAGATTTTCCTATTACCTTACAGCAAGTAATTTAGTTGTCAAACACCTCTGTAGGGTTAGAACAATATTCTTTCCACATTAAGCCACTTTCTCAAAATCATGCGCTAAAATAGGGCCAGAACTGTAAATTAAGACAGGTTACCTGTTAGACTTTCACTCTAAATATTTAAACCACAGGATAAGCCTTCCTTGCATTTCAGAATAAAAATAATTGCATAACAGATTCATTATAAAAGAAGGACTCAATTCCTGGTAATAATTTTGTTCAATTTTCTGATGCCTCTTAATATTCTTCCCACCCCACTCCTGTACAGCCATTCCCAGGCACTTGAAGCTGACTTGTGCCCTATTCACAGCAGAGGATTTTTTTGTATACAGATCAAGAAAGCACTATGTAGCTCTGACATTTAAAAAGTGGCTACCTTGGAGTAGTAGTGTCTAGAAACTTACACGTTTAACCTGAATGTTAATTGTTACACGATATGCTACCTGTTTTGAATTTAAGTATTAAACTGGGGAGCGGGAAGAGTCCATCCTCTTGAATGAAATGTTGACCTCAAGCAATACCACAATCAAAAGTTTTCCTTTTAAAGCCCCTATACTACTCTTGAACCAAAAAGTAAGACTGACAAATCCCATGAGGTATTGCTATAGATGCCTTATAAAAAAGTAAAGTCCAACTGGTCCCAAGTGCTAAAAGACACTGTTCTATGGCATGCCCAGCTTAACAATTCGGGAATCAAAGCAGACTCCACTTCAGATCTCACTGACAAAGCTCTGTCCGTATAACTCCCCACTAAAGACAGAAGTTCACATGTTGCATGACAGTACAGTTTTCATCCATTACCTGGGGAATGGCTCTTGAGCAGCTTCTCCATGTGTATAACATAATTGCATATTCCTGACCTTCTTCTAGCATTTCATTCTGTAGGGAAGATACTCAATATAATTAGGCGTCGTAATAAAAAATTATTATATCCACGTGTCTTCTGTCATTCCAAGCCCTTGTCCAAATGAACCTATTTCTCTTATCAGAATGTTTACGTACAAATACACATATACTGCATGCTGAATGATATATCATCATTATCTCCCCAGATTGGATTGGTTTATGTATTGCTCATTTTTCCCAAAACTAATGACACTGTGATCTATAAGTATAAATTAAAATGCTAATCTTGGGGTGGGGGAGAGTGATAGGACGGTGTTTATTCTTCTTTTTAAATTCAGGGACTCCAGGTGGAATGGTCAAGGATGAAACAGTCAGCACATGCAGAGCAATTTTTTACATGGCAAAGGAGAGGTACAACAATATCCCTACAATCAAAACAGGTTAAGGAGTAACCATATAATTTTAAAAGTAGATTGATGTAAACATACATAATTTTCAGTAGCATGTAACCAGGTGCTTTACCTGCCCATTCCACCATTTGTGAACAGGCCTCTAGAATTTTAAGACATATTATTCCTAATTTTCCAAGAATGCCATGAAAGAAGGGAATCTTTGAACAACATTAGTTGCTCGAGAGGAAAGGCAATTTAAAAAACTTCTAAGAAGTGTGTTTGAAAAAAAAGAAAAGCCAAACACTTCTTCATCTTACTTCCTCCTAGAAGTATTGTAGGTAACTGGTTTTCTGTGACTGTAATTCTTATAATGAACTGCACAAAGACGCATTCGTCTCCTTTTATTCTAAGTAATACCAAAGTGTATATCAGAACATCTACATACCATGCTAGAATGGACTGTAGCTTGCTCAATGTACCTTGCAATACCAGTGACAAATGCATTTCTGTCTTCAAAATTAGTGTTGAAGTTTGGCTGCAGAGAAAGGAAAACATGGAATTAAGTCTTCGGTAGCAGCATCTCTCCTATGAAGGAAAACTGAGAACCTGGCATTTATCAGCCCAGAGAAGAGAAGACTCTGGAAGACCTTATGGCAACATCCAGTACCTAAAGGGGTCCTGCAAGAGAGCTGGAGAGGAACTTTGTACAGGGGCATGTAGTGACAGGACAAATGAGAATGGATTCAAACTAAGAGTAGGTTTAGATTAGGTATTAGCAAGAAATTATTGACTGTGAGGGTGGTGAGGCACTGGAACAGGTTGCCCAGAGAAGTTGTCACTGGCTCATCCTTGGAAGCCTTCAAGGCCAGGTTGGATGGGACTTTGAGCAACCTGGTCTAGTGGAAGGTGTCCCTGCCCATGACAGAGGGCTTGGAATAGATGCTCTTTAAAGTACCTTCCAACCCAAAGCATACTACGGTTCTATGAAAAGAATTTTTATATATATTGCAAATATAAACACACTTTGGTTTTGGGTAAAACGTACTCTTTCTTAACAGCAATGGGAAATGGAAAAACTTTTTCCTATAATGAGAAAATACCTGGTAAAGAAGAGATGATGGTGGGGGCTCAATACATGGTTGCTGATCTGGCAATGGTAATTCCTCCAAGAGATCCACATTGGACAAGGCATCCTCCAGAGTTACTTGAGCAGTCATTTTGCACCTGGTTAGAAAATACATACATACATATAGATATGTAGCTATATACACATAGATATAACTTTATATGTCTTACTAGATACACAGTAAACAAATGAGTAACATGAAGAGCACGGAACTATTTATATTGTGGGAAATGGGAAGTTTCCCTTCAACCAAAATGGAAGGGAAACAGTCAAACAGAAACTCAGTTGATTTTTGAATATAAGTTTAAATAAAACTTTTGAGACTAACACCCTTGTCCTTACTTTTAGGACTTGAGCAATGTTTCTCTTCCCCCCCTGCTGGACACCAGAAATACATCAAAAATAGAGAAAAGGATGATTCTAATGCTCAGTTTTGAGCCGATGTGCTTTCAGAACTATGCACTAGAGCTACTACAACCACATCATCTTCAGGCTGTCAAAAGGTGACAGCAGTCTCCAGTGTTTCATGTCCTAGGACATCCAGACCTGCTTTGGGTAGTTGATGATAGACCTCTCAGGGCCATGGCAATCTCCATAAACCTTCGACTGCTGCCACTGCATGGGGTTTTGAACCAAGAACAGCAACGGGAAGAAATCTGGGCAATCTGTGACCAGTAACCAAGCACTGGAACAGGCTGCCCAGAGAAAATGTAGAGTCTCCTTCACTGGAACTTTTCAAGAACTGTCTGGATGCAATCCTGTGCCATGTGCTCCAGGATGACGCTGCTTCAGCAGGGAGATTGGACCAGATGAGACACCGTAGCCCCTTCCAAACTTACCCGTTCTGTAATGTTGTGAAAATTTAGGAAGAAAACATGGGGTGGAACAACTCAGTCATCCACTTTTGTATAATGATCTACCCGTTCTCCTCAGTGGAGTGAAAAACATACTGATTTTTAAGGTAATATCTCTAATCAAGATGTCTCTTTTTTTTTGCAAGTTATTTTCCCCCATTTACCAGAGAAAAAACATACACCTACGGCACAAGGAGCAGCTGAGCACTGCCCTAGGCTCTAATCAGGAAAGAAGGAACACTGAGCACCCACATCCCAGAAGAGCAGGATGCTGCTTGGCATGTGTCACCCCCATGGACCTGTGCTATCCCCACATACAGGGAGGGTACAAACAGATCCCAATGCAGCTTTGACAAAAACTCGTTGCAAGACAGCTGGTATGGGCTGGTGATCCCACCACTCACTGCACTTTGATTGGCCTGGCAGAAACACCTCTTCACTTTCTCTTGACTAATTACAGATTCCTGGGGAAAGACTCACAGAAACAGCAGCTTTGCCTCCAAGGAAGGGCTCAGCTGACAAAAAAACAGAACCAAAACCCAAACCGAAGGAGAGACAGCAACAAGGAGCGATTACCTATCTATCTCCAGAGATCAGCCCCGTGTACCAAGCCATTGCTGCAAAGCTAATGTACCACATATGGAGAGAGCTTGCCAACGACTTTATAAGCAACAATCAACAGAAAGATTCAGAGGTTTGTTTCTTCTTCAAAGCCCAGCCCAAACCTTGCTCCAAGCCTGACTGTATCAGTTTTTGTTAAAATAAATAAATAAACAAATGCTCATATTTCACAATCTGTGATCCTTGCCAAAAAAGGGATGCTTGCCCAACACCTGCCTACACCCAGATCAAGCTCCAACACAAGAACCACAATTATTCTCAAATTAGAGACCGGCAAAGAACATGGTGTCCTCCCTCTGATAAATGAACACATGCCCAAAAAATTCCATGGCTGGGTAAAAGTCCTGTGAGAAGGTCAGACTGAACAGTTTTACCCTAAAGGAAATTGAGTTGCCAAAAAGTCAGAACATCTACAGATGAGTCTATCTATGGGTAATTTGAGTCTGAGTATCTATAAATCAAGCTTTAGCTAAAAAAGAAAACAGTTTAACTGAGAGGCTCCTTCCAACCTGAAACTTTTCTTCCTCTTAGCCTCCCTGTCAACGTAGAAACTCCCAGTTGTGCAGCTGCTCTGGGATGTGCTGGTGGTGGGATCAATGGGCCCATAGCCCTCTCCCCCACTGGACAGGCAAATGGCCACAAAGCATTGGCTCCAAGAAAGCACTACAAAAAATCTTCTAAAACCCATAGTGAAAAATGGCCAGCCGTTCCACACCAAAAACTACTGCAACTATCTGTGTAAAAGGAGGTGTCACTGCCTGCAAGGAAAGTATCAGCACCATCTCCCCATCTCCCTGGTCCACATATCTTCCTTCTCCTCCCAAAACATGGTCCACCAATGACTTGGGCCCCTGCTGTTGAACAGAGCCAGGCATATGCAAAAGCCAGGCTCCTGACTTGTACTTCCAGCACTACAAGTGAATATTCTGAAGATATGGCCTGTACATCCCAATTCTGAAAGCACACCTGCGTGCTTTTGGCCTCAATATTTACAGTGGCACAGGAGTAATCCTCCAGCATCAGCTTTCTATGTTCAGGCTATGAGACATTAGACTATCTCTGGATTTTTTTTTAATACTTAGAAAACAATTTAAAAATAGAACCCAAATTCCCAGCTGACTTAACACTGCCATCTATTTAATAGCACAAGTCTGGGAAACCCTCACTAACAGGCCAGAGGCACAAATAAGAAACAAAAGCTTCCTGCTCCCCTCTGGATTGTGAAAAGAAACAAGGGAAGGAATATTTTTTGAAGTCCTTCAGCATGATTTCCCGAAGATCAGCATTTTTCAAAGCAGGAAAACAAAAGCCATTGGGCACAGACAATTGTAAATGCATTCTTGTTTTGAGGCTGCTCGCTGACAGCTCCGCTTTGCAATTTTGCCAAAGGTATCCACACGCCTGGTGTTTCATTGGCCAAGTTCAATGTCCCTGTTCTCCAGCCTTTGCACTCCAGTATCTAGCAAGACATGAAAGAGGAAGCAGCTCCTTCCTGCCCAGCTTTGACACATTTGCAAACGTTGCGAGGGCATGATTCACATTTCCCCTCTGCCCCCTCAGAAGTGAGCAGAGGAGGTTTGACAGCAGCACCGGCAGGGGGACAGCTGGAACTGGGTCAGGGTTTTTTTCCCCTTCCTTATATTTGTTGATAGAACAAGCTCCAAAAGACAACAGCTGTTTCTCATGTACAGCGATGAAGGGCTGGCAAAACCAGAATTTTTTTCCCCCTAAGCTCAGAAAAACTAATTTAAGAAAAGCTGAAATTCCCAAGACACAAAATTGGATAGCTTTGCCTCCTTAAGAGTCAGGAGTTTTTAACAGATGAAATTACTGGGCAGAAGAGCTAATATTTAAACAGATTCCCTTATAGCAGAGAATGTAAGAAACTTCAAAGACCTACTTAAAAAAAAAGTTTGATTAGGAGTTTACATAAATGAGAACAGACTAAAATGCTGTAGTCATACTCCTCATTATAGTTATACTAGGACATTCACTCAAACTAAGAATTTCTTTCTTAGTAAATTCCTACAATGCTGTGTTTTCAGTTCTGTATCCACATGAGATTTTCCAGGACAGATTTTCTCAGGTAGAAGACATGTAAGCACTACTTCTGAAATATTTTTTTTTCTTTTTGGTATCTTTGGATTATGACCCACTATTAAAGCACTAAAGTAAAAATGCACTCCAAGAACATGTTTTCCTGGTTGTACACAACATTAGTAAACATTCAACATTCATTATCTGACATTCTCCCTTGAGGAGAGAGAATCACATACACGAGCAAGCTGTTTTGCTAAATTTTGGTGTTTGATGAGCACACACAGCTTTCTAAGCAGGGGAGAGCAACGCCTGTGCTGATTCTCAGTTCCCTTTTCTAGATTTCAAACCAAGAAAATCCCTGTCTCTAAACAAAGTTCAGCCTTACAGTACCAAGTCGCACCATGTCCAAGGATCCCAGATATCAGTTCCGGGGTTTGGGGTTTTTTTAGTATGTTAGTGCAAGGTCACAGACTAGCTTAAACTAGGATATCATTCTTTTTCTTCAGCTCTGAAGGAGATGAGCACCACATGGGCCTGACCTGCTCAGAAGAGCTTGTGCTGTGGAGAAGCTCACTGAGCTGCTTCTCTCACATTTTGTCCATGTGAAAAACCAAGCCAAAAAAAGGAAGCTCCTCTAGCATTTTAATTTAGCTTCAGAACTGGATTATTATTGAAAATATTCCCCAAAAAAAGAGTTGGCAATCTTTTTTAAATGTCATAGTTCTGTACTATTGCTCTCAGCCATGCAACTGTGTGGTAAGCAGTGCCCTGCTAACAACATTGCTTTGGTATTTAGAGGAGATGATTGTCAGTCCCAGTAGAGGTATTACTTCCACATCTCCATCCTTACAGAATAATGTCTAAGTCTTTGCAGAAGATCTATATTCTTAATTTCAAGCATATCAGAAAACAGCCAGCATGCATCTCTCAGCCATGCTCTTTCGGGCCTCCTGAAGCTTCAGATTATTTGGAAGAAAATATGAACAGGAGCAAATCATGGGGAAAAGTGTTCTGGACAAAAAAAATAGAAAACTGACCAGAAGAAATAATAAGAACTACAGAAGGTAAGGACTGACAAAGCAGAGAATAGAGAAGAGAGCATTCATTTCAGAATCACTGTGAGAGAAAGGATTGTTGAAACTACTCTGTCCTCAAACTTAGAGGTAAAAAAAATCCCCCAAATTCTAGAGAGTTAAGTAGCTATAACAACAAGTTTTTAAGCTTTCTTTCAGTGACAGAGTTAAGCAGGACTCAGCCTATAAATAGCTAAAACAGGAAAAAGATGCTTGATGATACAAGATAGTTCTTATACATGTTCAGTAGCAGTGCACACAATGCAACAGATATAACTGTTGCTATATAGCAACCAAGTTTAAAAAAAATATATGGGTAAAGCAAATGAACTTAGGTAACTGTACCCTTATTGAGATCTTCTTAAAAGTGCAGAAATTACCATACAGTTCCTCTTTAGCCTCTGGCCAAGATCTCCCAGAAATGTCCTCTAATGGTCTTATGACTCTATCCAGCTGAGTTTCAAAAAGACATTGACTCCCAACATAAAAGTTGTGCCTCAAATAACTGGGTTTGATGATATCTACTTACTGGTGAAAAATAAAGCCCTTCACCACAAAAGTTATCAGATGCAATGTTATGGCTGTGTTAGACAAGATAGGGAGATGATGAGGTTGGTATCACGTTACCACAAAACATTTTAAAAAACCCAAAAGGTAAGTTGAGTATCTTGAAAATACACAGGGAATGAATGGAAAGTCTTTGGAAAATACAAGTACATATGCCATTTAAATTACTTGCAAACTGTCATTATCACCTGTACTAAGATGGTCAAGTGAACATTCACACAGAAAACTGATAAACAGTATAATTCAGTCCTTTAGTTATAAAAATAAAGGTAGAGAATATAAAGCTACAGTGAACGCCAACTTTTCTTCAGAAGATTTAGACACAGCAAGCAGAAGCATTTACTTTATGACAATTCTTCCTTTACTTCATGGAAGTTGGAGCAACAATGTTAAAGTTCCCTGAAATAAACAAAAATAATTAAAATCTAAATACCACACCTCATAGGCACTTTGTTCCTTTGCATCACTCACTCAAAGGTTTGACACCCTGAGGACATCTAAGCACCCTCACTTTGAAATCTCTAAAGATTTATCCTCACACAACCACCAGAGTGGTAAGACAGCAGGCTTCCCTCTTGAAGCATGGTGGATTGCAGCAGGTAACAATCTGGAAACAGATTTCCAGGTGGTTTTTTGCTGTCAGCTCCTTACAGTACATCTTCTGGTATATTGGAAAGATCAGACAGTGGACACAACTGTGTCTATTGCTACCACATGCTCATCTTGTGCACTGAAAATTAAACTTCCATGGAAAACGAAAGAAGGGTTTTGCTGATATCACAGCAGGGGAAAGATCTGAATGAGCAGTCAATGGATGATACCTCCCCCCAACACCAACATTACACATGGATACACAGCAACCAGCCTCACCACGCAGGGCTGACAGAGTTCATCTCACTTAGGCAACAGCTTGGTTGCTCAGGGACAATGATTTCTTTCTGTCATTAACCTCCAATAAAAATAGAAGTATAAAAGAGACAGTGATGTAAAGGAACGCACTTTCCTCAGCTAAACTTCAGCTGAACTACCAGAACGTCCCCAACAGTCTGAGAGCAAAGCAAGTGTCTTTGCTCAAGTGGGTCTTCATCTGCCCTGGCACGAAGTGCTGCAGCAAGCTAAGAGGGGTAGACGAAAAAGTGCTGGATGAAATAACTTGCCTTGAATTATTCATCCCACCTTTCCAACTGACTCTGAAAAAAGGTGTTGTAAACTGAGGCATGTCCCATCTGCTCCTGAAGGAACACCCCCATGGCAGTGACAGCAGAGCAAACCTCTCCTGAAGCCCTGTACTCTTCGGAGCAGCCCAACTACTGCTACTGTGTCTTCTGACAGACCCTCTCCCTCCCTGCCCCAAAACACACACCCCAGCACCTCTGGCGGCACTTGGCCAGGTACGTGGGAAGAGCTGCATGGGCAAAGGTTTGAGTCACTGCTGAATCTCAGGGTGAGAAGAGCCAGAAAAGTATCAGCATTGGCCTTACTTCACCATTCTTGATACCATGCTACACACTATACCAGTATCTTAAATAGACCTTTTGGGGAAAAAAAAAAAAAGAAAATAAATTCTCCACATCTTTTAACTTCATTTAACCACAAGCTCACAGAAAGCTGAGTTTAAATGTAGCATGCATCCATTCAAAATGCAGAGTTACATTTCAAACAGCCTGAAACAGTCCAGGAAAAACATCCTATGGTTGTCATAACTGCAGGGCAAGTTCCTAGCCCTCGAGAGGGGAGTTTGGGGCCCCTGGTCACAAAGGGTTGGATCAGCAGTTCTGAGCTGCAGCTGGCAGCCAGGGGCCTCGCACCATGCTCTGAGCTGGGATCAGCAAAGCCTGACCCGCTCCAGCCGTGTCTCTCTCTTTCCCCATGGCAGGAGAAGTTACCACAAACATTCAGAGACCTGTGAGTGCAAGTGCACAAGTGGGAGAAGCAGATGTGCTCAGCACACCCCACCTCCACCTGCACCCAGGACAGTGCAAGCCCTAGAAACCAGCATGTGTCCAAGAGCAATAAAATACATGCAAAAAAAATTATTTCATATTAAAAATATGGAGAGACATCATGCCAAAGAGTGAGTTAATTAAGGTGGAGTTTCAATCATCAACAAAAAATTGCTGGACTGTAGGAATTTTTGAATAATTTCTGACTTTGCACATGAAAATAGTGTTTCATTTGACTGAAAAATGATTTTGGGTAAGGATGCCCCATACCTTTTGCAGTCCACTGGACATATTTTGTTTTTAAATAGATGCATTTGATCTCCAAGTGCTTGTACGTGTTCCCAGGCTCAAAATAAGACAAAAAGGAAGCATGTCTGCATTTTACACAGCAACTTCCTTTAATATTGCCTCTTCTTTCCCAAGTCTGCAAAAGCAGAATCTTTGAAACTTAGATTAAAATATAGTATCATGGATACTTAAGATTAAAATTGCCGAGCAATCCATTAATTGAGATATGTATCCATATGAGTGGTTTTGCCTAAAATAAATAATTATATATAAATATCAATATAAATATTAATAAATAATTTTAAAATGTCTTTTGCACAAATAAATTAATCAAAGCTTACCCTTCTTAAAAACACGGAATTCTATGACGAAAATCAGGGAAAATTTTATGTAGTGCAGCTAAAGAGGGAGAAGAGAAGCATATTATTTACAAAAAAAAAGAGAAGCAAAGATATTCCACAGTCCACGCACTGAAGGAAAGAAATTCAAATGAAAGTATATTTAAAGAGATGATTGACTAGCCCGCTGAACTGGGGTCTTCACGACCAACCTCAGTAAACTCCACGGCAACTACTAACAACATTCCCACAAGACCAGAATTGGTCGGCACAGCAGCAGAAGTTAAGTTTTATCCCTATAGCAACACAACATCTTCAGGTTTCTTTTGTCCCATTGTGTCATTCTTCTATGCCACTGGACTGCAGAAAATTAATTAAATTATTTTTCTATCAGGAAAATTTGATTCAATATTCTGTGTAATGTTTCTACTCAAATTCTCAAATTAAACCATGAGATTGCAATCACAAAGGGCCCTTGTAATGAGAAAAGAACAAAAGGAATGGATTCTCTCTTCCAAGAACAGCACAGCAATTACTAAAATATTCATTTTTATTTCAAACCTCCGAGATCTCTCTCAAAAACTCCCTTTTAGTTCTATTTTAATTAAATTTCAAACATCTCAGCTGTTCAACTGCTTACCTATCAATTCAGACTGAGCAGAAAACATTTTAACACCCTGATAGCTAAAGCACTTCAGAGAACAGCAACACGATGGATCCTCTCTGTTTGAATGCTCTTTTTCTGTGCTCTGGGCAGCACAATCTGCCTTTTTGCCAAGCGGATCAGCCTAAGATGTTCCTTTTGGGACTGGAGCTCCCCTTCGTTCCTAAGCAACAGATTTGCATAAGCTGAAGGAGCAAAGAAAAATGCTTTTCACATCATTTAGTGGCTTGCCTGATTAAAGTAAAAGACAGAAGAAAGCAAACAGCAGCTGACAGTCCTTTGTGCAACAGATTTGACATACTGTTAAGCTTTCAAAAATACATCTGCAATTGGAATTTTAAAAAAGGCTTAATATGTGAAAAAGAGAAAAAAATTCCAGCACTGAATTATCCCATTCAAACATCACAGCGAGTCCCAGAAGAACGGCCATATAATGGAAACAATTAATTTAGTATTAGACTCCTACAGGGTGATGTGGCTCACATTAACTGCTTTGCCTTGCCCTTGCTGGATGGGTGCAGGGAGGAAAGCAGGCTTCCAAAAGCAGGCACAGACTAGGGGAAAAATGTGAGGCCAATAGCATGGATTTTTTTTTTTTTTTTTAGAAAATCTCAGCTTCCTAAATTAAAAGCTCTTTGTGTTCAGTCACATGTGAATTTTTCATGCAATCCATACTGCTACCTGTCCAGCTTCTGTCCCCTGCAGGGAAACATCCCAACAAGCAATCCCCATCCCTTCCATGTCTTTACACAAGCAATGCCTGTGCTATGACTGTGCAAACAAGGTTCAAGTGCTCAGTGATACACCAGTCTTACCATCTGGAAAACTGAATTCTGGGCAGTATCAGTAAGCAATAGCAGCACCATTAATGCAACCTAAAAGCCACACTTCAGTGAGTCAGTACTGTTCCTCCCACAGGATAATCAAGGTCAGAAGGACACCACTGCTAAGGATGCTGTCATGCAGCTGAAATGGCTTGCTGGCACATTGACCACCAGGACTCAGAGAACAATCAGTTATGCTTGTCAAGTAACTTCCCTTTCAATATCCTGGATGAATTCAAGCACTTTCCAATAAAAGGAAGGTCTGACACTCTGCTATCATCACAGCAGGTTATGAATGGGTAGTCTCAGGCTCTTTGGATGAAGCCTGGATCAAGACTGGTGAGTCATGGTAGTCCAGAATTGCCTTTCCTGATGCCTGCCACCAGGTGTAGGTCTACTAGCTACTCCTTTTTACGGCATCAGTAAGAAAACTCTCCCACAACTACGGAACATAGTGCAACCCTAGCATTCCTGTACCATAGCACTAGTCTGGAGCCACTGTATTTTTGCTGGCAAGGCACCACAAGAGTGAATTTATCTTTTTCTGCCATGTTAGAAGCCATCAGGAGCACATGGATGAGTACATACTAATTCTACAGCAGCAGCATCTGCAGTGGATGACGATGCTGCAAGTAACAACCAGGTATCTTGAAGGGCAGCCTGGCCAGTACTAGGCATCTGCAGCATCATTCCACATCTTGAAGCTTTGGAAGAGAGACACAACTTCCTGATGTTAAAATACAGGGTGAAATGCTATCCCTCTGTAGGAAGTTCAAGCAGAGGATGCACACACTTCAAAAATGAAAAATTAATTCTGTTCATTCCACTTATTTTATTTGTGAATCCATTGCAATGGCATGGGAGAAGCCAAAGCCTCTAGAATTTGCTCCAAAAGTATTCCACTTTGATGAACAGGGAGGGAGGGCCTGTCTCTGTAGTTTGTCCTGCAGCATGCAACCCCCTCTGCAATGGCACTTGTGCTACAAGAATTCACAGAGGCATTTTGCTTGGTTTGCTTTATCTGTGAACCTAAGTCTGAAGCCCAAGATATGTCACAAATGTAAAATAAAAAAAATCTGCTGTTGGTGGGGCTAGATGATTGAGAGGGTTTAAGCTGATTTACTAATTAATTCTCACAGAATTGAGTTTGTTCTGAGTGAACTAACTAATGCACAGAATGAACCCGCTTCTGTAATATTCGGCCTCTCTCCAGACTGCAACAAAGTTAAAGATTTAGGCATTGTTTCATTCTAGGTTAGGTGTGCTGAGATCTGTCTTGCTACACTAACTTGCCTTACCCTATTAATACTCTCTGGTATTACACCTTTGAGTTGCACCATTTCACCTTCTTGACCAATCCCCTCCCCTTCTCTTTTTTGTGCTCTTTTCCTCTCACCCAGTTCACTGCTCCGCAGCCCTTTTTAATCTTCTCGGTTTGCTGCCATGTTTGCATTCTGCTGATGCTGCTCTCTCCCGCAGCTGTTCTCAGCAAGCATTTCTTCCGCACTTCTGTTCCTCATCCTGCTGCTGCAGGGGTGGTAGGAAGCAATGCTGCACAGCAGTGCTCTGGACGAGACTGAAGTTTAGCACAGAAGCTAAGCACTGAAGCACAGCACCTACAGCGTGTTCAGCAGTTGTGAAAAGCTCTCTCACTTCTCAGCAAAGCTAACACTCCCACTGTGAACATTCTGCAAAGAATGAGAAAGGAAGCGGCAAGAGCAATAACCACCCCAGAAAGCAGAAAGGAAAGAAAGTTCACATGGAATTAGCCTGGCATAGCTCAGGATGAAGTCTCCCATCACAGATTGCTCATACCTGCTCAGCGTGGGTCTCATTGGCTGCCCTTTGTGTCTGGTGTAAAGAGAGTGCTGGTACTTTAATCAAAAAGGGCACACCTGTGTGCATGGGCTGAAAGGAGCTGGGGATGGGGGCTGAGCACCCCAGTGAATGGAGGACTGTTATGTTACAGGTAAAAGAGATGAGCCACAAAGATGGAAAGACAGACAACAGTCTGGAGTCTTCAGATTTCCATCTAAGCAACAACACAACCCCTCAGCCTTAGACAAACTGTTTATTTAGAATCATAGAATGGCTTTGGTTGAAAGGGACCTTTAAAGACCATCCAGTTCCAACCCCCCTGCCATGGGCAGGGACACCTTCCACTAGAGGAGGTTGTTCAAAGCCCCATCCAACCTGGCCTTGGACACTTCCAGGGATGGGATCCCCATGGCTTCTCTGGGCAACCTGTTCCAGTGCCTCACCACCCTCCCAGTCAAGAATTTCTTCCATATCTTTTAACTAAATTTCATCTCTCTCAGTTTGAACTCATTACTCCTTGTCCTGTCACTACAGTTCCTGATAAAGCATGTGAGTTCTGTACTTTCATTTCACAACACTGGAGAGAAATAAAGAAAAACAACATTGTTTTCTCAGGGGAGGGGAGGACAGAACTCTCTTCCTTAGCCCAGTTACAGAGATAGTTGCTCCCGGGTCAGTCTTACAGCTTCTCAGGGGAGTCTTGCTTGGCAACACCCCTGCATGTGGGAAGGACACACCCACCACACCACTGCTGGGGGCAGCTGTCCAGGCAGGGGCAGTCCCCCAGGTCTCTCTTCCACAGCACCTCTGCATTTTGCATCCAGCTCCATCTTACAGCATAGGTCCCCCAATTACACGACCGGCATTAATTCTATCCAGTGGTTTTTTTCAATGCAAGCCTGCAGCTGAAGCTCCGGCTTCAGCGTTCCCTTACTTTGAGTTTAAAAATTGAACAAAGGCTTCAATAAAAATGACTCTGAAATAGAGACTGTCTGCTGTGGTTCCCACTCCTTCTCTATACCTCTAAGTACTTGGTAAATCAACAATACAACACTCTCCACTTCCAGTTTAAAAAAATTACACAGCTTCATCTGAAAAGTAAGTCAGAAGACATTTCAGGCAAATTTGTATTATCCCTGCTTAAAAGTAGCTTTTTATTTAATATCTAAATCAGTACAATAGTAATGTACAATTTTGCAAAATTACAGTATTTAAAAAGAAAACAAAAATAAAACCCAACAGGCTTCAGAAGGTGTTAAAAAAAATCTACCAGTATGTGCATTTCTGCAAGGAGAGGATAAATCAGACAAGAAGTAAGTCATGGTTTAATAGTTCTATTAAAAAAACTAAGGAGATACTACGGGACACGGAAAAAGAGAAAACAGAAATAAATTTTAGTTTCTTAAGCTCTCTTTTTTCTCTGAAAGACTCATCTTTTCTCATCATCTGTAATATTTTATCCAAGAAAATATGCAGTTTCAGTGAAAATTCATCCAAAGCTTTACTTCAGATATCACCTGACAAGCACTCACATCTATCTTGAGCCATGTGTCATGACAGGTTGCCTGAACTTCACACCCAGAATGTATAATTCAATGTACTCTCCTTATTGATTTTATATCACTGAACCAATTTAAAATAATTAGAGCTATACTGAAAGAAGGCTATAAATAGCTTCAGGTCAACAGCATTTTTATTTCCTGATAACAGTGTCCATGTCCCTATCAGAATTAAAGTATTTTAAAGTGAAATACAGCACTAACATATTTTTATATAAACCCTGGGAACAAATCTCTTGTATAGGTGTAGTGCATAAAGCAAGCATCTCCAAAAGCACCTTGTGTCATTTGCACAGCTGCAATCACTACTTAGCACATCAATTCTTGAGACTCATGTCCTAACATAAAACCAAAGTTTTTAAATCTGACTATTTGTTTCTAAAACCAAAAGCACCATTTAATTTCTTTTCTTTTACTTTAGAACATAGTAATTCATAAGAACATTACTGAGACTCAACCCTGCTAATCATTTGCAGAGTGTCATCTAGTAAGCATAAGTCTATACACTGCCTGAATTCTTAAGATGCCTTTCAGTGGAGGGAGGGGAGGGGGAATGGCATTTTTTTCCTTCAAATGAGCAATTATTGGCTTTAAAAAGTTTATTTGTCACTCTATTACCTCTTGACCAATACTGCTGGAAAGCAGACCTGCAAAAACCAGCCATGTGAAAGGCTTGCTGATAGACAGACTGCTAAAGTGAGAAAATCTCCCAGTATCTGGTTCAAGCAAAGAGAAATCATACAAGTTCACCCCACAAATAAGCACTTTGTAAGCTAGGAGCACTCACAAACCAGGAAAAGGGGGGCACCACAGCCCTGGCATTTACCTCTGATGAAAGCAAGAACAGAAGTGCCAATTCCACACATGTTACCTGATTACTCAAAATAAGAAAAGCTTCAGTAAGTTAACAGCTAGAACCTCCCCTCTTGTGAAGGACACTCACTTTAAGCTCTGCCTATGCCAGAGCACCTGTCCTGGCAACACACGCACAGAGAACCACAGAACAACCACGGAGTTAAAGAACTGCCATGTTCACTTTTACTTCTCTGTAGTCATTGAGAAGAGTGTAACAGGGACCTCACAGCACGACTAGGAGGGCTGCAAATCTACAGCAGACCACAGCTGGCTAAGTCCCACACAGGGAGTGCCCAGCAGGCAGCTAATTTAGCAATGAAGGGATTTCCACACCGAGAGTCCTCCCTGAGCTCACCAGGCCATCAGACTGATGCCCTGCTGGGGTCCCTGCCAGCAGGAGCAGAGATCTGGCAGAATGAAACAGCTACAGAAAATGTGAGGAAGGGGTACAGCAGCAGGACACAAGTGCTGCTCCTCGGGAGCAGGGACCATCACCATCTCCCAGCTGGGAAGTTTTGGGGAGATGGGCTCGCTCCCCAACATCCCGAGCCAGATCTGTGCTCAACTCAGCTGCCCACAACCTTAAATCACCTCTCCCACAATGGCCTTTCTGCAGAAAGGCTACACAGCTATAAATTCACTTGCTGTCTGCTGATGGTCTGCCTGAGGGAAAGGGGGTTTCTTTTGAGATGGTGTCAGAGACTGAAATATTATAGTTTATGACTTAAACATTTTCATTAAGTACTTCTAAAACTGTATTACAAAAGCTGCAGAGAAGACTGCCACACCCTGAATGGGGCTCTGAGAGGCCCTGGACCGCTCCCTGTTGAAGATAACTCAGGGCTGGGGACATTCACAAAGCGCAAGCGTAACACCTCAGGAGTGGAGCTCACGGCCCCAGGGGCTATCAGCTGCCAGGCTCACACAGACCCTCGCACCAAAGGGTGGGGGGAGGGAGACTTTGGATGGGTGTTGGAAAAACCTCTGGTGAGAGGCGCAGTGACCGCCCATCCTCTAATGTGCAGAGGAGCCCAGCTGAGGGGCCCTCACCCGGGGAAAGCTTATCCACAGCAGAAGGGGGTGACATGGCCCATCAAAGGCCCCCGAAAGGGCCCCCCAGACCCTGCACCAGAGATGATGGAACAGGACCCTCAGTGTTGCACGGGACAGTGTCAAACTGGCCCCCTGCAGGGGAGACACGTGGGCGTTCCCACCTGCCCAAAGCATATATTAATCCATGGGATTCTATACTCCTTGGCGTGTGGCGGCGCAGTGCGTCGTGGCACGGCGTGTGGCGGCGGTGACGAGGGACCCTCGCCACCAGAAGACCAGATGGAGGGGAGCAACGAGACATTGTTGGTACCCTCGGATGGGTGAGATGCTTCCACCTAACCCCTGTCACCTCTCCCTGTCCCCCCACCCTCCCCGCATCCTTCTTTCTTTCTCTTTCTTTCTTTCTTTCTCTTTGCCTCTTTTACTATTAAATAAAATACATCAATTTTTTGGCACCAACATCTAACCTCGTTTGGTTTTAATCTCATTTTTGGGTATATTTTGAACCTTCTACGTTCTTTCTGGTTTATACGCAGAGACCTAATTTTCTTTGCTCTTCTGGGTTTAAACCAGATTGCAACAGATGGCAAATGCCTGATGACTATTGTGCCGTACCAACCTTTACCACAACTCTAATTTTTACAGTTTAAGTCCAAGATAGCCACTTCTCCCCCAAAACACTGAACTGTGTGAATACAGGATTTTCTTCACAAATACACACATTTGTGAATGCACATACATTTACAGACATAATAGAGGTAGACAGTAAACAGTACATACTGACACAGAGAAAATCTTTTAAGTCTTATGAAGAAAACAAGCTTCAGGATTTTTGCCAGTGTGTTTACAAGAGATAAGGAGCTACTAAAAAGATCTTATAACTTTTTTGGTGCCAAGAGATAGAAAGATTAAGTGCTATTTTTGCAACCTCTGTCTTCTTGTAGCAAGTCTCATCAATGCATCATACATTAATTTTACCACCAGAAAGGCAGTGATGTGGATTAATGGAATTACGCTTCAACAAAGCAAACCAATACGCACTCTGTTATCAGTATTACACAGCAAAGTGTGCCCCCGAGCCCTACTAAAGTCAGCTTCTAAGGGCAGATGTGCAGTAAAGAAGAATCCTGAACTGACGTACGTAGCTTAAAATATAAAGCACCATTACCAAGCTGTCAGTGAGTTTTTGTAGGTATACAGTCATATTTCACAATGTTGAAATGTCCTTCTTTCATGTCGCTATCTCAGTTCTGCATAAAAGCCAGGACAAGGACAGGTGGCTTTTATTTGTTGTATATTCAAATAACAATGTAGCCAAAAAGTACCAGGATGCCCTTCAAGAGTAAGGTCTGCCAGAGGGCACTTGTAACAAGGTATATGTTCCACAGATCAAAAATTTACAAATCTGTTACATTTACCACTCCCTCTTTGCCTTCATCCCTGAGAACAGGTTCACAGGGAAGCTCAGGACGATCTAAATGAATCACATTCCCACGCGCATGGATGGATCCACCTCGAACCACTTCACTGGCCATTCACACCTGGGTTGTGCCAAGCTCCTGCAGCATCCCTGGGTAAACAAGCACTTAACTTGGTTCAAGCATAATTGCTTATTAAGTCGGGGCTTGCCATAGTAGCTGCAGTTATTTAAAAATGTATAAACAGTGGAAATTCAGAAGCTCACACAGTCACTGTTTCGAGAGCAGCGAAGTCAATCGCACAGCTGACTTCCGACTCACCAGGGGGTAAAACTTGCTGCCCAGCATTCAAGTTTACTTAACTCGCTGGTACAGCAAAGGAACCACTTGAAGAACTTGCCCCAAGAACCAGGGCAAAAACTATGTAAATGAAAAATGTAAAATTAAACCCACTTGATATGCACATAAATAGGCATGGAAACTACATTAAAATTAACTTTCTCTCGTATAGCATTGCAAGCAATTCTAGCAGCTTTCAGGCCAGAGGATGAATACAACTGTTTCCACAAAAAAGAGCTTTGTGGAGATTTTTTGTTCCATCTTTTTGGTTCCAACCGTGCAGCTCAATTCCAACCACTCTGAATTTTCCACCTCAACCTGAATATCTTGGAAATCTTTCAGAAAAAAATTTAAAATAAAAATCAGATGATTCTGACAAGAGAGTTACAACAAGATTTTAAAACCTACCCTCGGGAACAAGCCACCTTCCAAGACAATTCTCTCCCAGAATGAATAAACAAAGCACTAACCAAAACTTAAGGAGTATATCAGACAAACATCTAACATGGAACGCATAGCTGGAACAGATATCTGGTGATTACTTAATTACACTATAAAGTCAGCATAATGGACCAAGAGAATCTGTTGATTTAAGCCCAGGGGACAATATCCATCTAAGGCAAACTGAAGAAACAAGAATTTTGTTAATGAATGCTTTAAATATTACAGGTACATCACCAAAGGACTATGAGCTTTTTTTATAAGTCACACGTTCAGAAGTTAAAAACTGAAAAGTCTGCATTATTTGTGGAACATTCTCTTTCTTATAACATAGATTTTTCAAAAAATGTTTTTTAACAACTTAGATAATTTGGCTCCACTTAAGTTTAAATGCTGCGATATCTATTAGGGAAGAAATTTTAAATCAGCAGAGCTGAACATATTTCAATCACCACTCCACTCTCTTCATCAGGACCCTCAAAAGGAACTGACAAACCCAAGACCTGTAAACAAAAAGTCTTTCCCATCTTCAAGCAGGGATGTTGGAGGGTGGGAGTATTTGAGTCTTTTTCTAAGACTCTGAGAGGTTTATTCTCAGAATAAATAAATTAGCTGTGACAACCAAAGCACATTAGAGATACTCCATCAAGTACACAGTCCCTATTAAAAAAAAAGAGGGAAAAAAGAAAAATAAAAGAAAAATAATTCTATGCTGCTACAAAAAAAGACTGATGTACACTTTTTAGAGTGCAAGCCAAGCAAGCTTTGATGATACCGGGGTTAAGCCTTCCCAGTGCTGTAAAGGCTTCTTCCAAATTCCTCCTCCTCCCTCCTGGCAGCTACAGAGACAACTGGCTGCCTACACCAGCCAGACTTCACAGACCAGTTGCCTGGGAAAGCTTAAAGAGCCTTTTACATCAGAACAGGAGAAACTTTGTGTTTACAAAAGTAAAAAAAAAAGAAAGTTTTCTAAGGGTAAAAGTGGGACTTAAATGAAGTCAAGAATCAGAACTTAAGTAAGGAACAGCAATGTTTTTTCTATCACATAGCTCAGATGTTCTCTGAACATAAAACAGTTTAAGTACAATTAATAAAAACGTAATTCAGAGATCGCAGAATTGCATACAGTATTATTAGAAATTCAATTTTGAAAAAAACACTACCGACAACACTGCATATGTACATGTTCAGTAAGCTTATTATAATAAAGTTATGCCAAATAAGTAACTGGAATGCAATAAGGACTGGAGTCGCTCATTAGCCTAAGCTTTCCATTTCCCACAGTTTACAGAAAAGCCTGGTATGACCTTCTAATTAAGAAGAAATTCCTCCAGCTAGCTTTCCTCCTCCTCCAATACACGCTCTCCAGCCAGCACTTCAGGCAGACTGGCTACACCCCACAAAGACAACTTCCTCCCAACAGCCTTCCTGGCACAAACAACCATTTACATGTCTAAATGCTACTCCAACCTGCCATCAAACAGCACAGGAATAAAAATCAAGGCAATGAGGGCCTACTGAAAGGCAAAACCGAATAGCAGAGATGACGATGAACTACAGGAATACTCAGAAAGACGAAGTGCATGTCCGTCTTCACCTTCGCTCATTAGAGGGGAGGGATGGGGCAGCAGACCATCCATCTGGGGATTTTCAAGCTTAGACTGCTGTTTTCATTACAGCATAGTTATTTTAACTGGATAATTCTCAAGTTCCTCATGAGGAAGTTATTCCACGTCCTTAGACAGACACTATAGATCACCACCTTCCTCTGAAGAGGGGGATGAGCCTGCATAGGGCTTTTTACTTTTATTTCTCCCTACCTAGCCCGTTCCAGGACAGCCTAGGAGGCAGAACTCTGACCACCCGAGTGCTGCAGACACACGGGCCACGCATGAGAGAGAACAAGCTAAACCTTACACCCAGAAATAAAGACCAAAAGCGGCTTATAGGTAACCACCGCTGAGGGACCCTGACCCGCCTGAGGCCACGGCCGCCTGCCCGCTGCCCGCAGCGCCCGCCCGAGCCTCCGCACGACCCTGCCGGCCGCGCCCCCTGGGCACCGCCCGAGCAGCGGGAGCCCCGCGGCGCCGCCGGCACCTCCCAGCCGCGGGGAGCCCCGGATACCGAGCGGGGGGATAGACAGACCCCAAATAAGCGCGCGGCGCTCGCGGCTNGGCGCCGCAGCTGAAGCGCCCAAATCCGGGGAAGGGGGCGAGGGCACCCGGGCGGGCCCCGGGAAGCGCTGCTCACCCGCTCTCCGCCGGCTCCCGGGAACGGCGCTGCCCGGCGGCGGAAGGAGCCCGTCTGTCTGTCCGCCCGCCCGGGGCCTCCGCTCGGCCCGGCCGCCGTGGGTCGCGTCGGCCCGGCGGCTCCGCTCCTGGGCCGCGCCCGGCAGGGAGTTTCCTGTCTGAGTCACTTCAGCCGGGAGTTGCGCAGGGAAACACCCTTCCTGCCGCTCCAGCTCCTCCTCCTGCTCCTCCCGCCTCATCCCAAACCTGCCGCCCCTTCCCGCCCCCGGCAGGCTCCCGCCCCGGCTCCTCCTCCTCCCGGGGAGCCGGGAGTAGTCCCGGAGCTGCCGCAGGCAACGGAGCTGCGTCCTGGGCTGGCCCTTTGCTTTTAATGAAAGCGACTTTTTCTGTGCCCTATACACACGGCAATCTGTCTCTCGGAACACAAATCTACGCCCAGTATGACCGTGCCCACTCGCACACACCACAGACGGGGCCATCCGGTGCCCGCCCCAGCACCACTGCAAAGAAAACCAGCGCCCCAGGAGCACGGGGGTGGGCAGTAACAGGTCAGCGGCGGGGTTTCCCACTTCACAATCGTGGTAGCATGGCGAGGGAAAGACACCAGCCGTCAGAATGAAAAACCTAACCTTAAAAAATCAAAGGGGATCGCGTGGGAAACCCCTTTAAACATCCTGCAGATGGTACTCATACCTGTGGTGTTTGTATCCGAAATAAAACCACACTTCATTGAAATCAAAACCATAAAATACAGGCTGGTTGTTGCTTGACAGACTCCTACTTTCACTTTTCTGTAAACGACACCAAACATATGCACATTCTCATTTTAAAGTTTTCTTACTTTTTCCATGCAGTGTTCTCCCATTTAAAGTTCAGCTTTACTTGGTATTTGTTCAAGATTCCATCTAATGAACTTGACACTGCACCACAAAATAAAACTGCCAGCTCTTTTTCACTGAAGTTTGTCAGGATTGCTCTTTCCAGCCACTGTTTTATGGCAGAGAGAATCCACGAACTACTCTACGTAGGGGATAGTCACCTGAGAGCATGGGAACTTCCAGTTTTTCATCAAAGCCTATTTGCTTGTATTTGTCTGCTTTTAGTTGCATCCAACATTTTATTTACTCTTGAAAACTCTCTCTAATCGTCATCAAACTGCACACTATTGCCATAGCTAGCACTTTTAAGTCTCTGTTTTCAACAGCTGTTTAGGGGACACTGTGCTATTAATGATTTTTGTCCTGAGAACAGAATAATTAGTGCTTTACTTCAACTATTGGTTGTTGGGTTTTTCCCCAAAAAGTTTGCACTGCCTCAAGTTTCTTTAAATAACCTTTTTGTAATAACATCTACAAGAAAGCCTTTGAAGAGTGGGGATAAGGTGCTAGACCCTCAGTTTTCATTATTTCAAGTATGATCTAATCCAATTATTCCACCCTTTCCATATCAAGAATTTCCACAGCTTGTGGAGAAGTTATACATCATTGCAAAATGTTATCACCTTTTCACCATATCCCAGACACATCTTCATAGCCATGTTTTTTTCCTAGCACTGCAATATAGTCTTTTCTACTAAACAATTAATTTTCTAGGACATGGCTGCTATTCTTCTCTGTCTTATATATCCATAAGAATTTTGAGTGCATATACCAAATTAATTCATTTTGACCATCACAGCTCCGTATCACCCTAAGCTATTAACCCAGCTCAAGCAGAAGTGTAACATACAACCAGAGCTGGATGCTTCCATTTCTAAAGTGACACCTGATTGTCTGCAGTGCAATCCATCCTATGCCCTTTTCTGCAAACTCTGCTTGGGACATGAGCTTGATTAAGTAAATTACTGACTTCTGCAAAGCAGGATTTGGTTTGTTTCCTTGTCCTGAGCAAGTGCAAATTCAGAACAGCCTTGTCTTAATGCAACCACTCGGCCTACATCAGCAATGGGACAGCTGTTACCGGGCCACAACAGAGCCGCAAGGACAGCGAAGACGAACGCTCCCCATGAGATCTGATCAACAGCAGCTTGCCTGCAGATGGGCAGTATTTCATAGTCTGCCAGTCTGTCCCAAGCCAAGACCACCACTGTGGCTCCCCTACTTGCAGAAAGCCAGCTGGTGCCAGGAGCAGCTGCTTTATATGAAAGCAAGACGCTGCCAACCGGCACCATCCCGTCCAGGAAACAACAGCTAGTCCTAAGGATTGGCTGATGCCCCAGATCTTGCTATCTCCATCTAAATAACTGAGTGGGCAAAGGAGCTGCTTCCCCACTGCTGGGGCAATCTGCTTTTTATTAGCATTCCTATACACCAGTTTATAACAACCCTTAAGACCGTATAAAAAAGTACATGATGGTACACAGCTACTCAAGATTTGTGTTGCTTTTCCTGTTATTTGATATAGGAATTGGAGGACAATCACATTTTACCATCTGAATGTCTATGGTCTCATGTAACATGTGGCATGCCTATCAGAATCATTTAAGTGAGCCCACCACCATTCCAGATGCCTGATTTAATTCTGTAATGTCCCCACAACTCCCTGTTCTTTCCACTTTAGTGGAACTGAAGCAGTGCAATGACAATACTTGATTAAAGATGTTCAGCAGGTCTCCATGGCCTGCTTCTCCCTCTGCTGTATTCGCCCTTCTCAATTATCCCTGCCACACTGAACACAGGCTTTCTAGGTGTAGCTAAAGATACATGTATCTACATATTCCCAATCAAGTCACTGATATCATAGCCAGTGGAAGTTAGGTGTGGTTTTTATCAGGCTAGATTTAGGGCAGTTTGAGATCCTTTCTTCGGTGTAATTATTTTAACCCATGCCTGTCAACAATCTTTAGGAAGAACTGTAATACTAACGTATCATGCTTCTGGCAATTTATGTACCCTGCACCTAAACCACACAAGTATCAGATAATACAGTACTAACAAGCTTAATGCAGTTGTCTGAAGACTAGACAAAGCCTTTGTTCAAGGCACTATGCTACAGGACAGCCACAGGTCTCCTTACTGAATTCCAGCTAATTTCACTTTTTTTTTATTTTCCTTCTTTGGGCCTTTAAATATTTATCCAAAGGCAGTGAAAGAATCTTTTCCAGGAGCCCACAGGATTACACAGAAGAGCTTCATTCCACAGCAGCCGGAGAACTTCAACAAGAATCTGGTGGTTCTGCCACTGGGTGTCTGCTATGTCTAAGATGGTGATGTTACTCTCTGGTTTTGCAGATATTTTGGTGTTTAGGCTTAACAACATATCTACCTATTTATTTAATTTTTCTTACCTGCTGAGTTCAGAGATTTTTCATCCTCTGAAAGGAGGTAACACAGGAAACTGTCATGACCTGACACAGAAAGGTATTTATGAAATCATGATAGACAATGGTCCCAATGACCTTGAGAACAGGACATCATACAAGAAAATACGTAATTGTCTATAAATCAGTTTAAAAATTAAATCCAACCTCTGGCAACATATCAGCCACCTGTCCATACTCTAAAGAACTGGACAAGATTTTTTGCGCCAGAAGTCAGCACAGACTTGGTGTCATACATGGCAAAAGGTTTAAAGCTCAGCAAGGCTACAATAATATTACATGCTTCCACACTATATACAGTAACCTGTTGTTTCAGCTCTCAGGAGACAGGCACCTGTGCAGAGGGCACAGCGCTTGGGAGAGCTGAAGCAGAAGAGACCAAGCATAAAGCAGAATTGCAGAGCTCTCAATGAGCTAAGTGAGAACCTGACCCCACAGCAAGAAGCCTACACCAGCTACCTAAACACATAACTCCTATCAGTAGCCCTCCACTTCACAAGGCCTTACATAAATGCAATGATCTGGTCACTCATACCTACCTTTAACTCCAGGAAAAGACAGATTCCTACTCCCAAGTGCCCATGTCCTGCCAAGAGCACAGCTGACAACAGCAGGTGTGCTGCATATTCATAAACACTAATTAGCACATGATGACACCTGCAGCTCTCTGGTTCCGATCTCCCTCCTGGTGCTGGGTGACACCACCTGAGATGGATCTGCGCAAGCAGGGTTCCCTAGTTCTGCTTTCCAGCTCCCTGAAACACTAGACCAAAGCTCTATTGTTAACTCGTAGGGATTTAACTCTTTATGTGTGTACAATGGGCCCATGTCCCCCACTCTGCTTTCCAAGCCTGCTGCACACTGTGCTGCCAAACCCCACCAGAGCCCACCCAACTCCCTGACAGACATAACATACATGAAATCCATTCTTGATTCCATTACAAATTACATTCACTTTGCTCATGCAGGACATCAGTGCAGAAATTAGGGCATGTATGTTAGGCAATTCAGCCCCCTCACTCTTCACCCCAGCCCTGCCCCTCTATCACTGGTAACTTCATTAGCTCTCTAGGCTTTCAGACCTGTGATCCTGTGCGGCCTTCCCAGCAATAAATGCACAGTGCAGCAACAAGACAGTAAATACCAATTCAATCAGTGAGGAAAGGTTTTTCTTTTAAGTGTGCAAAGTAGTACAAGAGTAAAGCTGAAAAATTTGCAAATCTTTAGTTAGTAAGATTAAAAAGCATGTCAGAGGGATTTTTTTTTATATTTTTAATCAGCCAGTAATTTAGCATTGCTATCTTTAATCCACGCTCCCATGGAAACCATCCAATCAACAACTGGTTGCTAACTTTTTTTGTATCAAGAGTTTGACACAAGCAAGGTCCTAAAGGACCTAGTGGTTAATTAGGGGTTAATAAAACAGCAAAGAAAGCACTGGAGAATTTACTAAATCAGTGCTAAAATGTGGCCCAGAGATAACAGAAGCCCGCAGGAAAAAAACAAAGGAGAAGGAAGAAAAGTAATGAGTCAGAAAAGGGCTTGTATGCTGCAACTTTGCTAAGACTGCATCCAGAAGTTAATGAGAACAAGTAAAGGTAGAAATGAAATTTTGACAGAATCCAATAATGGAGTGCGTTCTTTTCCAAAGAATTTTGTACCTACTTAGAAACTTAGAAAGTTCTGTTTCTACAAGTTTTGCTGGGTATTTTATGATTTCCTTTAGTTAAAATTAACAATTTACAAATCAATAGACTATGACAGAAGTCCTTTAAATCTATACACACATGGAATAGATTACACCTTTCCTAACGCCTCCAAAATTGCTTACTTGAAATTCCAGAAGTTCAAGTAAAGCAGATTTAAATGTTGTGTCTCCTCTAACAAAGAGGAAAAGTATTCAAAAGTTAAGATTCAAATCAATTCAGAAATAACTGACAAAACCAGAAATTTGAAAACAAGGTCAAAAAAAGTCCAGAAGGAATGGATTCAGGACAGAATCCAAGTAACAACACTGCTCTGTAAAGAAAACAGAAAATGTTACAAGGAAATCTAAGTAAATAAATAGCTAAAATACCCCTAATCTCACATAAAACTGGTTTTTTCTCTAAACAGCAAAATAACCATTTTAGTAAGTGCCAGGGGACTGATGGAAAGGTCCTGGTGGCATCACAGGACATGCACACTAAAAGACGGGGCCTGGGCTTTTTTCTGTGGCTCTGAAGAAAAAGGAATGCCATAAGATGGACTCATTGAAGGGAATTTGTCAGCCAAGTACTACTGACACACAAAAAGTTAAACATGGAGGATGTCCGTTGCCAGAGCCAGACTTTCCACTCTGCTTTTGTGATGACAGATGAGCAAATCTTGGAAGCTGGCTGAATAAACAGCATGCAGGCATCACTTGTCTACAAAGTGCACAGAAGTCTCTCTGCAGAATGTAATGTTAATTCCTGAGCAAGAAATTGGGTGAAAACAGCTAAATCTCTCACGTGCACATGGTCTTTCACATAAACTAAGTAAAATCAGCAAAGGGTTTTACTAGGAATTATTGTTTCAATAACATGAAGGATGGAAGGATTTTTTTCTCCCATATCTAGCTAATATTAACCAAGGCAAGGCTATGAAAAGCAGGAATTTCACTGAAGGTAATGACTGTATAGGAAGCAGAAATAAAGCAACCACGTTAGATTGTTCAAAAGCACAGAGTACAAGACATACTCAAAAAGTAATGAACCAGTGCACAGAAGTGCTGAACTTCCAAGTATGTCTTTTAAAACTCTTAGTATGCTATTCAATTTTACTCTGAGTAAGAAACAGTTACTAAACAACACACTGTCTCTGCTAGCAATAAATACTCTGGAATCTTAAATTTGACTGAGAACCAGTCACGGTAAACTAGAAGTACAAATCACTTTTGTTAATAGGTATCCACCTACCACAAAAAACATCCACTTGGAAAAGTGTGTAGCAAAGGACAACACATATATACTGTTCTTTAAAGCAAAACCTCCACTCGATCAAACAAAAAAGAACATGTTACAGGGCAGCAGAAACTTTCTCAGTGTTATACTTAAAAAAAATTTAATCTCTTTTCCTCAAAACATTTCATAGCTATAACTTGGAAGAACCTTGAGGTCTCCTGTTCAAACACAAATACAGATATTCACTTTCATATAAAGTAATTATTAGTTTACAGCTGAAAAAAAACTTTATAACGAACCACACAGTCTCAGTTGGTAGTTATATACTTCATTACCTTAAAGAAACAGCTCTCAGATTTTAAGTTACTGACTGAATTTCAGCAGAAACACACACAACAGTGAAATTCTAATTATCAAATCTTTTATTTATTCAAAAAAATCATAGGTAAATAGCTATGATTGATTTTATCTCTTTTTTTATGCAGGTGTACTGATGCCAGAATTCCAGAGAAACTTTAATGGGGAGGAGAAAGGGCAAGTCATCTTGTGCAGAACAAGTTCCGCATTTACTTGTCCAGAAATGTACCCTTCTGTATCACAATCTACTGCTTTACAAGAGATCAGCTATTACATGTAAAAGTTCACTTGCAAAAGCCTTAGAAGAAGGCTTGTCATATCTGACCACCTTTGAAACATCTCAACAATCCAATCATTAAAACTAATACATTACACACCGTCATCTTCATCCTACTTGAACTGACTAGAGTTACCACTAAAATTAGTAAGCATTTGAACATTTAACATAAAAAATACTGGTATTTTATGTTCTGCTATAATCCACTTAGACAAATTAATCTTGTATTTTTTACATCAGCTTCTTGTAACAGTCTTCTTAAAGATTTCTTAAGAACCACTAAGCAAAGCAGATGAATGCTTCTCAGCCTTTTTTCAAAGGAAAAAAAGGCCAAAAATTAATTCAACCAACCTTCTAAACATCAAGACTTGAGTCACACCACTCCACACTGCCCTGTGACCTATTCACAGCTGAAAAATTAATGGAAAAAGTAAATCATCAATTACTCATAATTAAAGGAAAAAAACCCCCTTTTTTCAGCATGAAATACATTTAATGTATTTTCAATTAAGACTGTTTACATGGAATGAATTTTACACTATACATGTTTTTTGATGTTGAAGCATATACACACACTGCCACAACCAACACACTTAAATACCTGTACATTATTTACATTTTAAAATATTTTACACAGTTCCAAACCATCAGCATCCTTTAGCTATATACATTTTCAACTGGAGTGCAAAATGCTTAAGGTTCTTTAACATAGGAATTTCAACATAAATCCTGCTATCAGTTCTTCATTAATTCATTGGATGTGGGTGTTAACTTTGTTCCATGCCAGCCATCAGTGACAAAGCTAAAGATTCCACTGTGAAACAAACCATAAAAACGTAGTTAATATTTGCATTTGCAGCAGTCTGCAAACATTTATTGCAATATTCAAGTCTGTCCTTTAAAAGGAAGATACTGTTTTACTTTTTAAATTGTAATACTTTGGGACTTCAGACAGGAAGACATTTTATAAGTCTCTGACAGCTTAGATAATATTTCACCATATTCATAATCAGCTACCCATTAATTATTTCATGTCGTAAGAACTGGTAAGAAATTAGCTCCTTTGCTTAAAATACTGTTGTACACAAAAGAAAAGGTTGTGGAGGTTTGTATACAGCAAGCCATTCTCACAGATGGTTCTGCAGATAAACCCTTTTAGATGTGAGTAGCAGTGATGTCAGATATTGCCTATTTTAGACACAGACTCATTTAGGCTGGAAAAGACCTTTAAAATAATCAAGTCCAACCATTAACCTAAGACTGCCAAGTCCACCACCAAGTCACGTCCCCTAGGCACACCCACAGATAGTGTAGAAACCTGTAAGAACGCACATTTGCGTCCCAGCTAACCTTGATGCCCCACAACCTCACTGAGCAGTTGCCCCCCTAAACTGGCACTGATTAACAATTTAAGCTCATACCAGGTTGTAAGTAGAAGCACAAACATGTCATCCCCTGCTGTTTCTACTACCAAGGAAGTAACTGCCAACAGATGGGCAGAGCCAAGAGCTCAGTGCAGTTGCAGCTGAAGCACCATAATACTATCATCTTATCTGCTCAAGATGTGTATCACAGCTGTCATTCCCAATACCACCAAAAAGAATGCTCTTCTATGCCCCCAGAACTTAGTTTCATTAGTTTAGAAAACTTTTGTCACTTGCTTGGCTACACAGCTTCCCCTCATCAAGTAAACAGATAAACTGAAGATAGCTGTCATGGAAAAGCTTGGCACAAATACTCTAAAAAAACAATGAATTTAACTTAGTAAGAAGTAAGTCTTCATATCCCTCTGTGAACAACTCACAGAATGAGATTATTTAAAATGTGCCAACAAACATTAGAACAGATTAAAACATAAACACATTGTAGCAACCTTTTGGAAGTGCAGGTATGTGAAAAGCCTCATGTACTTACAATGGGGAAAAGAGCCTCGACAGACAGCTTTGTTGAGAACAGTTACAAGAAACATGTGACAGTTTTTAAAATCAGATTCCATCTTCTCTATGGATTCCATCCTACAAAACAGTTTAACAGAGGAATGCTTAACAGACCAGCCCCTATGTTATCTTCAAAATATGACTGAAATTTCACAGTAAATGACAAAAGTACTCTTTACATAGAACTCTGTCTTGAACTTATGATCAGTTATGCCTGCATATGCTGCTTCTAAAAAACAAAGGCAATTTTGACAGGAGCATCTGAGCATGAAAGGGGCATTAATAATTTCCTCATCATTTTAGAAATCTCTGCAGTGACTTGGAGGAGCTGTGTGGTTCCAACTGACAGCTATCGTTTCTACATAGGTTTGTATGCAAGAGAGCCTTTCCTGGTCCTTATTGCTCTAGAGGTCCTTAGGGACCTACATCACCAGTAAAACAGGGACACCCACACTGCTTTACATCTCACATTTTTTACATCTCTTGAATTCCACTTTGGACTCTGTCATCTAGCACTCACCAGTCAAGGGAGAACACATAATTCACATCAGTGACCGCTTTCCTTTTTCCCCTCTCCCAAGAAGATACAGACAACACCAGCTGTGACTTTTTCCTGCCACACACAAGAGCATGCAACCACATGCCCCGAGTTTCAGTCTTTATCAACAGCATTCACAAATTATTTCTGACACTCTGAATGAGAAAAACATTCCAAAAATAGCAACTTCCTAATGTCACAGGAGAGTGGGATCCAAGTTTTAGGTAGCATCTGTGCCAAAGAAAATTAGTCCTAAAAAATAAGAAGTAAGCCAGTCCACACCAGCTGGCTTCAGGACCATACATCAACTTCTGAGTATTTGACAAAGCCTTGGAGACTTGCCCAGTATCATTCATCCTTCAAGCAGCAGTTTGCACAAACAAAAGTATAAATGGGGAAAGGAATGGCTGCAAAAAGGGATCTGGGGGTACTGGTCAACAGGAACTCAACAGGAGCGAGCAGGGGAGCCCAGGCATCCAGGAGGGCAAACCCCATCCTGAGGAGCATCAAACACAGCACAGCCAGAGGGACAAAGGAGGTGACTGTCCCACTGTATTTAGCATTGGTGCAGCCTCACCTGGAGTGCTCTGTGCAGTTCTGGGCACAAAATCATACTCAGAGCTGCAAAATTATAACCGTGTAGAATTTTAGGTACGTGTACTTACTTCCAAGCCCCCAAACCGGCTTGCCAACGGTCTGCAAACATCAGTACTAAATTTAACACTTTCATTATAGCTTCCTTCACAAAGCTCACCTAAAATAATTAAAACACAAGGAGTAAGTCAGAAATCCATTGTTTTTACAGGTCAGATTAAATGGCATGTGAGACCTTTGTATTGCAGCGTAATAACGGAAATTACTATGCTCAAAAATCTCCTAAGCACAATGTGATTCTTCCAAACTGAAGATGTTTGTATTTGTTCTCCAATTCATTTCCCAGCTGACTACTTAGACGTGGACTTTGCACAGACAGTATGTGGGATAAAAGGTTACAAAGCTACCCGTGTACCTCCATTTCCTGCCATACCACTATGTATAACCCTCCTGACATTAACAAGCCTCAGCTTGTTCAAAACCTCCCATCTTTTAGAAACAAACAAGTCATGTAATACCCAACATAAAGAATTTAATTTTATCCTCTTTCCTTGATAGAACTTAGCTGAGAACAGCAAGGCAAACTGGATCTCAGTGTGAAAAGCTACCACTTCCTCAAGACTACCTATATATCGCTTAGTATGTATGCTGCATAACAGCATAATTAGTACAAAACTACTTTCTTGTCCTGATAACTCAATATATCAAATATACTAATTTTTTACCCACCTTTTCTCTCAGTAAGCAGCGATCATGAATTGTAGATAGATACCTGTAATGAATCTTTATCAATTGATCTAAATCTTTGGCTTCTTCTACCTGATGCTGAAACTCCAAGCCTGTACTGTGAAGAATCTTAAAAAGAAGACCAAAGTTATTAAATTCAATGCTGCACACAAGTGATTATGACCCCTTCCCAATATATTTTTAAAGAGCCTGAAATTGCATGATTCATTTGCTTTTCCCTCTCAAATTTTAGGATTAGCCTCCAAATTACCATCAATAGCAAAAATTTCAAGCTCTTCTCATAACTACACAGAACATTCCTCACATAAACAGATATACTGCCACTACACAAGGGCACAGAGACTATCCCCAGAAAGGCTGAACTGGAGCATATACTAATTTTATTAGAAGCAAAAAAAGGCAATAATAGAGCAGATATCTACAGGCATTGCCTTTGTATTTGAGAAGTCATGTATACACTGTGTACTAGAGATTTTTGAGAAGAATCCATTAAACTAAAATATCTGTTGTAACACTTTTATAAGCATAATAGCTCTTAAGTAACAGTTTACAGAAACCTCCTCTTACATTACTGTGTTTAAGTCATCTAGCACTGGGAGAAACAGACAAAAGAATCAGTATTATCCAAAGATCAATCACATGCATGTAGAACTTCTAAAGCATTTTTAGAATTACTGGTTTAAAATGGCCAAGTTGAAACTGAAACAGGTGCAGGAAAGACATTATATTTACATTTTGTTTTTTGCTTTGGGGTTTTTTTTAGGTTTTAAAGGAAAACTAATACTGCATCTCCAGTTACAAGCTCCTAATATAAATGAAATTGTGAAATCAGACAAACCCTAGTCATGATGTAGTTGTGCAGGCTGTTGACAAAATGCATAAGTTTCACTCTTAAGAGGAACATGCGATGTATTTGTTGTTTCACACTTTCTTTTTGTGGTCCAAATACAGGAAGTGTTCCTTGTTCTAATGAAGTTCCTTCCTTAACCTGTGAATTTTCTGCAGCAGAGACTAGTTCTTAAAAAAAAAAAACAAAAAAACAAAACATGCAAGACTGTTGCTCTTTTTGGGAAAAGACTTAAGCAAAAAGTCATACCCATAAGGTTTAAACAGTAAAAAGCCACATAATTTTAGGAAGATAATTACTTAGCTGATGTTCAAAACATAGATGAACCCATCAACTTTCTAATTTATTTTTCTAACACATGAAGTCTATATCCACTTTACGTGGCACAGGAAGAGTATAAACATTACTTGGTGAAGGAAATACTGAAAAATCTCTTTCTTTAATCCCCCAATAGTTTACTGTTTCAATCTCAATTAGTGCTTTTTTTCATCTTGTTTTCTTAGCTTGTCTGCAAGGTATTACTCATAAGAAGACTACACATAAACCTTAGGGTGTAGTAGACAGACTTTCTTTCAACACCAAAGTCTGTAGAATGAAGTAACAAGTTTCCAATATAACTAAGTAGACTTGAATCAAAGAGACAAAGGGAATGCATGAATGGAGCTATTCCTGAGGCTGAAAAGAAGTGAAAAACATGCCCAGCTTAATAGACATAATTTGCGACACTAACAGAGATTATTATTTTATAGAATGAATCAAATTCTAGCTGGCTTGTATTACTGACTGCAGAAAGCAGAAGACTCTTTATATCCTTAGACAACAAAACGAGTTTACAGAGTATATGTCATTGAAGAAGTATCTTACCGTCAAATCGTAGAACATCTAGACTATACTTGGCCCACTTTATTTGCAGTAAGAGCAGAAAAACTTGATTGTAAATTTTTTGGCATTCTAAGCTTATAACTATATCCACAGGCCAAGGAACCTAAGAGGAGAAGAGGATAATCAAGATAGAAAATATAAGTCACTTTAATACAACATTTCAAATCCATTCTAGAATAAGAACTGCAGCCATATTAACTCACTACCTTGTAACTCAACGTCAAACCATCTAAGGTGTGGACAGGGAGCTTCTTCTTTGCTGTATCAACACTTTCAAACGATATTGACAACCTATGCAAGGAAACAAGTGATGTAATCGGTGAGAATCTGTTTTAAATGAGTAGTTAGTTTCATAAATTTCTATTTCTCACTGCTAACGACTATCTGATTTAATCTGGAGGACTTGGGTAGAAAAGATGACAACAGCTCAAAACGTCATTAAAGCACATTATTTTAATGAGTACACAATAATTAGTGTGAAGAATCTTAAAAAGAAGACTTGCTTTGCAAGTTAAGTACATTAATACAGCTAAGTGTGAAAGAAATATAACTAAAGCACGTTTTGCATTTTACCTCGCACTGTCCTCTGGATAGCGTTGTCCAACTGCTTCTTGTAGGTGAACATTTAAGAAAGCAACATTCTGCCAAGTTTCCTTTTCTCTAATTTTGTCAAAAATAGATGTATAGAAATCATACATGGTATCTCCAGCTTCAAGTAAGAAAAAATTTCTCATTGCCTGCAAATATTCTACAAGCCTGAACAGGAGAAACACATAACATTTCCTCAGTCTCATCATACAAGTGAACACAAAACACAACTGCTACAGAAACAAAAATCTTACAAACTCTTCACAACAAAAACTCAGTATTGAATACAAACATTACAAAGCCTACAGTGAATCCTTTGTTTAACCAAGGCATTTTTCCCTGTAAGCTTTAACAGCCCACTAACTTCACTGGAAGTGCTCATAGTATTCAGCTATCCTACAGGCTAGGTAATTCTCAGAAATAGCATAGTTTGGAAATCCTGTCCCTCTCCCTAAAATGAATTTAAAATTACAAAACTACTAAGAAATACTGTTTGAATTAGTTTCCCCACCAAACATATACTGATGACAAATGATTCTGTTTTTGCTGTTGATTTAAGCTAGACCAAGTTTTCACCCAAGAGTCTATCATGTTAGAGCCCCCTTTTCTCCTTAATGAATTTATTGCTGGTTACCAAACTGGACCAGAAACACAACATAAAATTGCTTCTTTTATGATGACATACCACTGGTAATAAAAAAAACAAAGTTAAGGAAAAAGAAATCTACTTTCTTACCTATAATCCTTCTTTAAAGTTTGCATCAGATTACCACAGCATTCCAAGTATTGTTTGTCTATGTGAGGATAAAGACAAGACCTCAGTGTCAGTTCGAAAGTCTGGCAGGTCACAGATTCCGAGGATCTATCCACACACACATCCCCACCAGTAAACTTCTCATGAAAGTCACTCTGTTCCAAATACAATCTTCAAAATAAAACATGATACTCAGGGAAGAAGGCTCATTATTCATACAATGTATAAAACAATATCATACCTTCAAAGATTTTAATCAAATTTGGGTCCTCTGCTCTGAAATATATGGTGCAGGGGTAATAAAAGCTGATTCATAAGTAGAGCACGTATCCAGCCTATAAAGTGATCCATCTTATTGTTTGTGTATCATCAGATACAAGAGTATCACAAAGGACAGCATTCTATAATCACATAACTGCTTAAGGCATACTTCTGAAAAACATCAAGTTCAAATATTATACAGCTAACTAAACAAACACACTTCAATAGGAACTTTGAGAACTATATTGTGCATACACAGCACTCAGACGAGCTTCCCAGGAAAGAAGAATAAAATTAAAGAAACAAAGTAAAAATTAAACCAACAACCACTAAACAACAAACAAAAAAACCCCAAAACCACCCTCCACATGGAGAACTGGTTTGAAGCATCTTAATTATGGGGTCCCTACATATTATCTAAAATATTATATGATGGGAAGAGAGTATCTGTGGTCTACATTTGCAAAGTTTACTTGTTCGCACACAGAAAGTATCAAATTATTGTAATATTTTGTAAAAAGCTAGTTGCCAGGTGAAACCACTCTTAGAAGAAGTCTGGCTCATAGCAGCTATTGCCTGGATAGACTGAATGAGCCACATATTGAATTAATGTAGCAATTCTGACAAATAGAATAGTCCCAATGAACAAGGGAAACAATTAAGTCCTGTCTATGATTTCTTTAAAACAAGCTCCTCCTAGGACTGAAATTAAAATACGTAAATACATAATTAGTATTTAGTAAAAACATAAATAGCTATTATCTTACTTGTAATCACATAGTAAGATTTTCAGAGTTTGTCTTTCCTGCTGATTTCCAAAACATACATACTCTCTACAGGACTTCCCTCACTATGAAGAATGAAGGATTTTTATGAAATTAACATGAATTTTGGAAGACTTTTACAGTTAAATGATGTAAGCACAGCAAAACTGAGGCTGTATTCTTCTAGAACATACTTGGTGCAGATCAAGGATTTTGTGTACAAAAACCAAGCAAACTCATTTAGTAGTTCAAATTTTACAACGGCATTCACTATTAAACCACTTATTTGCTAAAAGCCTGTTATGATAAAGACTACTCCAATTCTCTATGCTACCAATTGCAATAGCACATTCTTCACTGATTTTAATTGTTTTTCTTTAACCGTGCACAAGGGGAGTGTCTATTTAGCTTCTGTCACTGATTGTTGGTGCTCCTCTTCATTCTGAACTTGCTTATTTTCAGTAGCAGCAGCAGCAGCAATGAAAATGTCATCTACCAAATGCCACCAGGCTGAACATTGCTCTCAACAACCCAGCAGGAAGATCATTCATTTACCTGGCAAAATTAATAGCCAACAGTGGGTCATGGACATCATCCAGTTCCAAGTGTCTTTCTGCTATAGACTGCATCTTTATCAGGCTCTGCTTTGTGGCCTGCTGTTCTGTGATAATGTCTGGAACAGACTCTTCCCCGTGCCGCAGGCGAGACTGCACTGATTCCAAGAACAGTGTATACAAACTCTTCCGTTCAGCATCTGAATTGGGCAACACATTGGAGAAAACATCGTCTGAACTAAAAGAACTCCATAGTCCAACTAGCTACCTTTTAAAACACTACATTTCAACCACTATTCAGAAAACAAAATACCCTCAAATACATATTTAAAATGATAGGAACTAGCCCAATGCCTAAGGTCAAGCATATGTTGAAATGCATTGCAGAACGGGTGTCTGAAATTTGAAATATTTCTGAGATTGTTAAAGAACTTCCTACTTCAGGTGCAAAGGCAGTTAATTTTTACCACTTGACAATCTTTCAGTATTTACTGAAGTGAGTCTCCAAAATAATGTAACTAACTTTTAAACATGAAGAAGCAGCAAAACGAAAAAATTTATTTTGCTTCCTTTAAAAAAAACACCAAAACCCCAAACCCAACATTAGTTACAATGTTGTATTATGTTTTACGATCACTCAAGATGAATATCCTAGATATCCAAACATCTTTCATCTACTTAAGAGAAAGCTTTAAAAAAAAAAATTTCTGCATGCTTAGATTACTCAACCACTGAGTAATGGAAAACAATTATTTATAAAAAACCACCAGTTTTACTATTAGAACATACAAGCTGGTTGTTCCTCATAACAAAAAAAAAATGGTTTTGTAAGCACATGAAAAGAAGTTTAAGAAAAATTTAAAGCAATAAAAAGAACATGGAACACTGAACTTCATTCACTTTGCTCTTTTCACTTGTTTGCATTGGAAGAGTGTTTTCCATCAGACCTGAAGTTACCAACCATGATAATGGCATTCAACAGTGTTATATTATTCTAAAGCCAGGGGAAGCCCATTACCAAAAATACACCCATACTGTTAGACAGCCTGAGGCACGATGGTGTACAAACTGACATCTCACCTCTTGACGCAGCCTGCTGTGGAGAACCATCTTTGCACTGAAGATTCTTCAACAGCTGCATGGATTTTCCAGCCATGATAATTTGCTTTAGCACAGGTTTCAGAAAAGAAACCATTGTGTGCTGTCTGCTTGAAGGGGCCTGATCACTGCCAGAACTGGCACTGGCATTATCACTCATCTTCTCTTCATTCTCTGTTTTTTCTGACACACTATATAACGTGTAGGTAGCATACCAAAAATCTCTGTGATTAACTGGAACGTTTTTGTTTCTGCAAAGAAATAAAAAGCTGTTGAGTATTTTCCTTTTCAAAAGGAAACTTCATTACTAGAGGATACATATACTCTTTGTTCTATGCTTTGCCTTTCTCTTAGAACAGTCATGAAGCACTTTCAAAACTGTATAAAATTAGCTCATCCATATTTGCCAACTATCTAGACACTCTGAAAAGGAAAAACAATCAGCTCACAAGAGATAAAACAATTGTACAACCCCAGTAGCAAGTCAAATAGAGCAATTATAATTAAATTTGTCCAGGACATTAACTATTCACAGTGGCATGCATCCTTAGTGTCAAAATGATGAGTGACTGACTTGCAGAGTTATTTAAAACCCCAAACTGAAGTAAGTAATACTAGGAAAGCTGAAAAATTCTAGAGTAGGTAAAATTCAATTTGTAGTTGACTTTGGATTTTTTTGTTGTTTACATCAGATACACAGTTTGGTCTTTGAAGTCAAATGGAAAAACCTAAATTAGATAATTAAAATTAAGTAATTAAAAGGAAGCATAAATATAAATAAAAGTTGAGATCAGCGCTGTTGGTAGCACTGAAAACACAACTAGAGAATCACAAAAAGAGGACATAATAAGGATGCCAAGGATCTCTGCTACTAAAGATTTATTACAACAGTACTATTAGGGCTGTTGTCTTACTTCATGCTCACCTCAACAGGTGTTAACAGACAGAGGTTCAATTAAGTTCGGCAGATAGGGGAAAATGGATTTGCAATTACAAGCCAGAACTTTAATTTCTATATTCACTTTCCTCTCCAAGCTGTCAAAAAAAGGGACCAACAAAACGTAGCATAGCAACAGAACAACACTCAACAGCTCAAGTAATGTTTAGGGTACATGCATGTAATTCAAGACACCATATTAACTTTACTACAAGTCAGAAGCAATGAGTATTTTAATTCTAAATAGCATTTGAGTTGTAACAACTAAAGATTAGTAGAAGAATTTAAAAGTAATTTTTGCAAATGTCTTGGGTTTGAAAAATTGTTAATTCTTTTTTAAAAATGCAGTACACTCAGAGTCAGTCTGCTCATTATTTACTATAGATGGAAAAAACCAAAATAAGTGATTTCTACTCTAGAACAATATGTGGTAGAGATCCGTATCTATGTAATTTTCCTAATGGGAAGTTTGAGACAAGTTATAGAAGTATGATTAAGAAATTGTTTCTTAAGCAAAATAACAAATGTGAAAACCTACTTTTACTGTTACCCTTTACCCTAGATTCTACAACAGGTTTACTTGCACAGCATTACGTGTGTCTAGTATCAAGCATCCCTACCTCTGAATAATAAATTCCTTTGCAGGATCAAACAAATTACCATGGACTATCCACTCATCCACTGTCTGTAAATATGGCCTCACAGTCTCAACCCAGAGGGAGAACAAAAGGGATACCTGAATTTAAAGGAAAAAAGAAAAAAACTGGCTGAATGTTTTTATACCATTCATTGAAAGCAGTAGGTGAAGCCTAATCTCTTAATTGTGCAATCGCAGTTTGTAACAGATGCATACCTACACTTAAGGATTTTAAAGATAAAATGTTAATCTAAAAATTACAGGGTTTTTTTTTAATGGAAGCCTGTATTGTTTATGCTTCTCCTTGTTACTTTTGTCATCACAGATCCAAACAGCACTTTTTCACTCTAACATCTCTGAAACAGTAAGGGATAGTCATAAAACAGTCTGTGGTTTCATAACAAAGAAATCAGGAAACAAAAGGACATAAAGACATCAACTATATTTTCAATAGTAAAATCAACTTACTGTAAAAATCCTAATCCCCACATTTCAGCACTAACTGAATTATGCAGTTGTAGAAATAGGAGGGAAAGCTATTCCAAAGTTCCCTCTTTCAAAACAGCTTCCTGGACTGTGATTTTCCACAGCCCTTCCCCTCGGTCCTCAATAAACACTGCTCCTGACCCTCTTATAAATCCATTTTTGTCCAGGTTGAGCGAATTCATGTCGAAAAAAAATAATGCGTTAGTTAATAAATCTTCTAGAGTGCTGCTCTATTAAGTAAGGAATTATTTCCCCTACCGTTTGCTCAGATGCCTCTCCAACACTGTCATATTCAAGAATAGCTTTGTAGAGGGTATTAAGCAGATGAGATGCTCGTACAACATTTCTAGTGTCAGGTGGCACTTCCGCTACTCCTGTGCTGAAAACCTTGTGAAGTACCTTCAGCTGTGCAAGTCTGGGAGACAACTTATCTATCACTATTGAAAGTGTGACTGTTTTATCTGGAAATAAAAACAACAAGATGCATAAAATAGCATCCAACAGAAGAGCAAATTTTGTCAGTCTCAATTCTTTGTCTGTCCCCCTCTTCTAGAACTTCCCTTCCACTGTACCTTTGTTGATGATGCATTTTTCAATTTCAGTAAGTTCTTCTTTAAAGCTGATGAAATATTTATACAAAGCCCACATAAAAGCTTGGTAGGTTCTGAATGGGGCTTCAGTAGTCTTCTTTGGAGTGGAAACTGTTCCATGCATTATGCTTTCTGGGCTGTGTCCCATCACTTCATCAATAAACTTCCGTAGTCTAAACACAACTTGACCATATGCTGCTATCTGCTCCAATACAGATCTCAGGCAATTCTAAAAGAAAAAAAAAACAACTTTTAAAATCATCTAATAAAATTGTATTTCATAAAGCCTAAAAATTGAATTACAATATTATTTTCATGAATTAAAATATTACAAAATTCTGCAATTGCTATTGCTTCATCACATTCTCAGATACAGCAACAGCACATTCAGTTTTATTAAGCCAGATGCTCTTATTTAGACAAAACACAATTGTAGAAATACAATTTTTCCACAAGCAGTTTAATTTCCTATTCCCACAAACTACATCTTTCTAATGAGATATATTCATCTGAGATTCAGAAACAACTTACATGGGTTAAATGAGTTACAATAATATCATTCCGCACAGTCACTTTTCCATCATTCAGCTGAAATATAAAAAGCTTTTTCACTCCTGAAAGTAGCCTTGAAAAGAAACAAAAAGAGTAATTTTTCCCCTTAATGGACTCATAATTAAATGTTAATTAATAAAAGAACTAGCTCTCCCTTGCCTAAAAGTTTATTTTCTTTGAGTAACAGGAGACCACAGATAAAGTACGATGCTATTGGTACTGTAAGTTGTTGCTAGAACAAGAACAATTGAACATTGGCATTAAGTTCGTATTTCCTAAAGTTTCTTTCCAGTTGAGGTAATTTCCAGCTATAGGATGACTCAGCCTACTTTCTAAAACTGGACACTGTTTTAAAATCTATAGGGACAAGATAAGAACAAAATGGTCCCTTTTTAACAATTAGACTTGAATAATCAATGCAAAAAATAAGTAATAAGCTACTTTCTTCTTCGTGAATCACAGAATGGAAGAGACCTTAAAGATCATTTAGTTCCAACCTTCGGGCTATGAAGTGACCCCCCTCTCACCAGACCAGGTTGCTCAGAGTTCCATCCAACCTGGCCTTGAACACTGCCAGGGATGGGGCATCCTTAACTTCTCTGGGCAACCTGTTCCAGTACCTCAAATGTGAATGCTTAGACACATATGTAGCATCTTTATTGTCAGAAACAGTGTAAATTGAAAGCTCAGTAATAATTCCTTCTTCGGACATCTTCAAAGATATACCTCTCATTGCCTTGAGAGAAATACTAGGAGTTAAAATGCAAGCTTTGTGATGCTGCTCTTACCAAAGGGTTTCCCGTATAACCTGAGTTTCCGAGACCAGTGTTCTCTCCTCTGGCACGTACAAAGGATCACTGGCGTACAAATGGTGGTCCCTTAGAAAAAAAGGAAAACAATTTACTGGCTGAAATAACAGCTAAATCACCTGAAAGTAAGAATGAAGCAATAATCTTTAGGTTCAGTTTGGTTCTGCTCATATCTGAGCAGATTCAATGCTCATGGGGACATTTTAAGTATATAAACAAAAGCACAGTTTGTTTTCATATTGTTAAGCAAGATACTATAGAAAACATTCAAATATCATCTGGTCTTACATAGCAAGACAAGAAATTAAGTAGAAAATTCATGAAGTACTGAATTTCCACTATTGGGGGCGGGGGGTGTGTTTTAATTTTTCAGTTATTTTTCATTTAGTGTTGTGAAAACTTATCATTACTTTCTGGAAAAAATACTAAGCTAAAACATAAAATATCAATTTCTCTAACCCATGTAAGAAAATTCACTCTTTAGCTCAGAAGTTTACTTAAGAAGTGGAAACTTTCATAGCCACCTAAGAACTTTCTCTTATGAACCTGTCTTATGCAATTCTTGGTAAACCTTCCTCAGTACCTTTTCATATTTTAGCGAAGTATAGAATGTTTATTTACATTTTTAGTATTTTTACTCATTAATATCATCAGTGGCAAAAGTTAAGCAATCACACTCAAAATCCAAAAGTCCAAATGAAGTAATACTAGTTATATATCACACATATAGATAAAACATACATCTCCTACCAACACTGCAGCAGAAGCAGCACTGCTTTATTCACGTTACCCATTTTCTAATATTCATTGCAAATTGTGTCATAACTGGCTAGACAATGACCTTACACTAAAATAACTCCTTGGTTAAGAAAATCATTAAATTAAGAAAACCAAGGGCAAATCTAATGAACTTCATTACTGATACATTAAAATTTGGGACAGGAAAGAATTAGACTTCTTATTTTTAATTCTCATTTTCTTTCCAAGGCCATGGCAGATCATGGCAATATACTGTTTTATGTTCCTTCCCCACACAAAATCTATGTTTAAAACTAACTTTGTAAAGGAGGCACCAAAAACATTTTAAAAAGTTAAACATTAGGGGACTCCTCACTTCCAGGGCCACTTACAACCCACCTATATTAGGTCCTCAGAGACCTTCCTAAGGGTAAAGCCAAACAAAATTCAACAGTAAGATTTGCTTCTTTGAAAAACGAAAACCCTCTCTCTGACATGAGAAACTTAATAAAAATTAAATAAAAGGCTAAGAATCGATTAACAGAAAAAGCAGCTCATTCGTTCATCTTATTAACTTGTACCCCTTTAATTCTGTTTTTAACTGAATTGTAATAGCTATACTATCTTTATGCTTCCAACAGTAAAGAGGCTTTAAAAAGTCACTATTTAGCATTGTATGCCAGGAAGGGATACGTAAGTGATATTGTTTTCTTACCAGACTGCAGCCAGGTTGGAATGCAAGTGCAAACTATGTGAAAAGCGAGGAGCTCTTCCGGTCCAGTACTGAGGAACTACGTGCTGCTCCAGCCAGCTGCGGGCATCAGGCTCACCGACTGTGAAAACACGTGACAGTTGGCAAGGTGTTTCTATTTATGCAGGAAATGCTTATAAAACACAGGAAAAAGTTATTAATAAGCCTGTTCACTCAGCTGCAGGATCACAGATCTTTTCAAACAAATTACCATTTACACTTTACTGCCCTGGGAATTTGACACCACTGTGCACAAATTAATTTACACAGACATGCCACATTTCCCAAATGTTGCAGAAGTCCTAAAAAATAGGCTCTGCTCAGTGCTGGTGAGGCCTCACTTGGGTACTGTGAGCAGCTTTGGGTGCCACAATATAAGAAAGTTATAAAGCTATTAGAGGGTGCCCAAAAGAGGGCTACAAAGATGGTGATGACCCTAGAGGGGAAGCTGTATGTGGAGCAGCTGCAGTCATTTGGTCTGTTCAGCCTGGAGAAGAGGAGACTGAGGGGAGACCTCATCATGGTCTACAGCTTCCTCACCGAGGGGAAGCACAGGAGCAGACACTGATCTCTTCTCTCCGGTGACCAGTGACACGGCCCAGGGAATGGCCTGAAACTGTGTCAAGGAAGGTTTAGGTTGGATTTTAGGAAAAGGTTCTTCACCTAGAGGGCAGCTGGGCACTGGAATAGGCTCCCCAGGGAAGTGGTCACAGCACCATCCTGACAGAGTTCAAGGAACATTTGGACAACGCTCTCAGGCACATGGTGTGACTCTTGAGGATGGCGCTGTGGAGGACTAGGAGCTAGACTTCCATAATCCTTGTGGGTCCTTTCCAGCTCACGGTATACTACAATTCTATAAGCTTGGAGATTTACATGGTTTCCAATTTTTTCTCAAAAAATGTGCTCATTTCTCAAAAAATTCTCAAATGCTATATACAAAAACAAGCTGACTTAAAAAATAAACTGCCAAATGTCATCAACTTTATCACTACATTCCTTTTTACCAGACATCGAGTACATTACCTAAAATGTTTTTTTCTTTAATGTGATTGCCAAGAAAACTTTACCTAATCCCAGTTAGATAGCTAGTACTTACATAATATATCCTATGCAGTTTTCATGTACCAGGTAAACTGTATCCTACAATATTTTATGAAAAAGAATACAGCTACATTTAATACTCCCTGAAGCTATTAAAGAGAAAGTCACTAATGTTTTAACTACATAAACCTATTTCTTTCAGAAACATTTCATACCCAGAACTGAGCCAACTACTTCTGTTGGAAACTAAATCTTGTTTCAGCATTCTGATACTTAATAATAATAATTTACATTACATGCATACAACTACATGCTGCATTCACTGTGTAAGTTTTCATTTCTATATTGGAATATCCATGTAAATTTCCACAGGAATGAACAGACTTCTTCCCCATTAGCAGTAACAGTAATCAGATCAAACTTTCCATATTGTTTTACTGCAAAAAAAAACCCCATTAGTAATGAACAGTAACGTGCATCTTATACTACAATTATAGATCCGTAACATAGTACCTCACCAAAGAATAATAAAAAAAGCTGCATTACCTTGCTAAATTTTAGTATGTATAGCAGAAGAATTACAGCTTATTCTAACCTTTCCAGGAAGCATTAGGTACTGTCTTCTTATTTGGATCTTGGTCTTCTAAAGGTGTCCTGTCTACTTGAATACCCGAGTCCTCCCTGCTCAAGGGCTGAGTGTCCTCTTCCTCTTCACTTTCTCCAGACCAATCCTATGAAGTGCAACAAACCCCAGGACATTTCAGTACAACATAGCAGACAGATCTATATTCAGCTCCAAGTCAAACATCAACCATTCTCTTCTTTCTTATACTATAAAGTAAATTCAGGACACTAGGACTAACACAACTGTCTAACAGAGAATGATTTAAGTTATACACAACATTAATAATCAATATAAACAACAATAAGGTGAATGAGAGATCTGGAAAAGATCACAGAACGGCAGCAAGTTCTGATTAGGTGGAAGCAGGGGTCAGCAGAAGCAGACAGTTTAATTGCAGGACTAAGTCAAAGCATTGTGAAAAACAAAAATATTTGTATTAGTGTTATTCTGCTTGAGGCTGTGTGTTATTTCTTGGTATTCAGCAGAGTGTTGGGGAATCCTGCAAGAATCAACACGCAGAGCATACAAACGAGGACAACTCAATCAGGTCTCTAACAAACTTCAAAACAGTTTATACAGTTGGGGTTTTTACCTTAAAAAATTACTTACTGGTGTATCTACACCTGGGCCAAAGTAAATTTCTTCTCCTTCCATCAAATACTTTCCCCAATCAAATTCTTCTTCCTTTTCTAAGAGAAGTATAAATATAAAAATAGTAAGTATCACATAACTCTTTCTTTTCCTCTAAAAACACTTCCAAAGTTAAAATTATCTTGACACTCTATAACTAAAACAAAAGACATTCCCTTCCACTTAAGGGTAAACCACTGTTACGTTAACAAGGTTATGTACTTTCAATATGACGTAAATTGCGATGTATCAACCATGTACATCCCTTATTAATTCTCAACTTTGTTTATACACTCAAAATATGCAACACCGTGTGCCATCAGCCCATTTATCCATATTATGTTACACTACCCTACACTTCAGTGCTGGAAAAACATGCAAGAATGCAACACACCACTTATTGTGACTACTAAGTCCCATTTAGCTCGACGGAAACATTCTACATGTATAATTTACCTATGCACAAGGATCCCAGACTGTAAACAACATAAACCAAGAACTGTCTTACTCTCCAAAAAAGACACCACACATCATGATGTGATGTGCGATACTTTTAAAGTAACAATCACACAACATATGATATCTTAAACGTGAAGCTTACTCAACTGTAATTAGTGTTGTTTGAGATAACCTCTTCATATTCACATTCCTGGAATGGGCTGAAAGTGCATTCAAAACACCGCCGAGGGAATGTGCAGAGATCATTCAAAAAGGAATCTTAAGATGCAAGATTTTCTTTAGGTTAGTCTGAAATATTCTTCTTTCAGGCTATGATACAACACTGTAAACAAATGGGGGATGGTATCCACTCAAACTTAAGCACAAGCCTCATTTTCAGGCACTGAGTGAAAAAGACCTACTTTAGAAAGCAGGCAGCTGGGATCTCCCTCTGGAAACCTTCAAATATATCTCCCTTTCCTTGATTATGTAGGAAACATAGGAATTTACAACACCAAAACTGTTTCAAGAGATCTAATATTGAGGTGCAAGACAGAGACTCAGTATAGAAATCCACTGTCAGTCTTTGAGCATGTAAGCACTGCTGAACAGGTAGAGAACGTTTGTTTGTGATAGCGGTACAAGTCAAAGAGAGTTCCCAAGGGTGGCTGGAAAACTTAATTAGGTGATGCAACATAAACGGGGTTAGGAAAGACTTGCAAGCTATTTTGAATGTATAAATTATAAAGGCAACCAAGAAAGCAATGTGAAGTGAAGGAGATAATAAAATGAAGAGGAAAAATGTCCTTCTTATCAGATTGCATTGCAGATTGTATCTTTCATCAGCCATATAAACATCTTGGAAACTTACCCACTTCTTTGACTCTTGGTTTTTCCACATAGGTGGTGTTGGATGGAGAATCAGACAAACACAACAGAAGAGACAGTATGGAATAGTGTGTATCTGTCTTTAAAACACATTAGAAAAAAAGCAAGTCTGTAAGTGGTCTAAAAGATTTTGCTTAATAACAAAGTCAGCCTATTATCTGCAGGAATGTTCCCCATTAGTTCCCATTCCCCAGTCCTGAGTTACATCTGCAACATGATATTGAAGGTTATCCATTTTCTTCTGCCTATTAATTAGCCAATCAATATACAAATCCTTCAAAAGCAGCCACGGCATATGCTGCTTCTTACTGAGCTGATAATCAGAGAATATGGAAAAGATGCAAGTACTGTGAAAGTAAGAAGTCGCCTCAGGACAAGGGATAATGGACAGCCACATAAACGCGGATGAACTGGAAGGACACAGGTCACGGGCCTGCAGGAAACTAAGTCTTAGGTTCCCTTTTCACATGGCCAGTTATTTTAAACAGAGGCTAAAAGAGTTAGCTAAAATCACTCCATTTTAATAACACGTTCACATTATCTTCTCACGTCTGAAAATCTACACAAATAGCTAATGATGAACCTCCAATACTGCAGTTGTGAAACAGAGGCCTTCAATCAGGTAAGAATACTGTGCCAACACTGGTATGGTCCAGAGATTTGTATTATTGTTTATTCCCCAAAATCTGTTTACCAATGTACAACCATTTCTTACTAGAAGATTTTTCTTTGGCCTCACTGTAACTTTACAAAGATCTTCAGCCAACCATTTCACATCTAGACACATGGAGATTCTGCTATCTAAATCCTTACACACTTTCACACATTCATAAACATACTTACAAAGCTGTCTTGGAATGAGTTCCACTTGCATTTCAGAAAAAAACAATTCAAAATTCTGTAAAGCAGCATGATACTCACCTACTACACAAGGCTTATAACATGTTCCTACTGAACATTACTGATTTTACCAGAGTTTGTCAAAGAAAACCAGTAGGTCATTGACAGAACCACATGTATGAGCTGGTGTTTCACTTACCAGTCATAGAAACTGATAAATATTTAATCTTCCCAGTTATGTGTCACTGCTAAAAACTAAATGCCATTTAACTTCCCAAATATGAGATTAATCTACTTTCAGCCACACCCCAGTTGCATTTTTAAAAAGAAAAGGAAATTAAAAAAAATCTTAGGACACTTGTAACATTCAAGTATTAAATGCTTGCTTGGGTGTTTGTTTTGGTTGGTTTTAATTTCATTCAAGTCTCAAAACAAGCACTATTAAAGGTACATTTTCAAAAATCTAGAAACTATAGTATAGCAACTGAAGATATGTGTAAGCTATTAAGGGCTCCTGGGTTTTCCCCACAAGTTAAAAGGCACCTAGAATACGTAAAGAAAGGTATATGTCAGTTCAATGAGACATAAAATCAGACTGCAACTCAGAACACGCAGCTCTTTTAACGAACACCATTATATGGAGCACCACCTCGTAAATCACAAGCTTAAATTTCCCAACAGCAGGAACTTTCTAAGATCCAATTCATTATTACATTGCCACACTGGAAAAAAACTAAGTAAGACAACTTATTCATCCACTCCATATCCTAAACTGATTTGATACAAAGTGTATCAATGGGGAAACACACCCATAGTCTCAATAAGGAAGCTACAGAACAGGAGCACTCCAACTGGGAACCCTAAAACGAAAACATCCAGATGGATTACTTAAGGTAAAAAAAAATAGGCAAAGAATAAGAAATGCTCCATTCATCGTTGTGTTAGAACAGACAGGAATCTAGATTCACCTAGGCTCCTAGTTACAGCATTTGTACAATGCTGACCCTAAAACACCTGCTCTGCACTGCAATCATGTACTTTAAGTCATGAAACTTCACGTGCTGAAACCCTGAGAAGACAATAAATGCATTTTCATTTCTGTAAATCCATGACCTGAATAGCAACTCCAAAGCCCGCTCCTAAGTCACCTGAACTTTCCAACACAACATTACAACTGAAGCCCCCATTGTCAGTATAAATACAAGAGGGATGGAAAAAAAGAACAAGGAAACTGCAACATACATACCTTTGTTTCTTCAGTACTTGGGAGTGGCAAGTTCAGAAATTTTTCTGTTAGTCTTTTCCAGCTTGCAGCTTTTCCAAGGTCAGAATGAATTACCAATTTTTCATGTATTCTAGTAACATAAATAGTATCAAGAATGCTTTTTAAAAATATATATATAACCAATACATTATTAATATATAGACATAAAACTTACCCTTCTATTGTTCTCTCTACTTTATGACTGTTCACATCAAGAAAACGGTGAAATCTGTATAAGAAATCTGCATTAGAATATGTTTAAAAGGAAGCTTAACCAAGGAAGAAAATAAAGCTGATTTACATATATGAAGACAACATTACTAGTTTAATAATGCACATTTAATTCAGCAACAGCATTAAGCATCAAGAAAATTCAATCTCAGTGTCTCGTAGGTCAAGAAGGATTAAATATAATTGGCCTGAAAGACAGAAAAATTGAATGCAGGTTACATCTAACCAGCACTCTAAGCTGAACTGAAAATTACTACTGTACCAGCAAACTAAGCAATTGAAGTATGCTGCCTGCTAAGTCAAATAGAGCAAGGAGATCAAGAACTGTGTTGTCAAAGGCATTGGTGTCAAATGCACAAAATTATCTGGGACCTGCTTCACAAGCGAAACAAACACCCACACGTGAAGGCCTCTAAACCTAAAAGAAGGTCCTTTTTATAAAGGATAAGGGAGAGTGTCTAAGAGAAAAGAGAGCTTAATCAAAAATAAAGACAGATATACCAACAAAGGTATATATATGTATAGGGACAAAACAAGAACTTGTGATAAGATGGTAAGATGGACTTTGGAGACTAAATTAGGCTATGAATAGGTTCTTCAGACACAGAGATTAAAAAACAGGGAATAAGATGTGACAACACTAAGCACAAGGTCAATACACTCTATATGCAGGCCCTCAAAACCAAATTAAAGTTTCCAACAACAGGTGATGGAAAGTGGTACAATTTTCATGACCACAGACAGAAATAAAAACTGCTGAGTCTGAATCACGAGCAACAGTTAAGCTAAATAGACTGAAATTCAAAAGACAGTATGAAATCACCTCAGTGCCAAAGTAATGAACCATAAAGTGAAACTGTAAGGCAGGTAGCAAGGATTTTTAGTAAGTAGCCCTGGAGAATGAAGACAGGCCCATGTTAAAGAAAAGAAAAAAAATCTTTGTTAACTACAGACACATTAGTCTGATTTCAGCTGTGTATAAGGATTTGGAATAAGAGCATGATCAAATATAGCATTGACTGCATAGGTGGCATTTAGGTTTAAGAAAATACAACTTATCTAATTTACTATACCCCATTAGCTTACGTAGGAAATCATTAATTCAAAATGGTGGCTAGTATAAGAACTGGAAGATTTAGAACATCACACTGAAAAGGCAACAAAAAAATCAAACCAAGAATCTGTACTGAAGAGAAAAATTAAGCTGCAGGGAAGTTATTAGTGAAAATTCTCTAGTCTATTACTTAAAGCTTTAATTAATGACTAACACACATGCAAAAAAAATACCAATTTTTTTAGGCAAGTTAGGAACATCATGAATAGAAGAGGACTAGAGTGCTGCATGGAAATTAATAGATGGATCTGAGAACTACAGCACAGAAGTATCATCAAACCTAACAATACAAATCACAAGTTTCACAAATATGAAACTAAAGAGAGTTTCTGCTACAACCTCAGGTCTCACTGTTTTCAAATGTAATACTAGATAATCTCAGGCTGATGTTCCATGCACATTCCTTGGGCAACACTCCTGGCATGAAAAAACCCTTCCTCTTCCCAACCCTCCCTGTCAAAAGTTTCTTGTTCACTCTTCATCACCCCCTCTGTTTTCCTGACGTGAAAAAAAAACCCAACAAATCCCCAACAATTCCCCAGTCTAAAAGAGCACATAGCTACAGAAGCAATTGGGTGACCAAAACTGAGGGTGAGATTTGCATATTAAAATAATTTTGAGTCGTTATTTGAGTAGTTAGGATTCACAGATGCAATGCAGTTATGCTACTATTCCCCCAAAAATTTATTTAATCAGCATGAAAAATGCAAAGCAGCATTGATTTTATATGGATTAGGTACTAGCTGCATCAACTTTTGCAGAAGATTTCAAAGAGACAGCAGTCAGTGACAGTACGGGTAACTGGAAATACATCATGTGAGAATTTCACAGCTTTCACTGAATATTCTGAGTTGGAAGAGACCCACAAGGATCATCGAGTCCAACTCAAGCTGGCAGAATACACTGGAACAATAACTGTGATAATTGAAAACTGTGTGTGAAACTTGAGTATGGGCATTTTAGGTGGCAGTATAATAGAATTAAAGGCCTACGGATACGATATATTACAAATTAATAAAGACCGCGTTTCTGCCAAGCCCAAGTAACACCAAACACGTTCTCTTCCTGCAGACTGATAACCTTTCACATAAGCAGCACAGCATTCTTGGCCAGAAGGTTTATCTCAATTTGGCAGAGTCCTCCTCACTTGCTCTTTCCACATAACCATAATATATCTCCCTCCAACAAAGTTTTGGGCGGCTAAATGAACACGCTGAAAGGCACCTCTACAGAGCAGAAGAAAATCCCTAAAACACCAGGATTCAAGCGTGACGGAGTAGCAGTCACTGACCCTGTGGCAGAGACTCGTACACGGCCCCTGGCGCTTCCCCGGACACGGCGCACGGAGGGCACGGCGGGACGCGGCCCCGTCCCACACCCCCGCGGCAGGCACCGGGACCCTCCATGCTCCCGCTGACCTGAAGTTGGACCAGGCGAAATTGAGCGCCGCCTGGAAGCGCTCTCCGCCCAGCTCCTCCTCGGGCACGCCGGTCACGCAGCGCACCAGGGCGCGGACGGCGCGGTCCTGCTCCTGCTCGAAGCGGCCGCGGGGGCCGGGCGAGGCCGGCGGCGCCGCCATGGCCCGGTGGCGGGGCAGGGGGGGACACAGGGGCGGCACCCCCGGCGCCACACGGAGCCACGGCCGCCTCCCGCCCCCTCCTCTCGCGAGGCTTCCCGGCGCAGGCGCGTGGCGGCCGCGCTGTGAGCGGCGGAGGGGCGGGCGCTCGGCGCTTCCCGACGCGGGGGCCGTCAGG